>JAODKC010000130.1:21337716-21358155 GCA_026777985.1 Mormyrops attenuatus
ATCTGGGGAAGACTGACTAGAACGCGGACTAAATACACCGGGTAACGAGCAGGAAACGGGAAACAGCAGGTAAACGGGAGGATTCCACACGGGGTTAACTAGGAGGCGTGGTCCACAGGAGGGCAATCGGGGCTGGGTGTGACACCTTGGAGCTCTTTGAGTTTCCAACTTGTTTAACTGGCTCTAAGGTCATTACATTCCCAGGCTATAGGCGCACATTAATACCAGCATTTGACATATTTTCAGGAGCCACGTTTTTAGATGTTCCACTCCCACTGCTATAAGCCAAAAATCATAACTATACCCAACTGGCATTTCAACATTAATTCACGGGTGAATCAACATCATGGATTAAGGCTGAATCACTGCTGAATTTTGCTTTGATTCTGAGAATTGAATCAATGTTGATATTGCAACATTGTTTCACTGTCTTACTCACATGGGTGAATTTAGGTCTTGCATCAATGTCAAATTAAACATTGAATAATTATTGATTTTGGAAAATGAATCAATGTTGAAATCCCTAACAGCACAGGACCCAGAGAGGCAGGAGAAGACCCAGGCCCGAAAGTCAGCCCATCAATGAACACCTTCAGGGAGAGAATCCATCTAACTGCATGTCTTTGGAAGGACTTGCACAGAATGACAGTGGGATTTGTACCCCTGACCCTCAAGGTGTAAAGCAACTATTCCACCCACCAGGCTGTTGAAGTGGAACCAATAACATGACATTAATGCAGGACCATCAGTGTCAGTGTGGTACTTTATTTCTTAAAACAATCCACTAAGTCTCAAAGTCTCTTAAGAATGACGTCATGGAGATTATATTTGGATGTTTATTATCGGTTTTAATACATGTTGAGAAAAAAAGCAAAAGGATAAGCAGGAATATAAGAATATATGCATATAACAATTATAATCATTATCATAAAAATACTTTTGTTGTTGTACAGGTAGGCCATTTGGACCAGGGCCACTGGACACGAGTCAATTTGGGCGTGTCTTGGTAGTGACAGGGGAGAGGCTTGACATTTAGGGAGCAGTGTGTGGCTTAGTGGGCTTAGCCTGTGTGCTTGTAATCGAACGGTCGCTGGTTCAAACCCAGCTTCAGCACATCCGTGGGTCCTTGACCAAGGCCCTTAACCTCCAGTTTCCTGGGTGCCCCAATAGGTGGCTGCCCTTCATAGACAGCTTATTCTACAAAGAGCAAGTGGAGAGAGGTGTGAAGACAACATAAATTGTTTGGAAGAAACTTGTGGTTTCCTTGCTCTATAAATATTACACGGTCTATTCAAAAGGCATCAATGTATCGAACGATTCAGGAAAATGATATAGCAGCTATTTAAAATTGATAGCCTTGATGAAAATTGATGAGCCTTGCACATTTTATTTCCCCTACCCCTCCTAGGTGTACTGCCTGGAGACCCCAAATTGTCAAGATATCCTGCCTACCCTGCTCCCTGCAATAGCTCCACTGCATGTGGCATCTTTCCATCCTGCGCGCCCTTCTGTCTGTGACGTCTCTCCTGTATGGCCTGCTGTTGTACCTCTGTTCATCCTGCCGTCAGAAGCACCACCAGCACCTGCCTGACATCACCTGCCTGCCCCCCAAATTGGGACTTTCCCATCCTGTTCATTTGACTTCCTCTGCCTCCTGTAGAAATGGCTCCCCCTTTGAGTCTGGTTTCTCCCAAGGTTTCTTCCTCCTAGGGAGTTTTTCCTTGCCACTGTCACTTCTGGCTTGCTCACTATAGGCTTGGGCGGGGATAATGTAATGTTGTGGAAATGCACTGTATAAATAAAACTGAGTTGAACTGAATGTGGCCCTAGTGCCCTTAAAAATGATCCCAACAAGGACAAGTGACTGCTCTTAAAATAACAAAATTCCAGCCTGGATACATGACAATCTCACCATTTACTAAACTAAGAGAACAAAAACATACACCCTTAGAAGAATGGCATAAAGGGAAGAAACATAGAAATGACTGGGTGTGCAGTGTTTTCCTGGTCAGTTTAATGGCAGCAACATTGTTATTGTTCATGGTTCCTTTCAGAGGTGCCAAGGCAGGGAGGGTAGACGACTGTATGAGCTTCCCAGTGACGAGCCATTCAGGCGCACAATTCCGGGGGAGATCGGATGTGCACCAACGGCAGTCATTTAGAGAACTGATGGTTCGACAAACCGCCAGATCCTGACCTGGACTAAAAACTGTCTCCAAGCAGGTCTGGGGGAATATCAATGCAATGGGTCTCATTCCCCCACCTTCAGAAATGCAGGTCAATATGCAGTATGTTTAAGTATATTAGGAGATGTTTTAATCTCATGGTGGTTTTTATGTATGTATTAGTATATCTATTACGTGTGTAGGTATGTATGTGTGTATATGTGTGTACATGTGTAGATTACTTTTGTTCGGGCTTGGCACAGAAGAAATTTCGTTGTACTTCGGTACAATGACAATAAAGTCGATCTATCTATCTATCTCAAGCTTATGATTGTTAATATGATAAACTGTTAATATTTTATGGCATCAAATCAAACCAAGTGTAAATGACTGGTTGGAACAAAAAGCACCAGGACCATGACAATGTTTCTCCTCACTCCTCACTTTCTCCTCTGGACACTGATCTTCAAAAACTTAAGGAACTATTCTTCAATGCATGACTTTCATACCCAGTTAAATGTCAGAGACATGAACCTACAAGAACGACTGAACACAGCACCAGATAATTATTATTCATCATATTGTATGTGGCTCAGCAAGTTATGACACTGTACTAGTGCTCAGAAGGTCGCCTGGTTCAAATTCTATGGCTGTTAGAGTGATTTCTCCATTGGGCCCTTCACCTGCACTGCTTCAGAGACTAGCCGACCCAGATTTCTTGAATCTGTGTCGCTTTGAATAAAAGTGCCTGCTACATATTGAATTTTGCGTTCCAGACAAACCTTAACATTTAATTCATCTTAACTGTGCTATTGTTGTTTTAACAGGCTAAAGAAAGATCCTCATGGAAACTTCAAAGAAGATTCAGGAAAGATCATGGCTCCAGCACTTTATTGAGGCCCCTAAAGCTATCATAGGGCCCCTGCTTGGCAAATTATCATGGGGCCTGTATTTTCTTCTGACTGAAATTGTCAACCCAAGGGGGAGACCCGAAGTGAAATTTTGTCGGGGGGGCGATTAAGGTATGGAAGCCTATGAAGTGTCCAGTTTCCCTAATGTTCCCAGAACGTTATCCCACTACTACAACGACTAGTGCATCTACGAGTAATAGTGCAATAATAAATGAATGCTGTGGTCGGGCAGCGAGTACCAATGTCACTTTATACATCAAAGGGCACAGGTTCAAGGCTACATGGTATGCGGCAGTTTTATAAAATAAAATTTCATTATAAAACAATACTTTTCAACAGAACCTTTGTTAAAATGTAAAACGTGGAAAGTAATGTTACACTAAGAACCTTCCCTGCCAACTTTGAGAGGACCTTCACATAACGTTTATGTAACACTTTAATAAGCCAAAGTTTTTGGAACATTCCCTATATGTTTGCAGTGGCAGATTGTCAAGTTTAGCGGCTCCTAGGCTACACTTTCCATACGCCACTCGTCTGCCCCCCCCTCCCCAAAATGACACGACAATTAACTATCAAAGGAGACCAATCATATCAGAAGAACAACAAACAAGAGCAAGCCACAACTTCACATCAGTCATATGCAGCCACCAGAAAGAGCGCAACACAGGCCTCATTCAATAAACACATCTCAGTGGTGGTAACATTTAAAGATTAGACTATGATCCAGTGCATCAACTACACCCACAATGCATACTTAAGACACATTTACAATCGATAGCATAGACCATACTTCACAGAGAGGGGTGAATTCCAAAAGTACGGAAAACAAGTTCTTACCATTAAAGTGTTTTCCTTTGTGCATTTTTCATAAAGACCAACTCTGTGTAACAGAAACAAACCATGCATACACCTTCCAGAAAATACACAACAGTATAAAAAGACACTTTTAGAATTGGTCTCCCCATTCAGGTTTAACCAATCACCAACTCAAACACAAATAAACAACCAGTAAAGGATCACTTTTAAAAAAAGAATTAAAAAAACGAGATGGCCCTGCTTGCTCTGGGCGTCTAGGCTGCAGTCTTGGTAAGCCTGTTTGTTATTAATCTGCCCTTGGCTGTTAGGTGGGATGGTGAGTCTAGAGTCAGTGTTCATAGAGTATATAGACACATTTCAGAGTAACTGATCTATATGCCATTGGACTGTGAGTGAGAATCTGCCAGAAAAGTGGAAAACCCCGCACCCTGAAGTCCAGTAACCCAAGCCAATGTGACTAATTTAGACATGCGGATTTCGTGAACCAGTCTCTCATCTTTGAAGGCTGCGGTTAAATTTTTTTTTACAAAGAACTGACATACAATACATGCTTTTATTATGGTGAAAGTTCAAATGAAAACAAAACTCAATACGTTTCATTGTCCACATGTTTTCTTAGCTTTGCTAAACACAGTAGGTACAAAACACAATGAAACAGGAGTAAAACCATTACAGATAAGTTTCACAACAAGAGTAAACAGTAATGAAGTTTCATCGAGCCTCTTAAATATTTCGCAATTTCACTATTTGGTTTATATGAGTAGCACAATGGTGTAGTTGCTAGTGCTGCGGCTGCCCAGGGCTGTGAGCTTACATGCTAGCTTGGAATATCCTTACTGTGACCCTTACTGCACACGTGGTTATGTAATGCATTTATGTGTGTCCTAAATAATATTCTAAGTTTTCATTATTGGCAAATTGTTGCAAAGGCTTGTTGCATATATGCATCTTGCACGCAAAAGACGAACAATTATTAGGTTATATTTGGCATTAATTCTGTTTACAGTTTTGACACTCCAGTCAGGTTTCAACAATTTGCCTTCCGGGTTCCTCAAAGGTGACAATAGAATGGGCGTATGCCGTGAAACCTATGCACAGAAGCGCCAATGGGCAATTCTAGGATTTGTAGCCCCCTGTAGAAATACGAGATGCCACCCACAATTAAAACTGCTGAAACGTGGGTGGTGGGGTGTGTACGATAAAGTTTGCCGAGACGGGGTGCGACTATGGAACAAAAATCGCGTGGCTGAAGCCCCCCCCCGAACAAGCTCTAGAACAGCCTATGATCGACCAAAGACAATGACAGAAATTCCACATTTTCCCTCCGCAAACTCATTCTTTGCACTCCATATTACCTATTTTTTATATATTCAAAAATTAAAATCTCAAATGAAACATAAAGATAAATAATGCATTCATTGCAAGACCATATACTGTATAGCCATGGAGTCAACATTGGGGGGAGCCAGGGCCATAATAATAATATATATTGGTAGGGACATTCCGAGCACATCTGCGTGAATATCGGGGGCACCTGTGACCCACCCCCAATATATATTATAATTACGGTCTTGTGTCATTGTACTTGTTTATAAATTACCTTTGTTTTCGATCTTGTTTTTTCACCTAATCCGAGACAATGGGAAATATGCTTCTTCTGTTTGTATCAAGATTTAATGATGTGTGCATGCATGCGGCTGGATTTCTTAAAATGAAAAGAAAACACTAACTCAAAACAAGCTTCCACCAAGTCCATCAAATACAGCCACTCGTGGGAAATATCTTAACATCTTTGAAGTTCGCTACATTAATTTGCGTTTTATTGCAATTAGAAGAAATGCATGACAACAATCTCAGCTTTCTATGGAACATCTTTAAACTTGTTTTGCTTTCGATTTCAGGTCCTGGGACAATATAGATATTTAAAATATCCGAACGTCTTTTTTATCTATTGGCATACAATCCTGTGAACAGAATTCTTTGTAGGAAAAAAAAGTTTCGGATATTATTTTAATTTGGGTAAAGTAGAAGAGCTGTCTATGCATTTTTTTTTCGTCTAATGTATTATATAAAAACGCAAATGTATCGTGTTCATCTTGTAACATTTTTCACAATGTGTTATGCAGTTTGTCACGAAATAATTAACCACTTTGGCTTTTACAAACTATCAAGCTTAATTAGAATTCCCTTGTTTACGCGTGATAAACATTATTTTTACGTCAGGAATGAGTTCATTATTTTTTTTGCCATTTTGAGGTGGGGTAGGTAAGTTGAATGTTTAATACGGATGCAAGCTTTTTGTGTATTGCTGCATTTTGCAAAACCATTCGTGTCATATCGAAAAAAAAATAAAAGAAATGGAGGGATAAGATAGCGAAGACCTAAAATGCGCCCCAGGGTCGCAAACACACAAAGGCATGTTGGCGCTCGTCTGGGACTGTAAAGAAAAGCTCGTTTTCTTGGCTGAAACTTTAGTACACCAGACACGAAGCGTTACGATCGCAGCAGCAACAAGCGAATTCCGGCCGGCAATGCAGCGCATTCAGAAGAAGGTCGGCATCCCGCCACAAATTAAACCCAAAGCTCCTGTAAGTGATTTAAACCGGCCTCAAAGAACAGTGCAACTGGAGTGTGGAAGAGTATGCACCGCTTTATTTGTCCTTGGCACCCAGCTGAAGGTGAACCTCTTCAGGTAAGGTTAGATGACAGTAGTTGTTTAAAAAAAAAAAGAACTGCGATCCCTTGTTGGATAAGCGGTGGAAAGACGGGTGGATAATTGTAATAATAATGAAAAAAAAGATTTAACGTCTGGTTCTTAGCGTGGCTATCTGGTGTAACAAAATATCTTACGTAAAGCAAATACACTGCTTGAACAAATACTAACGTCGATACTTCCCACCCCCCAAAAAGTAGTTTTGCTTGTGTCTCAAGTAGACACGTTTTTGCGTGTTACACTGCCCCCTAGTGACCAAATAAATTGTCTGCATCTGCAACGGTCCAATCAACGCTCCGGGGGGGAGGGCAGGACGGACTCACCTGTTGCTGCCAGAGACCGACCCCCCTGTCAAGATCGCGAGTCCCCGGCAGTAGCCAGGGCGGAAGGGAAGTGACACGCTTTTACAAGTGGACGGACTTTGCTGAAATTGTAACAATGAACCACCCTCGAACGCTTCGACTCGAATACGGGAAGTCCGTGCAGGTCGTGTGTGTTGTCGGGAGGGAGCTGACAGTCGGATTGCAAAGGTACAAACTGCTGGCAATACAGTTAAAACAGATAGTGATCGTGATGTTTATTTGCATCGATTTAGAAACTGCAGGGGAAAATGGGCTGTGCATGTGGGAGATTCGCATCATGAATAGTCTGTATTCGGATATTGTGTGCCCGTTTAATAAAAATTGTCACCGTTTTTCACTACGGGGAACCGTTATATCTAAGGTCATTTACAACAGGAAATGCGTAAGATTGCTGGCATTAAAGATAAAGTGAAAACCTAGACAGAAATGCTATAGGTTGTCAGTAATAGGCTGCTATTAACTGCAAGATACCTTTATTTATGACAAGTACTTCTAAGTTATTGTATAATTAAACATGAGTAGGCCCTATATTGTTTTCATTTTTATTAGGCTATACTGTTTCAGTAATTTTCTGTTGCAATCCAAAGACATGCATTTATGTGGAGTCTCCAGTTTGCTAGTATGAATAAGCAGCCCGTCCAGGGTGTCCTGCCCCCCTCCCCTATAGCCTATATCTATATGTTAGTTGAACAATAATGACCTGCGGCAGACCTAATCGAAATGTATGAGCAAGCGCTGCGAACGAATTATTAATTGTGGACTTTTTGTGCAATATACATAAACATATATTGACAGCCTATTCTGTTGTTACACTGATATATCCGATATTTTGCTGGCATGGTTGCGTGCCAACGTAGAATCTACTTCTGCTTTGCGAACAGAGACTTTTTTTCACAAACTGCAGCCGCAGTTAAATGCTCTTTTCGGCACAGCTTTCCAGCAATTTGTCCAGGTTTTAACGCTGAAAGTTTAAGAGAGACGAGTAAATAGTAACTGAAAATCACGAAGATGAAGTGCTCCAGCGTGCTTATTCGGATTAAGCCCGAGTGAAATACCTTTTAGTGGGCCTACTGGTTCCCAGAAGCAGTCCTGTAATTTCCTTTTAGTCACATAAACACCATGCACAGAAATCCAGCGGCAGCAGACAATGATGTATTATTCAGTGATTCAACAATTTGCCATTGTTTATCTCAACCAGTTCAACCCAGACGCTGGAATGTGTAATAAAATATGTCCAGCGCTTTTGTTCACCTCTGCTTGTCTACTTTTTAAATTGTGCTTTTGAAGAGAGAAATTGCCTGCAATTCGCAAAAATCAATATTCGTTTTTTTTTTGTTAAATTGTCGCTATGATTAATATTTTGATGGATGCCGCTTGTATTCACAGCTAGATGTGAAGTCCATTGTGTCGTGTGAGGTCGTTTGCATTTGTTTTATATTGCTTCCAGACACGAACGTCTGGTTTCTTTCCCTTTTTCAAGTGTCAGCCTTCATAGATACAATTCTTACGCCAACTGAATGACCGTACGGCTCGAAGACGTACCGGAGACCTGACACTGCTTTCCACATCTAAGAAAGTCGACATCGACCACTTTTAATGCAGATTCAGCTTCGGGTGATGGATATGCATGTAATTAATTAAATGCCTGTAAACTCAAATAGTTTTGCATTAGCGTGCACCGAACGCCAATAACTAAACAGTTTCCGCAGGCGTGGTTATTTTGGCTACTTCGATGTTTACACAGGTTGCTTTACACTTTCTAATTTGCGACAGACAAGTGATTTAGATTTCATATGCTTGTGTCAGACCGGAAATTTTACCACATAAAGGATATACACCCAGTGTGCGAAATACCCGTCAATATTCGGGGGGGGGGGTCTCCATCTCCCTATTGTTCCGCAATGCCGATCTAAATTTCCTTTCAGGGGGTCTCATGGGTTAATTGGGGGTGTCGGACCCCCTCGTATTTCGCACACTGTACACACCCCATATATTTCAGTGATGTTTGGAAAGAGTGGTATAATTAAAAGCAAATTTTGCTATATCTATAGCTAGTTCCTGCAACCCTGCTACGTTTATAATTGTATATAATTGTAAATGTATAAAATCTTAGCTTTTATTGTGTTTTACGTTTTAAGGTTAAATGAACGATTAAAATGAACTCGTCGATCTCCTTATAAGAGTGTGGTTTCGGCCGTATGGTTTGCGGTTGTTCTTTCTAACGTCAGCAACTACATCTGTTGCACATTAACTTTAAATTTATATTTTGAATTTATTTCCTAAAAATTGAATTACATCAGGTTACGTTAAAATCTGATGCACCTTCTCACTATCACAATTTTCCTAAAAATTTGAACTGGTCCTCGGTTGTTCTGTTCGTTCCTCACTGGATCCACAGTTGAAGATTTTCATTCTCCGCCTCCAAGTAGACACAGCCCCATGGGACTCTTACAGGCAAATATCTCCCAAGCTGGATACCGTAATTAGGCCTGTTGAAATGAAATGAAAATTAAAAGAAGTGAAATGGTATAATCCATACGTATCCGCAGAGGTAAGCGCCATTTTCGACTTGTCCCTAAGGTCTATAACTAAGGTTGTATAAATGCAGTAACAGTAGACCAACACAAACACAAGTGCTGTCTTTAAATAAACTGGCATATCATGGTCTTAGTCTAAATACAGACAGTGGCAGGGCACTGGGCTAGTCCATATTTCTGCCAGATTCTCTCCCATAGAAACTATGTGACAGTAATCATGTCTGGGAATGGGGGGGACACTTTCTTTCCTTGCAGGAGTGCCCCGCCTGGTGCGAAAAGCTTCTCTGTGCAGTGCAGCCCTACAGTGCAGTACAAGATAGAGCCCAGACCCAGTGATGGCAGCTCACCTACAGAGCCCCTTGTTAAGATGTCTGCCCTGTTGTTCACCATGGATACGGCCAGCAAACAGGCCAATGAGAGTAAGGTAAGGTGGGCCACACACACACACACACACACACACACAC
The DNA here is from genome assembly GCA_026777985.1 of Mormyrops attenuatus. Lineage (NCBI taxonomy): Eukaryota > Metazoa > Chordata > Actinopteri > Osteoglossiformes > Mormyridae > Mormyrops > Mormyrops attenuatus. Next base: position 21,347,685 of record JAODKC010000130.1, read on the forward strand.
ACACATATTTATACATACCTGAGATATATATGCACACTATATAGACAAAAGTATTGGGACACACCTCTTGAATTCAGGCGTTTTATTCAGACCCATAGCCACAGGTGTATAAAATAAAACTTACAAACATTTGTGAAAGAATGGGGGTGAGTTTCCCGAAGCCTTCTTAATGCTACGTCGTTCGTAAGTTCTGTGTTAAAAGATAGAACTAATGAACGACGTGGCGTTAAGAAGTCTTCGAGAAACTCACCCCGGGTCGTTTTGATGAGCTCAGTGAATTCAAGTGTGGTACTGTCGTAGGATGCCACCTTTGCATTAAGTCAGTTTGTGAAATTTCTTCCCTGCTAGATATTCTGCGGTTAAGTGTCTGGTATTATTGCAAAATGGAAGCATACAGGAACAACAGAAACTCAGCCACTGAGTGGCAAACCACGTAAAGTAACAGAGTGGGGTCACCCAGTGCTGAGGCACATAGTGTGTAAAAGTCACCAATGCTCTGTTGACTCAATAACATTCCAAACTTCCTCTGACATTAAGTCCAGTACAAAATCTGTGCATCGGGAACTTCATGGAATGGGCGTCCATGGCCGAGCGGCTGCATGCAAGCCTCATATCACCAAGTGCATGCTAAGCATTGGGTGGAGTGATGTAATGGGGGATAATGGTATGAGGTTGTTTTTTGGGGGTTGGGCTAGGCCCCTTAGTTCCAGTGAAGGGAACTATTAATGATTCAGCATACCAAGACATTTTGGACAGTTCTATGCTTCCAACTTTATGGGAACAGTTTGGGGAAGACCCTTTACTGTTCCAGCATGACTGTGCCCTACTGCACAATGCAAGGTCCATAAAGACATGTTTGGGTGAGCTTGATGTGGAAGAACTTTGTCCATGTGTATTTTGCAGGGGGGGGGGGCGGGGGTTATGTCTGCAAAACACTTCCATAGCTTTGGTTTGTTGCCCGGTTTAACTAACATGAATCTTAAAAACAATTGCATTCACACGCAGCAGATAGGTGGCACAGTTGTTAAAGACACAGGTGCATAATCTGAAGGCAAGCATGCTATTGTAACTGAAGTACATAAAAGCATAAAAATCTGTAGGTCCTGCCCACCAGGTTCTCAGAAAGGGACTGTGTTTGGACTTGAATATTTCAGAAGTGAGTGTGCTTACAGAAGTGATCACGGCCTGTTTTTGCATTAACATACACCCTGATGCTGGGAGCTATGTCCTCTGAGCCTTTCGTTTAAATTTCTTCTGTCAGTTACCTTCAGTCATCTGTCTGTCCAGTGCCATGCGAGTCCCTGTCTGGCTCTGCTTCCAGTATGCTGATGTAGGATTCATGGCTAGAGCAGCTGACTAGCTGGAGACTGATTACATGCTGTGGTGTGTGTGTGCAGATAGGATCTGTTTGTCTGTGAATATTCAGCCTTAACTAGTGAGGGGGGAAGCCTTGTTTGGGTCTCTGGCTGACCAGGCTGGACAATATCCTTCACCTTCCCCTTCTTTCCCCATCCCAGCTGTCCGTCAGGTTTTATGGAGTGAAGACAGAGGTGCTGGCGACAGCCATCGTCCACCTCACCGCCATCGGTAAGCAACCGTTTAGGAGAACATGCCTGGGAGGAGGACCCAGTCTGATAATAAAATAAGCCCAAGAGGGCTACAGACAGATCGGTACTGCAAGGTTATGCCTGAAAAAACCCTGTCTAAAAACCCCTCATAAGTCACAAGCCACGTCACTTTTCACGCCAACCTGACTCTCAAAAATGCAGGAATTTATTTTTACTATTTACTAAAATACATTTTTAGTAGTGATGGCCAAATGAAGTTTCATGAATCGTTTGGTATATTTTCTGGCAGCACTAGATGGTGCTCTCTGTGCAAAAAGGGCTCAAAGCATGCCTCAAAATAAACCAAGAGCACCATCTAGTGGGGTCAAAAAATACAGCAGATGGTTCATGAAGCTTCATCACATTCATCACTAGATTTTAGTAGGAAGCATAAATATTAAATGAGAATTATAAGAAACTGGCTATATATTTAATGAAGTTGACTGCATTATTCATCGCAGGAATATAAAGTAAACAATTTTAGGTTTATTGTAAAGTAAATCGTTATCTTCATCTGTCCTAATTTTCCTTTTGTTTGCTTTTTTCCCGTTTGGTGGAGGATGTCGTCTGGCATCTGTATGTTTTGTCTGAACATGATTGTTTTCTGATTTCTCAGGTATCTCGCTGGATGTGGATGCGGACCGGGATGGCGTCGTGGAAAAGAATAACCCGAACAAGGTGGGCTTTGTTCCGGCCCTTTGTCAAAGGCGTCTGGCGTACGTGGCCAGAGAATGTCAGTGGGCACTACTGTAAGCACTGTGTCCTCTGTCCTAGGAGATGGGGTGAAATATGACCCTGCACAAAGACTGTTTTCACAAGCCGGTGGTGTGATATTTTATTACTTCGCACCAAACACTGGTTTGGTTTAAGATAATTGATTGGAAGTGTTATGGAGTCCATTAATATGCCAATAATCAAATAATGATAAAAACTTTTTCATTTGAGTGCATTTTAAACTTCTATAATTCATAAGGGTTCATGTACGCCCCCTGGTGGTGTTGATGTTCTTGTTAGCTACTAAATGTAAAATTTAAAAATGTTAATGATGTGCAGGAAGAGAACATCAGAAGACATACATATATACAAATTCACCACACACACACACACACACACACACACACACACACACACACACACATGTGCGTATATCCCAACAGGAAACTTCAGTCTGTACTTTTGTGTGTAGTTTTTTAGAGGGGAATAAAAGGTGCACATTTTCATCTGGGGGGGGGGGGGGGTGTTATGTCCTGTAAAATAACAGCACCTCAGCAAATCAATCAAAACAAAACCAGTCAAAACATAAGTACACTTGAGCCACTGTCGTCGGCCACCCAGCCTTTCCAGGGAATTTCGACTGTGGTTTCAGCATCGCTTTTCCCGATCGCAGGGCTCCTGGAAGTGGGGTGCCAAGGGACATGGGGCCATTCTCCTGGTCAACTGTGACTCAGAGTCCGTATATAATAAACAACTGGACCTCGAAAGGGAGGAGGTAACAAAGGTCTCAGGTGAGCCACGTTGGAATGTTCTTGAAGTTGTGGTGTTTGATTTTTTTTGGTCCTAACTTCTTCCTGGTTTAATTATTCACTGATTTCAGGGAGTCACTTGAACTGCAAAGTGTTTTGAAAAGCTTCAAACGCCTGACACCGTGCGGCTTAAACGCTAGTCAGTCGTCACGCGTGAACTTACAGCACCTTTTTGGCCTTCATCCGGCACGAATGTTTGAAGAGGAAACGGCCCGCGTTCACAGAAGGCTGCGGGGAATGTTTCGCCGTGTTGCGCGACAGTGTTTATTCTGCTGTCCTGAGATAACCCAGTGTGTTAGGGCTAACCTTAGCACAGCGGAGGCGCTGTTTTTAACCGCAGGGAAATTAACGACAGCGGGCTAAGCATCACTGCTTCGATAAGTATTTGACTATATCTTATTTGGTACATAGTCACTATACTCATCAGCATATTTTTTGTTTCCACCATATTGGATTTTAGTGAATCGACTAGCTGAAGTACATTGTAGTATATTTAAAAATAATTGTGGTGTATATCCAGTATCAGTCAAAAGTTTAGTTGCACCTACTGAAAATCATTTGTTTTTCCCCAAGATAACGGCACTAAGCACACCTTTGTAGTAAGTATTATCTTGTGAACAATGAAGAGAGTGCTGTGACAGATGACCTGGCCCCCACGATCCCCTGACCTAAACCCTTTAGAGCTGGTTTGGGATAAGTTGGATTGAACAGTAAGAGCAAGGTAGCCAACTTGTGCCCAGAACTTGTGTAAACTCGTGCAAGACCACTGGAGAAGCATGCCAGGTGGCTACATCCGGAAGCTGGTTGAATCTGCGAAATGGTTGTACTTTGATGCATCTGTGGGACCCGAGCAAGTTTCTGATGGGGACTCTGTGGTCATGTGATCACCTCCTAGACTTGAAGGACATGTCCCGCATGATTCTTCGTACCAATGGACCAGACCAGCTCCCAAAGGGCTACAAGCTAGTCATGCACATCAACAAGAGCGACAGCGAGAGAATCCGAGTCTTCCGGCGTCAGGGGGGGACAAGCCAGAGCATTTTCAGTAAGCCTGATGTCCCTGAAAGCTTCACTCTACGATAGCCCTGAATATTTTATTAACAAAAAGCTCCAGTTGATCATTACAAATGAAATGTTCTTAGCAGAAAACTGTAATTGTATGTTCCCCAGGCTTAGTACATCCCAGATTCTGAATGTCTTACATTTTTGACAAAAAAAAATTATGTTAAAAAGAGGAAAACTAAAAAAAATATCCCCATGTGTCCATTCTAGACAACGTGCTGAAGAACTTCATCAGGGAGTTCCCTCTGGTTCTAAGCCATGACGTTCTGTCTCGGGAGGTGCCATACAAGGGCACCGGTGAGCTGGATTTCTATGTGGAGGGTCTGCGGTTTCCAGACAGGGACTTCGACGGTCTGGTGACGGTGTGCCTCAGCCTGCTGGAGCCCAGCAGCCAGGTCAGCTCACAGCATGTTCTCAAACTGGGTGGGGGGCTGAGGATCAGCCCTCTGCCATGCACCATACAACTCATAATGTTTATACTTGTATTTATAAAATCACTGCTGCTATAAAAATGAATATAATTAGTCCTGATTAATGTCTTCTGCAGATAGTAATTTATAGTATATATATTACTGGGGGCAGACCTAGGATTTGATCCCCCCCCGGGATCCCCCACGGTTAGATGTGCAAAAGGGGGGGGATGTACGCCCACGATTAAATGTGCCAACCAGGGGAGGTTCCAATGGTTAAATTTACCAGGCAGGGGATACAAAATGTATACAAAAACAGGAAACAAATCACTAAATGGTTTTACAAAAAATTATTTTCATGGTGGTTGAGACAAAATATTGGGGGAGCCCATATAGGGACCGCCTCTGTGTATTATGACTGCGATAAAACGAGTCACGGATTAAGAATGCCTTCCCCTATTGGGAGATAAGTTCGCAGCCCGTGAATTACATACTGTGTCATGAGCTCTTTGAGTGACTGATTGGCTAACACTGACCCCTGCTGTCTCCCTGTGCCACTGCACCCATGGCTTCCTCTCAGGGTACCTCCGCCGACATGACTTGTATTTTTGCACAGGATTTCCCAGAGACGCCAATCTTCACCGATAAGGTAGTGTTCCGGGTTGCTCCCTGGATCATGACGCCCAACACTCTCAGACCTGTGGAGGTATTTGTATGCAGGTAAGACTGGCAAACAATGATGAGAGAGATGACTAAGATGATGCAGTTGACAATGATAATTGAGATGACAAAGGCACACAATCAGACTTTCACTGACAGTGTGTCAGACAACAATAAGTTCCTGAGGAGCTTCAAGCATCTGGTTGCCCGGAGTGCCTGCAAGATGACCGTGTGTTACGAGTACATGAACCGCGGGGACCGCTGGATGCAGGTAACTGGACGCCATGGTGGAGGGATGTCCATGCCTCAATAAATTGCCCCAGAATCATTAAATCCGCTCCGTCTCTTACGCAGGATGAAGTAGAATTTGGCTACATTGACTCACCTCACCAGCGCTTCCCAGTGGTGCTGGACTCCCCCCGTGACAGGGAACTCCAAGATTTCCCATACAATGTTCTACTGGTAGGAAATGCTTGTGCAGTTTTGGGCTATCTGCCATCTATAACTTCCAGCATAGCCCAATATATATTTGTACACGGCACCTCCGTATCCACCCTAGTATGTTTCCAAAACTTTTCTTCTGCCTGAGTCTGGTGTCCTAACACAACCACAGGGCCCAGACTTTGGTTATGTGACCAGAGAGCCCCAAGATGAGGAAGTGAGCAGTCTGGACTCTTTTGGCAACCTGGAGGTGAGCCCCCCAGTCACGGTAAATGGGAAGAGCTACCCATTGGGCAGGATCATCATCGGAGTGGCGTTTCCCACGTGAGTGCGGTGCTGACAGTCTTGGGAGTCCTGGGGAGTGAAAAGCCTCCTGGCGTAGCCCTTGCCAGAGGCCCTTTTAGCATCTGTGGTGTGTTGGGTTACAGACGGGATGTGGAAACTTCCATGTGTGGCCATGAGTCAGAGTGCCACTTAAGTGTCTCGGATCATGGAGTCCCTTAGAGCAGTTTGAAACACACCCCCGCTTTCAGTTATATAAGTGACAGTCATTCAGCTATATACACACTATAACTATATATACAGTCAATGGAAATGTTTAAATGATTTCATTGTTGGTGTAAAACTATGATATTATGTCTGGCAAATTGCGTTAGCTAAGCTGTTCCCAAACCTCTCTTAAACACACCGCAGTCTTTGCTGACGTGCTCCTCAGCAGACTGAATGAATTATGAATGAAGGGATGAATGAATGTTACATTTATATAGCGCTTTTCAAGACACCCAAAGAGCCACTTCAGCCCCCACCACTGTGTTGCCCCCACCTGGATGATGCGATGGCAGCCATTCTGCGCCAGTATACTCACCACACATTAGCTATGGTGGTGAAGCGGAAGGAAAGAATTCACCAATTAGATATAGGGGATGATTAGAAGGCCAGATTTGATAGGGCCACAGTGGACAGTTTAGCTGGGGCATCGGGGTACCTCCTTAGTCGTTGAAAAGGTGCCCAGGGGTTTGAGACCCAAAATGGTGTTTATCTCGCTATCCAACAACATATCAGTAACTTTTTGGAGAAAAAAATAAATTTGTGTTTTTTTTATGATGATACTGCTATTGTGTGTATGTTCTAATATCAAATAGTATATTTTCCATGCCAATATAGACATACTACCCATTTACTTGAATTGTTCAGCGGAGTACAGTACAACGGGCATTTTAGAATGTATGCTATTCCATTTCATAATTAGTTCTTCAGTTTCTCAGGAACATCTACATTTGGTTAATGGAAAAGAGTAGAACGTGGCTATGATTGGATCCACCCCTAGAATACGTAGACTAAAATATTTATGTTCCGCCACTGGCAATATTTCCATTCCCCCCACATCTTTTTTAGTTTTACTATTATGACTGTCACATTTATTTTTGAATTATCTTGATTTCAGCATGAATGGATTTTAAAATCTGAACAGGGATCCAGATAATTCCAAAGAATTTGGAACATAACTGTATCTAACCTAGGAATAGATCAAATTTCCTCCAGTTGCCATTAAATCTGTGCATTCTCTGCATCTCTTCTCTTTCTCTGTCTAAAATGCTTTCCTAGGGTCCTTGCACATCACTCGAGTTCTCAGTGCAGATTAGGATAGTTTGCATGTGAGCTATAGTAACCATTCATTTCCGTCTCCTTTAGAACGGATCATGGTCGCAACATGACAAGAGTAGTCCAAGATTTCCTGTGGGCTCAGAAAGTTCAGGAACCAATTGCACTCTACTCTGATTGGCTCATCGTGGGTCACGTGGACGAGTTTATGACCTTTGTCCCAGCTCCTGACAGGAAGGTAGGCCAAAACAAAAAGCATCGGTGCTTTGCAGAAATAAGAGACACAACCTGACGATAAACCTCTGTGTAACCAGGGTTTTCGCCTCCTGCTGGCCAGCCCGGACGCTGCATACAAACTCTTCAGAGGATTACAAAAGAATGGTTTTGGCAAGGCCAAGCAGTTTGACGGTGGGTCATGAGTTTCTTTCCTGTCCTCATCTTAGTCTTTGCTGCAGGAGTCTGTGGTTAAGCTGATTTTTCAAATGTCACCAGGTCTTGAGTTAGCAGAACCAATTTCGGTGGATGACCTCTTGAGTGACGAAACCTTCCAGGATGAAAACAGATACGTTCAAGTAAGAAATCATAACTTCAGACTAGGAAGTACTAACACAATATCTTAATATAGCAAATTTAAAGAAGAGTGGTGTAACCTCCAGGGTTAGGGGTTTGAATTCCAGTTTCACTCTGTGTATGTGGAGGTTGCATGTTCCTCAAGTGATGGCCAAATGAAGCTTCATGAACCGTTTGTGTGTTTTAACAGCATTAGATGATGTTCTCTTCAAAAAAGGGCTCAAAGCATGCCCCAAAGCAAACCTAGAGCACCATCTAGTGGGGTCAAAAAATACAGCAAATGGTTCATGAAGCTGTATTTGGCCGTCGCTATGCTCTTCCCTGAATAGCGCAGGTTTCTTCCTGTAGTCCTGTAGGGATCTAGGAGAGTTCATATAAATCTCACATTTCTGTGACTGAACAAATAAGGAGGTGCTACTGGAGACAGTGGAGAATAACATTATTAGATATATACATGTATTGCCCCAGCTAATGCTATAATTGTCTTGGTAAACAGGGCTGTATAGACTGGAATCGAGATGTCCTTAAGAGGGAGTTGGGCCTGGAGGAGGAAGACATTATCGATCTTCCCATCCTTTTCAAAGTGTCCGAAAGGGAAAATCGAGCCGTGGCCTTCTATCCTGATATGGTGAGAGCTTGATCCTGTCTGTGACCCCCTCTTCTGCTTCTCCTTCTACACTGACACCCTAAGCAGCTTGAGAATGGTCTGCCTGTGGACTGGTATCCACAGTTACCTCAGACCTTCTAAGTCTAATGCACTTCCTTTAGACCAATGTTGATGGGTCCTGTGCACAACCCAGCTAAAGAGCTAAAGTTTATCCATGTGCTACTTAAGAGATAATGAACGATTTCAAATAGGAGCACATTTTTCTGGGATAGTTACCTTAAAAACAGTGTCATATATATTCATTTAACATGAAAGGTTGCAGATCTGAAGTAAGCTGACTTGTTTATTTCCTTTGTTCCCAGGTGAATATGATCGTTCTTGGTAAGAACCTCGGCATCCCCAAACCATTCGGTCCTAAGGTGAATGGACAGTGTGTCTTGGAAGCAGAGATGTGCTCACTGTTGGAGCCTCTGGGCCTCAACTGCATCTTTGTGGACGACTTCGCCACCTACCACTTGAAACTGGGAGAAGTGCACTGTGGCTCCAACGTTCGGCGTGAGCCCTTTGAGTTTAAGTGGTGGAACATGGAGCACTGAGGCGGCGGGGTCGAGCAGAGGCGGCTAATGTCAAGGGCTAATCAGTCAGCTAACCCAGTGTGTCTCAACTGGGTCCACAGGGACCCCCAGATGATCCACGTTTTTGGTAGGGAGGTGGGAAGGAGCATTAATGTGGACTGTCTGGGGGTCCCTGAGGACCGGGTTGGGAAACACAGAGCTAACCAATCAGAATCATCAGTTCCACACATGATCATCTCTCAAAGAGTAAAACAGAAGAAACAGAATGAATTGGTGAATGAATAGTGAATGCTCTACGTCTAACGTTTTCTACAAGTTTTACCCAATGTGGAATTGTAGCTTTTTAGTCCTAGACTCACATTTAGCCTGTTTGATTAAATCTTACGTTACCTTTATAATTTTTGTGTATTTTCTTCATCTGACGATACTCTTCTGTGGACCAGCTTGCTCATGTATGTCATCTTTGTGAACATCATAAGGTCTAAGAACTCATCAATATTGTCTGTTAATGTTAAATAAAAAAGAGAATTGTTCTTATTTCTTGTAACTACATTTTAATTGTACATCAGAAACGTTTAAATGAAACGGCTTCAGTTGTTTTAATTGAAAAATAGAAAACTAATCGCTTTCATTTTCCATCTTATTTTATGAGGTCTGCACTGTTGGTAAGCTCAGTCATTACTCATAAGCTTCATAGATGGTGGCCGAGTGGTTTGTACCGTTACCTCAGCTGGTGGTTTGAGTCCCGCCTCTTTTATGTGTGTAAGCTGTTTGCATGTTTTTGCTTGGGTCTCCAGTTTCCACTCGCAGTCAAAAGACATTGGCCAAATTGCCATCTTTGAATTTCCCATGGTGAATGTGCATGTATGCATTGAGATAAGCTGGCACCCCGTCCAGTATACGCCCCTGTCTTGTTCCCTTTGCCGCCATGTGCTGGATAAGAATTTGCAAGATGGATGGAAGTTTTGTAGAAAATCTAATAGTGGTATTTTATCTAAAATTAACAGGGTATTTTGATTGCGGCGATCTTTATGTGATAAAGGAAACAAGCTTCCCAAAATCATTCTGGCGTGCAGAAACCAGATTCTTCGTTAAATTTCTTTATTTTCTATTTTTAAAAGAACAGTGCAATGTTTACAGCTATAACTTTGGAGCAAGATATCTCATCTTTTAAAATTACCCACAATCGCCATCATTCAGCAGTGCTGGAAATACTTTTCAACAACATTGGTAGAACAAGTAAATGTTTTAACAGTTTTTGATTATTTTACCAGCAGCAGGCAGACCACTGGCGTTAGGCAGAGTCAATAGCCCCGTTTACGTGGACACAATGTTTCCACTTTTAATCCGATTAATTGCGGAAACCGATTAAAAACGTCTCATGTAAACGGTTAAGTAATCGGATTCGACTGAA
>JAODKC010000130.1:21399600-21410897 GCA_026777985.1 Mormyrops attenuatus
CCCCCCCCCCCCCCCCCCCCCCCCCCCCCCCCCCCCCCCCCCCCCCCCCCCCCCCCCCCCGACACCGCCTCCCGTAAAACGGTCCCATGAGGGGGGTAAAATCGGGACCTCCTGAGGTTTAGCAAAATGCCAGTGAGGGCCAGAAATGAGACTTCACAGGAAATCATGACAAGAGATGTAATGTCCACCCCCCATTTTACACATATAATGTAATCTCCACCCCCCTATTTTACACATATAATGTAATCTCCACTGCCCCATTTTATACATATAATGTAATGTCCCCTCCCCCATTTTACACATATAATGTAATGTCCACCCTCCCCCATATTACACATATAATTTCACATGCAACGCTGTGTAAAAAATCATTCAAAAGTCTACTACAGGGGCCCACATTACGAGTATCTGAGAGCATTTAATGATTTTATGCATCATAGAAATTACAGCCATAATGGCCAGATTTTCCAGCCAATCTCCTCCTTTCACACTGACCCAGAGGTGATTTGCTGAAGTTCCCCCGGCATTTGCACCTTGGAGCCCTGTGACAGGTTCTTAGTGGATTTGGGTCAGGATTGTACCGACTCTGGAGCTGTTGCTATCTTATTCTTAAGTTGCCTAAGATGTACCCTCCCTCCCCCCTCAATGCACCATGCATTAAGTTATAAGGAAATATCAGCAAAAACCTACTGCATCAGCAAAAGGAAACCTTCGGCTTGAACATTCGACTTTTAAATGAGATCTTAATTATAAAAACACCTGCATTTCTAGTAATTTCACTAATATGAAATTATGGGCCTCAATACTTATGCACAGTAGCTATATTTTTCTCTTTACAGCCATTCCAAAGGTCACTCTGTACTAGGATAACTGCAAAAAAAGTAAAAACTGACCAAAATGACCACATTGGAAATAAAAAATTGCAATACTTCAGTGGCTTACAGTTAAACAGTCACAAGTAACAGGGCGCAGTGTGACAAGTAATTACAATGGGTTTCAGAAATGGCTCACAAAAGGCTGATTTTGGGAAAAGGGCCCACCCAATTACTCTGCTGCTGGCTGGTAGGGTTTTCATTTCATACCTAGTTGATTGATTTTATTTCTTTGAGTCTGATAGTTTGATATGCCTTTGTGTATTCGTTTCTCCATGCATTTTCATGTTAACAGCTTTGCACATGTGTAATAACCATGAATGACTCTGGAAAAAAAAATGAATTGAAGGAATCAATTTAGCTGTGTAACTGAAATTGTTGATATATCAGTGGAATAATTAATGCAAAGCAACCTGTCTGTGACCCCGGCGAATGTTTCATCTTGGGACCTTTGGGTCACACATGAGCATCAATGATAACCACGCTGCCCCGCCCTAAAAGGGCTATAGATCACACCAGCGTGGACTGACAGGCACTAAGACTGGTTCAAAAATATTTTTATATTTTTATAATTTTGAATGATTTCTGAGACAGATGTTTAATTTTCCTAGACCTGGGCCAGGTGCACAGAGAGAATTTCACGTTTTAGAATTAAATTTTATATGCCTTGGTGGTGGCTAATGACACATCGTTATAAAGTGACAGGGACAGAACCCGAGGTAACAAGTGATTTAGTTCTGCTCCTGTCACTTGGGTCAAGCACCCGATAACTGTAAGCTCGTTACTAGAATTCCAGTGAAAATATGCTCGCATGCCTGAGACTGAATCTGGTGGAAAAGACATCTGAAAATAAACTGAGAAACTCCATACTACCCTGAAGGACTTGTTAAATACCTGGATCTGTAATGGCCAAAGGGTTCAATGGGAATCGGCATAAGAATACTTAAAAAGAAAAACGATGACTCATAATTCAGACACTCCCATTTGGGCATAATTCGTCCCCCATACCAGTTAATTTTCTGCTTTAAATATGAGAGTCTGGGGCTTTGGCTGATGCGGGAGAAGAGAAATGGGACTGAATGGATTAAACTGAGTCATTGCATGTGAGGGTAGGGTGTACACACACACACACACATACACACACAAACACGTTTGTATTCATATCTCTGTGGGGACTCTCCATTCATTTCTATTGGAAAAACCGTAATCCCACTAATGACAACCTTAACCCCCACCCAGCCCTAACCTTAACCATAAGTAACCAAACAATATACAAGGCTTTTGGCATTTTTAGTTTTTTATTGCATTCACAGATTGTTATAAAATTGAGTTTCCCGATGTGGGGACTGAGAAAATGCCCCCACAAGGTCAGGTTTTCATCAGATTGTGGGGCCCAATATAAAAATGCCACACACACATACAGACACACACACAGGGCGTTTATCCAAGAATACGTTTTGCTAAAACGAGGAATCGATACAGATTTGAAAACAATTCACAGACCCTGTGCCCCCTCCCCCCCAAGACCTGGTCCCCAATGATGTCTCAAAGACATTAAACCCAGTCAGCACCCCCGGCAAACTCTCGTCCCTGGCTGAGCTCCACATTGCACACATTGGGAAAATCCAACAGCCGCAGCTGGGAGACAGTCTGGCACCGGCTTTGGCACCCGGGCAAAAGAAGAAAACGACACCCCTCTTTAAGGGACGTGGATCTTTCCATACAGCTTAAGAAACGGAGAGACCGTGGTACATTCCAGATTGTATTGGAGTTGGACCCCTATCATTATGAGATATTAAAAACATACAAATACATACACATGGAACAGCCATCGCAAGTGAGGTTTAACACGCTAAATCAAAAAGATCACATTTTAAGCTGTCCAGTAATTAAACCTCCGTAAAGGCCGGATTCATGCACTACCCAGTGCTATCAGTGATATTCTGATCCCAGATCAGTACATATGATGCTTCTGACCCCCATTAACAACAACAGCAACAATGACCCAGACCCGTAATAATTTAAACCTTCCAGACGTCTGACTCCTTCAATGATCAGGTTCCGGTGCATCAGACAAAATTTTCATACCAAACAGCCTGCAGGTTAAAAACAAGCAGAGATGTTCAGACATGTTAATCGCTGCCCATGTTTAACAGAGTGGCAGCTTCCTATGATGCAGAAGGCTGGGGGTTGTGGTTAGCAGACTCCTCCTTTGCCCTTGTTCTCGAGGAAAATGGCAAATTTGACCCCAAAAACACCATATTAGGTGGACACCTCATAGTGACTGTACTGCAGAAATGGTATCTGCATTATTTAATTATACATAAGAAGGAAAATACATAGCTAGTCCAGACTATTCCTCATGGCACTGGGCAGAAACATTTTTCAATGCCTCTATAATAAAACCTGCACCTCATTTCAATCTAGGTATTTTCTATGAATACACAAAGTTTAAGTGAATTATGAACCTTTGAAAATTTGGCCATCAAGACATTTGATACTCCATGTCATCGTGTCATCAACAGGATAACGTGGCCTACGTCACATAGTTTCCACTCACTGGACGTTGTCATGGGGACTCAGTCGATAGCACTATATCTTCCCACATCTAAGGTTATGTGTTTGAATCCATGATGGACTCAGTGGACGGAGTTCGGATGTACTCTTGTTGCCCACAGACATGCAGACAGGTGAAATGGTGTGTGTGCCATGTCACAGACTGGCATCCCATGCACCGAATCCCCTGCCTTGTGCCTCCTACGATAATCACCGCTCTGATGACATAAGGGGACATTGCACACGTGCCAGATGGAACAGGCGCCGCTTGGCTTCTTGGAGAATACACATGTCCATAGACTGCCAACCCACACCCCAAGAAGAGAAACTTAAATTCAGCGTTCAGTAGAAAATGCTGGAAGAAAACTCTGTTGCTTAATTTCCCTCTTGAAATACATTTTGAGGGTCTCCATGAAGAATAACAAACACAAGCTACTGCGGACCCTATTGGATGGGCAGTGGATTGGGTGCCCGGCCTGTGCTGGGTATATCGGTGCTATTTACGGCATATTAATTCACCCTGCATGGGCTTATCAACGCTACAGTCAAACTTGTCACTTTCAGGGCTAAATTACAGCCTCACTGTGGCAGCACAGAAACGCGTTCTGTTATTTTCAATTACGCCCTAATTTCTCAATATGTTGACAAGCGCACAGCTCGGCACTTACAATGCGGCTTGACAGGTGGCAACCTGCTTCGAAGAACACACTTGGAGAGCAGATTTCCTCAGCGGTGAAAGGTTTGATATAGAAAAATTGATTTGTTCAATGATACACCCTCATGGTTATTTGAAGTTTTTTTAAAAAAATATATTTATATAGCAAGAACTATTTATATAAAGGGAACTGGAAAGGGGGCAAAAAACCTGTTGAGATATTGTGGTTGCACCAGTGATTCATAAACATGCATTCTTTCCTCAGACTGAATCTGTGGAAATATTAATCAGCAATCAGATCATGTCAGCCTATTTATGAGCATTTGCATGGCGACGGTAACGTCGATTTATGGTTCTGATGTCACTTGAAGGCCATCAAACATGGCTGATAAGATGATAGAACAATATTTAAAAAAAAAATCAACAACCAGGACCTTATGCCTCACTCAGCTCTGACAAGGACAGATCTTTTCTTTTATAATCATCGTGTACAGCCTACTATTTTCATAACGAAGCCGTCCTCATACACAGCCTTATTTACAGAGTACAGCCCCCGGCAAACAGAGCAAAAAGGAAAAAAAACACAAGAAGAACATGGGGCAGATTATAATAACAGTTATAAATGCGGCTGATCTCTCATACCATTAAAAGGCTGTCGGGCAGTTTCGAAAAAAGCATAACAGGTTTGCCTTAATGTCAGTGTGCAAACACCATCTGAAAGTCCCCCTGCTGACCTGCTGAGACTGGGCGTGTTTTATGGTACATGTGCGGCCTGAAGGAAAACAGACTGGATGTTCATCCTGATAACACAAACCCAGAGGAAAACAGCAGAAAGGAGGCCTTTCTGATGCTTGCAGGAAACCTTCACTGAACCGACTCAATCTTCTCCACAGAAAAGTCTTCACCCACAATTTGTTATATGTTGAAATTTGTTCTAAAATGACGGGACTTACTTCTCACAGCATCAACAGGCAAGATCTTCCTACGTGACACCGCTCCCCAAACCCCTACACACAGACATTTCCAGAAACTTAGGTTGAAGGAATTGGGTGGTTAGAGTAAGCCCTATCCAGCTTCAAGCTAATATGCCCTCTACGGCTGAGAGCTGGACCTCCAAATTCCCTTGACTGTGAAGAGCAGAATCGATTTCACGCATGCTTCTGTTCTGACTTGTGGGCTAGGTCGTCAGGGGCGCCTTGTGATTTGCCCTGAGCTCAAAACGTTTGCAGAAACCAAAGTAAGACCGCAGGACGGCAGGTGATTTGGGCCTCCAACAAACACTTCTTTTGTTCTTGATTAGCTCCTTATCTAATGCTTATACATGCACACACACACACACACACACATCCCACCATTTTCCCCCGAAAGTGGAACATCCTATTGCTCTACTTATACATTTTCATTCCATTATTTCATCTCTCAGCTCATAAATCCCATAACAGCTTTGGTGGGGAGCAACTCGCACAGCTGTCAAGCACAAACTTCTGCTCACAGACGGGGATATTTCCCCTTGCAGGTTTTAAATGTCGGAGCTGACAGCAGCAGCTTCTCCAAACCTTTCGGTTTCCAATCCGTTAGCCTGAACGTGACGCTGTCTGCTAATTAGCGATTAGCGGCGGACGTCGGCACTAGCTAGAGCCATGAGATTAAACGGACTCACGTGACCAATCACTCCCACGAGAGAGCAACAGGGGGGTGTCAGGAGGGAACAGAGAACCTGCCCATCTTAAACCACAGCCCAAGCACAGGGTCGTCTCTGGAAACCAACCAGATACCTCAGATGCGCAAAGACCAAAAGCGCAAGACCAGAAGAGTGTCTACCTGGGTAAATATCCCAAAGCCACGTATGTCCAGACCACTGACCACACGTGCTCGCTGCCACAGCTGTGCAGGAAGGGAACACGAAGCTGTGTGTGGAATGCAAAGCCCTGCACTTCCCTGCTTGGGCTGTACACCATGGCCACAGGTAGTCTGTGCAATGTGGGCTCCGCACCGCTCACCCTGACCTTGAACAGCTCTGCTGGAGGAAACCAAGAAATCACTCGACCTTGCAAAACCGCAGATACCGCACTCCGAGTCACGTGCCAGCCGAAAGACACTCATGCACCCACATGAGTGTGCAAATCACATATACATTTGCACAGCAAACAGTTCGAACCCTTGAATAAAGATTTGCTGCTTGAACATTCGCATTAACCCCAAGTTCAGACCGTTCTTACAGTATAATGAGCCTGTAATTAGTAAAAACTCAAATCTACCCCCTCCAAGCAATCTCTCAGCTTCCACAAAACTTTTAATTGCAGAAACGGCTTACACTGAGAATGGCCACCTTCCTTTGCAGCTCTGAGCACAAAAAGGATCTGTGCATTGCACTGCATGATCATGTAATTAACATCATTATTATTCGTCAGCAGGTCCGGGGGGGGGGGTTACCCTTTAAGACCAAGCCTCCCACTTCCTCTGCTCACAAGGACGGGAGGTTACACAGAGTAGTTGCCTTTGTTTCCTTACCCTCCATACGCTCCAAAAGTAAAGCTTCTTTTCCGGTAGAACATCCTCGCCGGGAGGCAGAAGCGGTCTGGAGAGTCGGGCTGTCTGTACTTAGCAAGTGCCGTGAGCCTGGAGTCACACACAGACCCCCACCCCCCGTCTCTCACCCCCTCCCTCTGCATTACTCCCTCCCTCCTTCTCTCTATCTCACTACCCTCTGTTTTTTTTTTTGTGTCATTCGTTTTACCTCGCCGTGTGTGCGCATGCACTGTGAGCGTGACCTCCCGTGGCTCCCACTGCGACTGGCTCCGCCCCAGTCTCCTTTTGGAGATTGGGGTGGGGTGAGAGTGGGGGGGGGGGCATTTAGCGTTTGGCCCTCTCAGTCGTCTTGGCAACGAAGCAGGTGTGTCGCTGTTCCCTGTCAGACAGTGCCTGAAGAGCACGGGGGGTGTCCTGCCTCATCACAAAATTTCCAAAATTCCCAGCGCCTGACGCTCCTTCCTGAAAGCCCTGACTGCTTCCGCCCGTGTGGGATTTTTATTCTAAAGTGGCGCACTCGTTCTCACTTTAATAAAGCTGACACAACAAACCTGAACAATCGCATTAAGATAGGAGATGGGGCTGGGCAGACCAAAGAGGCAAATGCCAAAAGTTTACTGAGAATAAAAAAGGATTTATGTACAAGGGTGCTACGGTAAGTGTGGAAATCCTTATTTAGAAAGTGGGTTATTTGTAGTTTTATGGTTTCCTGACAGAAAGGTCACAGTAGTCCATCAGAAGGTGACTGGATGTGCTCTTTTACCTTGGAGAAGTCTGAGGACAAAAACCTCAACAGAGCAGTACGTAAAATGTTTAGCTGCTTCACCACTCCATCTGCAGTGCTGTGTGACAGTGGTCGCACTGCAGCCTGCCAGAAATGACCTGAATGGATAAAGGAGATGATCAGAACTCCTGCCCAGGCTTTTTGGCCCATCCAATCAGATGGTGTGGCACCCCCACCTTCATGCTGACCGGTGCCTCCTCTGTGGGCTCCTTGGCAACCAGGCCCACAGGACCTCGACAGTTTTCCAGTCATTTGTTACCGGCAAAGTCTACCCACTATTTAAGCCAGCCAACACCCAGGTCCTAAAATGTTCTGCTAGCGGTTTTAGGTATCTTAAACCACAAAAGGCCACACTTATGCTGCACTGCAGCAATGAAACATGCATGAACCCACAGGGTAATGAAAAAACACCATGAACAAAACATAAATAACACCAAAAAAAAAATACACCAAAAGTCACAATAGGATATTGAAGGTACAAGCCACATGCCGACGACAGAAGTTATTAAAGACAAACAGTGTTTCAAAGAAAACCGCTGTCCTGACCACCTGTGCCATGGTTAGAGAGGCAGCGCCGACGCTCCCTGTGTCAGTAATATCATCCATTTCATTGCCGATATCTGAGACCGGAAAGCACTGGAAGATATTTTTATGGTGCATTGCTGGGCAAGTCATTACAAACCCACCATCATAGAGGGACTGTTATCGTAAGAGCTGCTTACAGTAGATATTTCAGCAGACCCTCTTTTATTGTTGCAAGGACATGTTCTACCTAAACCATTAATCTGCTTGATAGTAATATTTTCCGTTGTAGATTTCCAAATTGCATTAATGAAGAATTAGTCAAACTGTGTTGAACGCTCCCTCCCTGTCATGACATATCAATCAGTCTTAAGCCAGAAAGGCAATATCTTATCGTCTCAGAGGGAAAAAAACAAAACTGGTCAGTGATGTCACCCTGACAGAGACCTGCCACTGGTTCCCATGTCTCCTTCCCATACAAAGTTGCTGACCTGTGCCAGTGAAGCTGGTTCCACCTATGTTGGCATTAAGCAGCAGTCTGAAGATCCATTCATCTACTTAGCCCAAGCTCAGATGGCCCTTCCTACACCCACAAAAGAAGCTATTTTCATATCCAAACCTTGCCATTAAGTTTCTTTTTATCCAGTTCAATAAATGTGTCATCAACCATGATGTTCACCCTACTTTACCAGGCCCTCCATTACACTCTTTGAAATGTTTTATTTTTATTTTTAATACCATAATGGTCATATATTCTATGCAAAATATTGTAGCTATCATACAAAGTGTGTCGCGTTACCTCGTGGATTGATCATATTTGGGAGTCACTATCAGGAGGAAAATCACATAGAAGATTTTGGTTATTAGTTTTATTCGATTCGGCCAAAGACATAAAGAGGTGCCCTAGGTGCAGAGAGGGTGATGTCACACTTTGGGAGGCATGGTGACAGGCGACAACAGAAGTGCTAGAACTTTGCCCTCCGCTGTCTGCTAAGGGAGTCCCGTAAAAGTAATTTAACTAATTAGGTGTGAAATGAGTGAATTCCGAGTGGAGAGGGGTGTTTCACAGGTTAACGAGTTTCCAGAAATTCACAGGAAGTCTGTAAAGCAAATGGGAAACAGGGGAACCTGGGTGGGTGATCTGATATGAAAACATGTCCAGGAGGAGTGCGATTCAGAAGCCACAATGTAGGGTAGGACCATTAAATTTGGCATCCGTACCTAAACTCAATTTAATACGCAAACCCAAACCCCCCCCAAACAACCACCCCCCCCAGTTGCTGAATGAAATCTACGGGGACAGTGCACCATGGCTTTGTGTCACTGATGGAATTTGGACCTCAAGGAAGCATAATTGAGTACCCTGATATAGGACAATAAACCATCCAATCAGGCAGCAATGCATGCAAGAGCCTACAAACGTGAATAAATCCATAAGAATTCAGGCATCATAACTTATCATAACTCGGATATATCTGTCTAGACCGTGGTGCATTACCAGTAGAAAAATTCATGGAGTCATCCTGTATACGAGATGTCAAGGTTTCGCTGTCTGACCTCTGATTATTAATGCTTCGTGCTTCACTCTGTAGTCTGAAGAGGCTTTTAACTGCACATACCCCCCACCCCCCCAGTAGGGAGGGTGGTGTGCTGTCAGCCTAAAAAAGGAAGGCTGCCCTGAGGTAATTAGCTGTGAGTCCCCCGGCGGGGGTATTCCTACAAGGGCAGGTCGGCCTTGATGTCATCAGCAAAGGAGATAGAGACGCTGAGAAAAGCCATTTGTTCTTTATGAGGTTCTCTAAGCCAGAAAAATGCATTTCAACAACCAAGCCTAGAAACCAAGGTCACACGGCGGCCCACACCAAGACCCCACACCCCTCCATCACAGAGGTCACACTAACCTCTCTAACCTTATCATACACCCCTGACCCCGATGCCACACTATTCATGGCCCCTCCAGCCCCCACCCCAAGCCATTAAGTCATGGCTACTTCAGCATTCAAGAGAAGACAACCGGACATCTGCAGAAGCATTGAATTGTGACATAGAGGGAGAGCAAGAGCCAGAAATGAAGTCTCAGTCTTGCTTGGATTATCACTGGACAGGCAGCAGTAGAAGCAGAGCCACAAATGGTTCCTAACAGGATATATTAAGCGCAGCCTGAGATTTTAACATGCAGCACCTGTAGCAAGCAGACGCAGCACAACCTGGCACTCAACCTATTTCTGCTTTGACACTCATTTAAAAACACTTTAAACCTGGATTCCACACATATACAAGGATGAAATTCTCTGTTCTTCAGCATACAATGAACTACATTAATACTTAATGGTATATACAGAAAAGATAGAGGGAGACCAGTACCACAGCACCCCCTGCTGGTCATTAGAGAAAGTGTGGTGCTACTGGAGCACTGGTCATTTTCTGTCCACAGGAAATGTCATTTCAACTTAATGATTTTTTAAAAACTAATTTCTCCCATGATCAGTACTTCTCTTCCAATAGCCCAAAAATAAACTGATTAATTTGCATCAGAGGCCAGAGAAAATGATGCCGGCTTAATTTAGGCTTGAGTCCAAATGAAAAAGCCTCTCATTTTCAGTGTATAATTTGAATTTAATTTTAATTAAATTAATTAAAATACTGGCAACACTCCACTAAAAAGTAAAAAATAGATTTAACAAAAATTCCAATGGAAAATAGAAATAGATTAATACAAAAAATATTTTTCATTTATCCTGCCCGTTCTTTGTTTTACACTAAAATGTTTTAAATCCTTTTGTTTTTATTTCCTTCTACCTGCTAGGTATAAGCCATTTTTCAGTTCACAGTGAATGTTTCAAACCAAAGGGCATACAAAACGAGTGGATAAAATCAAACACTACATTATACACTGCGATCAAACCTATCCAGCCTTCATATTTCCCTCCCGTCATCCTTGGAGGGGACAGTCTTCTGTCAGAGCTAAAAATTATAAGAGCTTGGACATACCCAATGAGAAAGCCGGGACCGAGCCAGCAGCCAGTGTGGGGGATTTCTAACAGACCAAAAGGCGAGCGCCGGGACTGAGGCAGCAGCCAGTGTGGGGGATTTCTAACAGACCAAAAGGCGAGCGCCGGGAGCGAGGCAGCAGTCAGTGTGGGGGATTTCTAACAGACCAAAAGGCGAGCGCCGGGAGCGAGGCAGCAGCCAGTGTGAGGGATTTCTAACAGACCAGAAGGCGAGCGCCGGGACCGAGGCAGCAGCCAGTGTGGGCGATTTCTAACAGACTAAAAGGCGAACGCTGGGACCGAGGCAGCAGTCAGTGTGGGGGATTTCTAACAGACCAAAAGGCGAGCGCCGGGAGCGAGGCAGCAGTCAGTGTGGGGGATTTCTAACA
>JAODKC010000130.1:21414907-21428752 GCA_026777985.1 Mormyrops attenuatus
TGTAGGGGATTTCTAACAGACCAAAAGGCGAGCACCGGGGGCGAGGCAGCAGCCAGTGTGGGGGATTTCTAACAGACCAAAGGCGAGCGCCGGGACCGAGGCAGCAGCCAGTGTGGGGGATTTCTAACAGACAAGGAAGGCGAGCGCCGGGAGCGAGGCAGCAGCCAGTGTGGGGGATTTCTAACAGACCAAAAGGCGAGCGCCGGGAGCGAGGCAGCAGCCAGTGTAGGGGATTTCTAACAGACCAAAAGGCGAGCACCGGGGGCGAGGCAGCAGCCAGTGTGGGGGATTTCTAACAGACAAAAAAGGCGAACGCTGGGACCGAGGCAGCAGCCAGTAAAGTTTTTGTTACACATTATATTACAAAATATATGTAGCATTCTTCACATTTATTTCCGTAAATGCATTACAGTTTGTGGTTATTTTTACTATTTATATGCTTTCCAAGCTACACCGCTACCAAAAGGTATGCCCATAGTCAACTACAGCAACAATAATTTTAAGAAATAGCCAGACAAAAACTCCCCGTACAAACATAATAAAAACACGATAATTTTACTACAGCAGAAAAGAAAAAAACATAATGTGTTGTGCGTCACTGAGGGAGTTAGTATGAGGCTTTGGGATCCCAGCAACCTTAGCATGAACTGTATTGTAAATATCAAGGGGACAGTGTTACCCAGAGTCTGCAATGCAGGTAATTAGCAGGGCTGGGGGGTGGAACAGTGCTTATTAAAAAAAATACTTTGCTTTTTAACAGCAGCCTATTTATTAAAGTAAGGCAAGATTTTAATTATGTGAATGCTAGAGTCTTCATCCCTGACACTGGAGAGCGGAAGGGAGCCTGGTGATCCTTCTAGAACATTCCATATTTTCTGGAAGGAAGCTGCAGGCTTCAGGACCGCGGTCAGCGGTCCTGAAGACCCCCCCCCCCCAGCCTGTCCAGTCCAGTCCAGTCCAGTGAGCACAGACGTGGACACACATAGCTAGTCGTATCTAAGGAACGCACATCCTGAACGGCATGGAAGAGTCTGCAGGGAGTGCACTCAGCTGAAAAACATGAGTAATACAACAAAGACTGTATTTCATGTGAAGGTTTCTGCCATTTTCACAAATGGTGGTATTTTTCATCTGGTATAGGGATGCCGGTGAGCTTGGAGTCCATATCAGGAAGTTCGGGGCCTCGCATGGCACACAGACAAAATGGGCAGTTAGAGACACTAATTCACCTAAACCACATGTGCTTAGACCATGGGAGGAACCCCAAGCAAACATGGGAACTCCACAAGTACAGGGACCAGTAATCAGTCACATAACCCTGGGGTCAGGAAGCTACAGTGTTGCCACGGCGATATACCATTTTATTTGGGGGACAAAGACACAAAAACTCACGCCCTTAAACTGGAAAAAAAAAATGCAATTCACAAAATGATCTTCAGCAAACAATCAGGAAAACAGTCCCAGAAATGAGTGTGAAGAAGCACACTGTAACATACAGTGATGTTGTTCATGGGCACTAATTTGTGTTAATCGATTTATGTGGTCAGACCCGCCCATTTCCATCCTGTTAAATGGCAGTGCATTAATACTAAGTATTGTTTTCAGTCATTTTTTAAATTGGTTGTGAGAGAATGCCTGGTGATTTACTGCATAGAACTGACGTGATTAATGTGGATCTTTTGCAGCATATTCTGACCTTAGCAGGCTTGTTTCACTGGTAACCTTTTTTTATAAAGGTGTTCCTTGTTTGTTTATGCTTTTTGCGATCAGTGGAGGGGCGGGAGACCTTGGAATGAGGAAGCTATCATGGCTGGTCTCTGAGGAACATTGGTGTGAAAATGTCACTTTAGTGTAAAGAACACCATGTCACCCTGAAAGGTGACCACATCTTTGCCAAGAGGACGTGGGGTCTGAACAGGGTTTCTAAAGGGCAAAATCAAAACAGCCTATTCCAGGAAGCAAAGGGCGCAAGGCGGAGGACGTCCTGCATGAGATACCAGTAATTCCTGAAGGAAATAATTACTTCAGTTCTAATCCCTTTCCCTGGTTTAATGGATAAATTTTTTAAGCTGATTATTTGTACTACTACCTGTCAACATAATTCACCTACAAAGGTCAGCAGCAGAATACAATGCATGAAAATGTTTTTCCCTTGAATTCAAGAATGCGCCATTTCATAATTTGACCGATGAAAAAAATATACAAAAGAGAAAATTATTAAAGATAATTAATTACACCAATTTATCCATGATTTTCCCCTAGCCTACAGCCCCTGTGACAGATCTCAAACTGAGATCATTAAAGCAGGTGGCAGCCAAGGACAAATCGAGGACGTGTACAGACACAGGGGCCTCGTACTCGTGCTGACAGCATGTGCAAGGGGGTTAAAATTTTGCGAACAGCTTCGCTGCCCTTGTGTTGCGGAAAAACAAAGGACTGTGCCCCTCACATCAATGACTTGGCCAATTGCCACGGCAACACTTGCCGGTGGGTGGGGCAGGTCCCTTTTCTGTCCTGTGTAACGCCCTGTTTCATCCTCATTTCCTTTCTTGTGTGCTTGGGGGGGGGGGCATTTGGGGTTACACATAGTTCTCAAAGTAACCAGAGATATTATCTTATGTGCCTTGTGTTTCCTTTTCTGTTTTCAGGCATATTTTGGGCATAGAGTAAGATTGATTATCAGTACGAAAACGTACAATAAGGAAATTATAATGAAAGTGTGCAATTCATACATATAATCTGCCCTTGAGCAGAAGAAAATGAATACACAGCCCCCACCCCAAGAGTCAGATTCACCAGCCCACCCCCACAGGCTTTCAGGGGGGAATCAGGTGACTTGGTTTATTTGTATTGATTAGTATTTTGTACTGATTCTGTTCCTCGTTCCCTTCACACACAAATGGCTACTCTCCATTTCACCCCCCAGGAATCATACATACACGTTGATAGCAGTCCTCTGACCTATAATCTCTTTTTCTCATCTTTTCTCTTCCGTCTGGGAATCTAGTCTCTCAATTGTATAGCATCAGCCCAATCTTCGCCTTGCACAATGTCAAACACAGAAACCTTTAATGTAAACCAGTTTCCTGCTTTCTCAAAGCCCCCTTCTTGTGGTTCCATTTGCGTTCCTAATCTTGTGGGGTGGATCTGTCTGAATGCAAACCTGGAAGCAAGATGCTCTAACCTCTCTTCTCATCCCAAAGTAGTTTGTTTTTGTTATGTTTCTGAGTGGAAAGGATCCTTGCACAGTTTTCACTGGGAAGTCTCTCATAGGAAAAGCCTCTCTACCCATTAAGAATTTCCACTAGGAGAACAGGGATAGAGCTGGTGGCATGGAAATGGATTGATAAATAATATATGCACTTTCTCATCTGTGGATGGGGAACAGTGGAGCCCCGCTGACTTTAGGTGGGCAGCTGAAAGCATGAGTGGAGAGCGGGAGTAATGAGCTTGGGCTTTGATTCATTAATGAAGCAAAAAAAAAACAATGAATGAAAAAGGAACAAAAAGAAAAAAGACTCATCTATCTTTATGTAATCCTCCAATGCAGTATTTCCCAGCCAGGTCTGCAAGGACCCCCAGACGGTCCATGTTTTTGCTCCCTCCCAGCTCCTGGAGCAAAAGCATAGACCGTCTGCAGGTCTCTGAGGACCGGATTAGGAAACGCTACCCTAATGTGGAGTCTCTTCCAATCCTAGGAGAAACGATAGGGCTGGGTCAACTGAGCAGCCCCCAACTAATGAGGGACTGTGGGACACACCGCCGTCTTCCTGAAAAGCATTTCCAGGAAAGCGACCTGTAATACGAGACACGGTATGGTGCCCTTGCCAGGCCAACTCAATCGATGGAGAGTAGGCCGGAAGGCTTTCAGACTTCGGAGCAGGTGTGCGAGGCACTGGCGGTACAATAGTCCTGTCTTCGATCCCTGTAATAATCCCTTCAGTACCATTCCATCACTCCCTTATTTCCTGTCAGCGTTCTAGATTCTATTCAGCCTGAAGTGGGTGACCGATTTAAAGTATTTAAGAAGCACTTTGGTAAAAGCCATAAGCTAATGTGTGTCTGTAAGCTTCAAGGTTCAGGATTATTAGGACTGAGAGTCGCTGTTGGTCATTCTGTTTGGAAGCCACCTTGAAAAAGAAATAAACTCATTATATGTAATTGAGAAATAGGTTATAACTCTACAAATTTAATCATCATCCTTATATGTTGAAACCTTTATCATTTGTGATTGGACTTAATAACCATCCAGGATCTTGTTAATAATTTGTAACTCCTAAATAAATAATGTGTTTGCAAGTGCTGTGTTGTGGATGGCGCTTACCTGTTGGTTGATGTTATAAAGAGATAAATTGATGGCATAACAAACAGGACTAAATGCACCAATGCCTGGAGCACAAAGGGTGAGGAGCAGAGGACCAGCTGCAACGTGTGCCAAAGATGCATTAATGCTCAGACCATGCTGCAGGAAACAACGTGCTTATGTAAATATCGATGTTGCAGATGTATGGCTTAAATTCCATGTTATTCATTATTACGTGGAAACAGACTCTGGCAGATTTTCACTCTGACTCATGAATAGCCAACGTGCCTCGCAGTGCCTTGTGTGGCAGATCAGTCGCTGCGGGAGCAGCGAATGACCCAGATCAGCGCCAGGCCTGGACAGCGCTCGCTGCGGAAAAACTGCCGTCCGTGAAATAAGAGGGGAAAACATGCTTGTTCTGCACCAGCTGGACGCACTTGCCGATCAACGGAAGGGACACAAAAAGGATCTGAAGCCCCCAGAGAACGAAATGTTCAGAGATGCTTCACTATAGAGCCAAAACAAACAATTTTATACAATCCTGCTTTTTGGACAGGCAGGCCCCAGATTACGAATTAGATCTGTTCCCTCTGTCTGTCTCTAAGTCGAATTTGTAGGTAAGTTGGAAAAATAATAACGCAGTACATAATAATAATTATACAGTAATAATAAAAGAAAACACATACGGTGCTGTATTGTGCCTTAAGCTGACGAACCTGCTGAAACTGAGAAATGTTTCTAAAGGCGTCACAAAGTGGTGCGTGTGTTCGTTATTACAGACCATTTTAACCCATTTTTTAAAAATATAATAGACTATACAGTATAGCAGTCTGTAAGTGCAAGCAAGCTGGATATTCTTAACCTAGGGACTTCCTGTATGTCCCACCGACTCTCTGGAAAACGATCTCCCCAACAATGAGCCCTGGCTTGATCCTTTGGGCCATACCATGGGAAGGTCGGCACAGGAAACCTTTTTTCACCTCCGATAAAGACACCACAGTACTGGGTGTGCTTAGCTTGTGAGAGAGATGCAGCCAGAATGAGCCATCTCCCTAGACCACAGAGGGGTCCTCCTGACTGAAGAAGTGCTGCAATAGCATGTCCAGGTCACCCTGGACCAGGACCAGGAAACCATGTCCAGCCTACTGTAGGTGCCATTGCCCAATAGCTGCGTGATGCCTGTTCAGGACATGACTCTACAGCCTGTTGGACGTTGCCAAGGAGGCACTCACCCTTCCAGATGGCCCATCACCTTCTGCATCTATCAAGCTGGGAAAATGGCATGTGAAGCAGCTGTACTATGACAACCTGCTCAAAAGGTTGGTTGAGCCTCATCCTGTCCTCTTGCATAATTAAGCACCACGTCTAGACACCTGGGTACTAGATGCTGTCTTTTGGGGTTCAAGGAGCACTTGCCACATTGCAATGGATAACGGATCATCAAGAGTATGCAGCTGGTGGGGTAATATCAGTGCTTTTTGTTCCAATTCTCCTTCATAGCAGCCATTCACTCAGATCTTTAGGGCCTCCCAGAGTGGGTACAGTGGTCAAGCAAATGGAAGCCTTCACTTCAGTACTAAAGCATGCCCTAACATCAAAGATGGTGCATAAAGATCCCTGGACTTTACCAAACCATTCCAATTGCAGACTGATGCCACAGAACAGTGCCTAGGAGCTATCCTGAGCCAGGACCTTAGGGCCTGAGCTAAGAACATCCAGAACTCTACCTTTCCCATAAATGAATGGCCACCAAGCGGAAGTACACTTCAGCAGAACAGGAAGCCATGGCTATCAAGTGGGCTGTCCAATAACTCGCTATGGTGATGGACCATGCTCACTACAGTGGGTGGCCCAGATAAAGGACACAAATGCCTCAATTAAGTGTTTCCCAATCCGGTCCTCGGGGACCCGCAGACAGTCCATGTGGACTGTCTGGCAGGGAGCTGAGATGGAGGAAAAACATGGACCGTCTGTGGGTCCTCGAGGACCAAGTTAGGAAACGCTGCTTTAATTGCTTGATTCCTAAACCTGCAATACTACACCTCTGACATGATGCAACGATGCACGCCTGCCCACAGCAGCGTGGTTAGCTCATCTCAAATGCCCAGCCTCTAGCGCCTCTCAGACCCAGTGTACTTCCTTCTCTCCTAACTGGTCGCAGAATGTGACTTGGAGGGGGGCTGTGGTAGATCAATCGTTACGGATGTGGTGGGCAACCCGCTGAACTGGATGAGCACCGTGTGGGAGAGCTGCTGCATGCGAAGCAGAGGTGGAAATTCCAGGCCCAGAAAGTAAAAATCCAGTCCAAGATTTTGCTTCAACCAAGCAGCTAAGTACTCTGTGTCTGTGAGTCTTTATGCTCAAATGGTTGGTTGGAACAAAATCTTGGACTGGATTTTTACTTTCTGGACCTGAAATTTCCACCTCTGATGAGAAGTAACACAGAATATATGCTCGTACCACACTCTAGCATGAAATGAGAGATCAATGACAACATTGCCTTGGAACGGATATAAAAGGATCTGGAACGCTTCAGGCAGAAGCTCTGCTGTAGAGCCAAAGCAGACTCAGGAAGAAGAATACCCTAAATAGGACTATCACCTCTGCCTCTTGTCCTGCCCGGTCCCC
Source organism: Mormyrops attenuatus (assembly GCA_026777985.1). Taxonomy (NCBI): domain Eukaryota; kingdom Metazoa; phylum Chordata; class Actinopteri; order Osteoglossiformes; family Mormyridae; genus Mormyrops; species Mormyrops attenuatus. The sequence goes on from JAODKC010000130.1 coordinate 21,421,839, forward strand.
AGGAATGCATCACAGGAAAGTGTACTCACTTAGGGTCACCTCAGCAAAGTCCCTCAACTCTTGTTTGCTCTGCTGTATCTTTTTCGTTTACCTTCGCTCCCACCAGTTTTTCGCTCTCAAAGACCCCCGTAGATGATTTCTGATCCCAGCATACCTGCCTGGTCCTTCCATCCTGCTACACTAGCCCTCAACTGAAGAGACAAACCTCATAGCCTCAAAAATCAGATGAGTAAAACTTTAGTAACAATAAATAATTAATAAGCAGCAACACCAGGTTTTGAAATGGATCCTGGATGCTTGGGTCCTGCCCAAATGTCCTGTGTGAGTAAGCAATTAACACCATGATGACCATAATTATGAGAAAAGCTTTGGCTAATTCCTGCGTGGACGGGAGGCAAGGGAGCCTGCCAATCCGATCCAAAAAAGGGGACCAAAATGCAAGAATTGGCACGGACTGGTTTCATCACTCTTCCTCTACTTATGCCCAGATCATTTAATGGAGATGTTTAATGAGAGTTATTTAAGGGTCCTCCAAGGACAAGACAGTTATTTGTTCCGTCTTGAGATAAATGCTGAACAGGCTAACCTCGCAGCATGCTGCAATGACAAAATACGCCACATGTTATGCAGTTGGACATGTAACATGTCAGAAAAAAGCGTAAATGAGAGAGACGCACATGTGACTAACTGAGCCAATCGCTGGCTCGTTCCCAGTCGCCCTTGGATCTCTTGAGCCTGCTGACCATGTGGTCTCTCTTTTTTCCTGCAAGCTGCTCCTGGAAATTGATTAACTCACCAAACTGGCCAAAAGTCATTGGCAAGAGTCATCTGCCTCACTGCCACTGGTCTGTTTTCACAGAAAAACACACAAAACTGGAACTTCTGTATGCAAGCTGCACCAAAACTCATTGTGGGCATATGACAGAACCACCAATCTTCTGTAAAACAAATCTGACCTGATCTATATGCGCCTTTAATAATACAATATGCTGTCCAGAAAGCGAATAAATAATGCTATCACCTTAACCAAGCCAATGTTGAGTTTTAACCTGAAGGACAAACATGCAACAGAAATGTTTTGAAAGAATGTATTTTCTTATAAGTACAGGAAACCACATGCTGTAAGCCAGTATAAAGCTGAGGACTCAGACAAAAGCTACGATGACAGAATTGTTCATGAGACGATAGTCTCAAGGTAAGAAATATATAGAACTGACCTGAGCATCAGTGTTTTATTGAGAAGCACAGAGAAGCAAGCAGCATCCTTTCATTAGGTCACGGGCAGCATACAAATAGCTAGCAGAGATCTACTAGTTCCACCACCCACTATGAATTCTATCATTTTCTCACGTGAAGGCAAGCTGAAAACAGCTCTGCATCTAAAAATGCATGCATCCTGCTAATGAGTACAGACCCTAAAAGATGATATTTAAAAAAAGTGACTTGGACAAGCAAGCTTTAAGTGTCACTGTAGAGATGCATCCCACAGGGTGATCATTTCATCTTAGTATACTATACAAGATGAAATGGGATATTTGACTGATGACTTAATAATCAGGTCCCTAAGGTAACAGCTCTGATTAAGGGGAAATGTGTAATTAGCTGACTAGAGAGCGCCACCTCCAATGGTGGCCCCAGTGCCAATGGGCACTAGAGAAGCCGCAACAGATAGGATCATAGCTGGTGATGTGTGGCAAGGTGTGATGCTGAGCCAGAAATACCCTCCTATCCCGAACGCAGCCCTTAAATATAATTAGTGTCCCGCGGCTGTCCTGCCTCTCATCTCCTCTCACTCCCAGCTATCATGCCAATAATGTGCCTTTTCCGCTTCCCATTGATCAATACAAATATGCACCTTTCTCTCTCTTCCCTACTAAACCAAAACCGTCATCGTCATCAACTCGTCATCATCATCCAGCCAACAGATGCTCTGCCCATGGGTGGCGCTCACAGTGAGCAGCCCTTTCATGCTCATCCTGACCCAAACACCGTAGCTTTTCTTTGTCCTCCATATGACCCCATATCACATGATTGCATGGGCCATCCGGTGGACCAGATACACAGGTGCATGAGAAAACACCTGCACCAGAAGAATAAGACTCTGCACATCAGATGACTGGTCCACTTTGAAGACCTGCAGCTGGCAGGTAGAACAGGATGTTTAACTCATCACCATAGCTGCTATTACTACTGAATTGTCATTCATACCATATAGTATGTCATCACACATAATAATCCATTTTCTTTGTATACATCAGGAAACAATGTATCTTTGTATTCAAAGGTAATGCAGCTGAAATTCATCATACATCATAACCGTAACCATAATCACAATTGCTGTATCATCCCACTAAAACAAAATTGCCAAAGTGTTGAATGTCGGCTACAGACTGGAGAGCAATTTTTAGATGAAAGGCCTCTGGGCAAAAGCAAAGGTCATTCCTGCGATGTGTGGAAGTCATCAGACTAGACGAAGGGGTCCTTGTCATTATTCCTGAAGCCACAGAGCCAAACAGCGGTAGGAGAAAAAAAGAAACATTTGTTTAACAAAGGGTCTAGACGACAGAGAAAATTGCTTTTTGTGAAGTTTAAAAAGAAAACTGCACTGTGAATAAAAGGCTCACAGTGGGTGTAAAAAGAGTCCTCTGTAGAGAAAACAGCACCGGCACTCACTGGGGAGCTCATAACAATTAATGTCACCGCCTTCCCCGTTTGGCTTTGCCGTGCCATGTGTGAGGAAGATCTCACGTGTGTTCTACGCACGCACATGCACCAGTATATGTTACAGAAGCACCATTTTCACTGTATTCACCATACACACACCTCAGGAGGCCGGTGTTACGGTGTTACACTACGGCTGATTCGTTCTATTTGCAGTGGGTATAGGAATTCACGTTTTGGGTGACTAGATAATCCCTGTCAGGGGGACACTTTGAGCTACTTCAGGTTTTACAAATGACTTTATAACTGAAACGCTCCGGTGCTCGGCTAAATAGCTCAGCTCTTCTTGTGCTTCGACTGATTTGTTTTCTTCACTGAAATGATGCAGATGATGCGCAATGTCCCGGAAATCTGTCGTAAAATACCACTAACCCCCACCCCAGTCAGCGGAATTACCATAATATCAGCCAAACGCTGGCCAGCACCCCCGCCTTCCCGGATGCCCCTTATCTGCCTCCCTGAAATAAATGTCCCTAAGGTAGGATTTCTGACGTTTTATTTATTGTGTTATGTGGGATCCTTCTAGCCTTTGAAATCTTCTTACACCCTTCACCTAACTTATAACGCTATACTTCACCTAACTTAAAAAATAAATAATCGAAGTCCATCCATCCATCCATCCATCCATCCATTTTCTGTAACTGCTTGATCTATTCAGAGTCACAAGGGGTCCAGAGCCTATCCCTGAGGCTACAGGTGCAAGGCAGGGAACAACCCAGGACAGGGTGCCAACCCATCGCAGGGCACACTCACACACCATATACTCACACACCATTCACTCACACACCACACCATTCACTCACACACCACACCAGTCACTCACACATGCACACTTATGCGTACAAAGCAGGGCTAATCAAAGTCAGAATAATCAGAAGAGGACACCGATTATCTTGTTCTCCGATCAGTTCGGTGGTTGATTTTACTTTATTTGATCTGCAGATACATTTGGAAAGGAGGTATTCTATTTCCAAATAAGGAATTAACTGTTTCCGTGGTAATTTTAATTAATCATCTTAATTTTTGGAATTTTGTTTTCACTTGACTGTTCTGGCCTATCAATGGAAATTACATGGATATATGGATACACAGAGATAAGCCCAATTTTTAACTCAGAGTTTTTTCAGAGTGTAATCCTACAAAAGGAGCGAATTCTTAAAGGGGTGACGACTTTCTGTACCCACTGGAAAGCACAGAATCCCAAATGTCACACTCATACATAAACCACATAAAACCAAATATTTTATTGTCACACTGCGGTTGTTACTCCATCTCTGAAGTCTTCAAACTATTTCATTTCCCAAGCTTTTCCCAGCCCAGTAACTTCAGAATTCATTGGCTGTGCAGAATTGTTGGGCCTAACGTCACATCAGCTTTGGCTGTCTGTGTGACATGAAGTTTCAGGGTTGAAAAACATTATAGTGATACTAAAGCAAAAAAAATTAAGCTACAGTCAAATTATGAATGTGCCCCCTTCGCCCTCTACTGGTAGGTCACGTTAAAAATGACTAATTACACGCGGAGATAATTGTCACCGCTTGAAGAAGACGGGTTGCTCGGAGGGAAACAAATGTTCGCACTGTGGGTCTCGCTGTTCGTTATGGACACCTAGGGCTGACTGGTCATGCCCTGGGAATTTATTCAAGCCCAGTACAAGCTGGCAGTGTGCATGCGGGATACTTGGCACTTCCTGCATTAGATGAGTCTGCTTCTGGGGTGGTTGCATCAGGAATCTTATTGCTGTCAGTGCTCATCCTCAGGATCAGGCACTATGAGTCACACACACAGACACACACCAACCGACACGAATGAAAGTCGGCCCATTCGCAAACTCAAGCCGCATGCACACAACTTTAGCAAAGCATACAGCTAGACACAAAATCCATAAAGCATTTATGGTCTCACCTTCAATGTAATGGAAAGACGGGCATCTAAAGAAAATTGAACTCTTACGTGCTACTATTCCAAAAAATACCCTCAGTGAAATTTTCCCCTTGGACAGCCCCAAAGATTTGTTGCCCCTGGGTAAATCACTCTGAAATTCCATGGAAAGCTTATAGATGACATAAGAATAGCAGCAAATCCTGCATTAATCTGCCCACCCATCTTTCATAACCAATTATCCAGTAAGGGGTAATGGAGAGCCTGCAACCTCTCAGAAAGCAAAGTGCACAATGTCAGGATAACCGGGAGAAAATGCCGGTCGGTGGTAGCACATGTTTTTGGACTGCTGATGGAAACCAGAGAACCAGGTTAGTGGCTCCAAGTAAATTTGGGCTGCGATAAAAATAGCTGACTCCCCCAAACAATGACGTACTGCCTTTCTCATCTGTAGGGTGATTGCAATCATAATCGTTTTCAGCTTTTTTCCATGTTAAATGCTCCAGGATACCTATATTGTGCCTATGTCTGAATAAGTACCCCAAAGGGCTGAGTCCTGGTTAACAGAAGCTGTCTCCAGGCATCTGACAGCTCTGTGACCTGGCATTCTTACCCAAACAGAGGATGTATTTTGTGACAAGTTAAGCCAGGGATTCTCAGCTTTTTGAATTCAGTCAGAAAGTCTCTATTCTGAGACTCAGGGATCTAATGTATCTATCTAATTATGAACAGAAGGGAAGCTTGACCATAGTGCAATATCCATCCATCCATCCATCCATCTTCTATACCCGCTTTGTCCTACGCAGGGTTGCAGGGGTATCTTCTGTGCCATCCCCAAACTATGTTTCATACACAGGTATTGGATTCTGCCTCCTTGATCTCCTACTGGTGCTTTCTACAGACCCAACATCTCGGGCTGCTCTCAGAACTGAAAGATCTCCTGCTGGCTCACAGAATCCATGAAAACACACAGTACTTTTCTTTGATCCATCCATCTTCCAGCCACTTACCCAGTACAGGGTCACGATCACCGCAGAACCTTGCAGAGCCTCAGCATGACACTGCTTTGCGACATCAGCCCCCCCCGATGCAAGAATCCCAGTCTGGATGTGTGTCCTTCAGTCTGTCATTGGAACAATGTTGGGACACCCCAACAGAAACAACAAAACAGATCAGAACAAACATGCAAGCAAAAAAAAAAATAAGCCTCATTTATTTACACCGTGAGAATACTTCAGATGTGCAAAGACAAAACAAAGGTAGGAAGAGGATGTCACAGTGGGAGAAAGATCTCGATCGCACTCCTTAATGATCACTCTCACACAATTTGCGAGACACAGAAAGCTTGTCTAGGCTTGCCGATTTTCATCCAACCTGCATGGGGTCCCTGGGGACAGCCCACTGCAAATTCTTAAGTCAACTCGAGAGTCACCCCCCCGCCCCCTCCTCCGACCTTGACTTTAACGCTATTGCCTGATGTTCACTGTCTCTTGTAGAAAATGCAATCAAATAGTGTGTTTCTCTTGACCTGAAATTTCAAACAAATTTCATTATAAAAGAAAAAAATACTTCGCTGCAACATCATCTTTAATCTAACGTGCACTAAGTTAATAATCATGCGTTTGCAGCAATAAGAGACTGAACAAAAGCAACCTAAAACACTAAGTTGTATGCGGTGGGAATAAAACCCAGGCTGAAGACGGCAGTCCCAGACAGGAGGCGAGACGCCATAGTTAACAAAAAGTCACAGGGGAGACAAGGGTGAAAACACAGAGGCGTCAGGCTGCTGTCTGGTACCAGAGATGCATGACAAACTGACTGGGGTGACACGAAGGCAAGGGTACAGGTTTATTTCAGTGACACAGGGCTATAAAAAAGACCTGGCTGATGGGGGAGAGAAAACAAAAACAAACACAAAACAGAAAAGGTCAAGTATGCGGCAACATTTCCACCCTAAGGTGTTTGCTAGGTGGAGATGAGACTCAAAATGTCCCCAAACCCAAGATTTGATCTATATGCCCTTTTCAAGAGTAAAATAATGCATTTCCTGGGATGGAGAAATGAACAGCAGGACCCACTGACCCTTTCAGTCCTTTCAAGCCACCTTGAACCCCTATGGAATCTAGGAAGCTAACCTGACAGGGGGTGATATATGTGGAAAGATAGCGTGTGCAGCTTCTGTCTGTCTGTATGTCCTCGAGGGGGGGGGGGGGGGGGGGGGGGCGCGGGGGGGGGGGGGGGGGGGGGGGGGGGGGGGGGGGGGGTGGGGGGGGGTGGGGGTGGGTGGTGGGGGGGGACGGGGGTGTGGGGGG
>JAODKC010000130.1:21428852-21444393 GCA_026777985.1 Mormyrops attenuatus
ACTAGGTGCTCAAAATAATTTCAAAAGCTCTTATTTTTCCCACTGACAGAAGAGCCATTCAGTCCTGCCATTTGGTTGAATGTGGGGTTGGAAAGGCAGTCAGTGAGCCTTTTAAGTACAAAGCATCACAGAGAGCTGGTGGGACCAGGGGAACACCACTGGGGAAATATCACCTGAACAACACTAACGCAGCACGCTAAGTGTCCTCACCATATTCAGGCTGATGAATCACTGTTTTGCGCTCTCTGGTCGGACCCCTCGAATGTACTCCGTCTTTCCGAGAAAAGAGGGAGATTAGCTCAGATGGCTCCTGCTTGCTGTCCGTGGTAAAAGCAGAGGATCATTAACCCACGATGGCTCTGGTGATACAGAGAGAACACGCAGAGTCCATATACACTTCCACACAGAGTCTTCTCTTGGTACATTCAAATGCAAAAGCCTCTCGAGACAAAATCGTGGCCTACTTCAACATGAAGGCCTTCTGCGGCTAGGCCCTCCATGTCGGGAGATGTACTGAGAGCCAGATCTGGAGCTGTGCTGCCCGCCAACCAGGGGAAGGTTTAATTTGGACAAAGGAACCACTCTTTAGATGCCTCTCATTGACCCTTTGGATACATGGTTAAACAACTGTTATCTTTAGCCCCATAGCTGGTGTAAGATTTCTTCAAAGTAGACTCTTAGCAGCATCATTTGAGAGGGTAGGATACAGCAATGGCTCGGCGATGGAGTTCTGTAGTTGTGCGTTAACATGGCAAACTGATACCGCTGGCTAACGGCGCCTTAGCTAATAAAGCTCGGCTGCCCTTATTTATCAGACATTTGACATTGACTTGTACATCTCTTTTATAAGGGTCAGCGGGATGGCTTGAAGCGCTCCAGTGCAATGAGGGATTGGGCTTCATTAATGAAAGCCTTTATGCAGATACCCTGCTGTCTAGTGAAACATATGCAGTTGCCATCACCATGAAAAAGATCATAGTGAGAACTTGTTTCATTCAACAGCACAGCAGGTCAGATTGAACCAATTTTAAATTGTGTGACAGGCAGAAAAGCAATTAACCCCCTAGAGTACAGTAGAGTAGAGTAGAGTAGAATAGAGTAGAGTAGAGTAGAGTAGAGTAAAGCAGTGGTTCTCAACCTTTTTTGCCCCACAGCCAAATTTTTATCATGCCAGCTCAGTTGCGAATTTTAAATGAAGCATCTGTGGTGTGGCTTCTTGGATTGGTTAAGTGTTCACTAACTTTGCGCTATTTACAGACCCAACGTTTTAAAATGCTCACATTTCCAGCTCTGCCTCACGACCCTTTCAGAACTTGCCACAAGCCAAATTTTGCTCGTGACCCATGGATTGAGAATTGCTGGAGTAGAGTAGAGTAGAGAAGAGTAGAGGTCAATGCCATGAGCTTGGCCCATAGGCTTAAGGTTGCTCTACTCTAATATATTTACTCTACTCTACTCTATCCTACTCCCATGTGATTGGAGAAGAAATATCTCCACCTGGTGTCATTGGAATGTAGGCCACTAGGCGTGCCTCCGTCCAGCTGGCTGCAGATGACCAGTCCAAAGATAACAGATGACAGAGCTGCAGATTGTTGGCTGCCTGGTGTTTGATGCATGGCTAATGGATCTGGGTCAAAACTAGGTGGTAAAGTGGCCGGGGGAGAGTGCCATCAGCTATTACAGGCTCATCAGCCAGCCAAGTTTAAAAGCCACATGGCAGGGAAAGAGAACTTTAATAGAATTAAAATTTTAATGCAATTCTTATAATTATTGCCAGAGATCTGGCATCATAGAAATCAGGATAATAACAGAACATTGAACAAGCTCCAGGAGGGTACAGCTTTTGTACCCTTAATGAATGTCCTTAAACTGTATCACTCAGGTACAATAACCAAACTGTGTAAATAAAATTGCATTTATGTGAAGCAAATTACATCAGCAAAGCAACTGAATACAGTAAACCAAGGAACTAAGTCAGGTTTGTTTGTGTTGATACACACCATGTGTCCCTTGTTCATGTATGTCAGTAAAAAGTTATTTGATCTGCACTTTACCACCCACCCCCCCCCCCCCATATCTATTTAACTATGCCCTATTACCCCAATGAAATTTTATAATATAGTTTTGTTTTCCCTTTGTCTCGTTGACCCAGCCTTGGTTCTTATCAAGCACCTGACTGAAGCAATTCTCATTATATCTTGTACAACAATACAATAAGAAACTGAAAATAAACTTAACACCACGTTACTGAAATGGCATTTCTCAACACTTAATGGCATGAACCATGACAGAGGACAGCTTTCAGATTTACTACAGAGAGCATCCTCAGAAAGCCAGTGATAATGACAACTGTGGAGATGCTTCAGTCCAAACCGCAGTAAGCTTGTCAGACAACATGCACGATTAACATTAATTTTACTGCCCAATAACCAAGAGGGGTCTTAAATGTCATTCATTCAGCCAATTGTCTCCCACGGGAACATACATGTAAAATAGACCAAAACCTGACTGACAACAAACAACGGCATTCAAGTTCATTAACACAGAATGTTAGTAATTAATTAGCACTAACAAAGTTTCAAGAACAACAGTCAGTTGCTTTATGTGGGAGCCAGAGAGAGAGGCTGAAAATGTGAGCCTTTAGTTTGAGTGGAAATTAGGGAAGAGGTTCACAATTTATGACAGATGTCTGAAACACTTCCAGCAGTGGGAACGGGGGGTGAGCGAGCTCTGGAAGGGTGACTCGGGCAGACAGGGACGCAGGGTAATTTTCCTGTACATAATGAGGTCAGAAGTTTCCTTTTGCTCACGCACCCAACGCCGGGGTCTTGATCTTAGGCTTGACTCCTGCCTTGACCAGCGTCCAATGGGACTGGGGTGGCAAAAGAGAAATCAGGAGGGGCCGACGTGCATCTCGTTGGCACTGGAAGCCGAGCATGAGTGACAGCTCTGAGAGACGTGCCGTCACACCAAATTAGCCAGGAGTCAAGTCGCAATATTTAGTCGATGCTTTGACAGTTATGAGACGTAACATTTTTGTATGGAAATGAATTTACTGTCTTTTTTTCATTTCAGTCTCTTTTAGTTTCAGAATCGAGCTTCACATTTAAAAACTTACAATGAAAGAAGAGATTATTTCTCAGTTTCATATATATTCTTTAACTCTTTCTTCAACGGGGATACAATACATTTGGCACACTATATGAAAACCATGAATGTAGTCATTTAATTAAACTCAGTTTAAGGATCACAGTACAGTACTAGGTAGTCATTTAATTACTTACACTGAATTTAAGTATCACAATACAATAGTATGCAGGGGTCAACACCATGGAGAATTCGGAAGGACACTTTAATCAAAATGCAATTTTGACCACAGACACGGTGTTTAAAAAGGTGGCTTGTATAGGTTTTTCCCCTTAATTAATTTTGCCAGGGACGCAGACGAGTCTTGCCTGTGACAGGTTGACAATCCCTGGTATGGTGTGTTAATTATAGCATTGACTCATTCTCATAACTGCTCATATATTACAGGGTCAAGGAGAGCCTGGGGGGTTTCCGAGAAATCCTAGGGCGCATGGCAGGGGACGCCCCGGACCAGATGCCAGCCCATCACAGCGCACACGCGCGCACACACAGACACGCACACAAACGGAAATTTACAGACGCTTTAATAGCTGATGGGAATTTAGAGTCCAACTAAACTGCATGCAATATTAAAACTCCACACACAGCTTGGGGCTGAAATTAAACTGCTGCTCTGGTGTCCAAAGGGGTATTCACTGTATCACCACGACACACAAGATATTATCAAAATAGCAATTACTTCTAAATATTTACATACTGAGTACAAAATTTGGTTATTCTGCCTAGTAATCAGTCTTCAGATGTATTTAATTTAATACATAGGAAGCTGCCAAAATCAAATAAATGGCTTTACAGATGAATGATTGATAGTGTGGATACATTTTCATTGTGCTGTCAAATCTGTCAGAAACTAATGAGCCCCGCGCCGCCCACCACGGCGGCTGCTTCTGCTCTGCTTCTCATTTTCTCCGAGGCTGAAAATCAACTCCCCTCCAGCGTTTCCTGTAGACTGAAGCGCCTGTGAGTCTTTATCAGTTGTTTCGAAGTTGCCGGCTTGGGAAGCCCATTCCTGAATCACATGTAGTTTTAGACTCGCGGGGGAGAGGTCAGGCAAACTGTTACCTGGAAACCAGCCAAACCCATTTTTATGTCAAAAAGCTGGAAAATATCGCGCCGACCCCTTTGTCCCCATGATAGCTGTTCAATTCACACTTCCTTCGCACCTACACTTCATGATTACGACATCCTGACTGGGGACATCAACAGCCTTGCCCAAGCCAAAGATGAATGCACATCAAATTAATTATAATTAACCCGTCATCCTAGTAATATCAGCACTGACTGGATAATTCACTGTAGTTCTGCAGAAAAGGTATGAAGGTCAGAATAACAGTACGCTCAGGTGTTATAACGACATGACACTGGCACGTTGTATTGTTTATTTATACTAAAAATGACAGTAATAGGTAACGATGCCATTTAACTGAGCATACGTGTTTAAAGGCACTCAAGCCCACTTCTGGACCCGTACAAGCATATATTTACTTCATTAATTAGTGCAGCAGCTGGCCTTAACAATTTCCAGTAACACTTTATTTGAGCGGGCACACGTAACTTAGTAACTCAATTACAACTCAAGCACAATCAGGAGCAAATACAGTAACACGATCAAATGCATGAAACATTATGACTAAACAATGATGAATAAACATGAGCTCAGCAGAGGTGGAAATTTCAGGTCCTGAAAGTAAAAATCCAGACCATGATTTTGTTCCAACCAACCAGTTGAGTACTCTGTGTCTGCGACTCCCAATACTCAACTGGTTGGTTAGAACAAAATCTTGGTCTGGATCTGTACTTTCTGGGCCTGAACTATCGACCTCTGGAGATCAGCACATGACTAATTAATACATTAAGTAAGAATGTACTACTACATTATTTGTGGCCCTTCAAGGAAAGTGTTACTCAATTTCTATGGCAAAAATGACTGACCTGGTTGTGAAGAAGATGACTCCTGCAGTTACTGTTAATTTGGGTTCCCAGCCTAATGTGAATGGGCAGCCAGCAAATTGAGATGATTTCACTGCCTCATCTGCCATAAAGTGGTAACAACGAAAGACGACAACAAGACAAACCCTTTCTTTGACCTCAGAGCTCATCATTCGGATGAATTAGTCAAGATTATAAGGCTACCTCAGCTTCAAGTTCAGCACCAGACATTAAAATGGTCAGTCTACAATCTAGACTCAGATACAGGCAGCCATCACTGGACCATTTGTGAAAAGTACCACAGAAAATACTGAGCCTTTAAGATGGAAGGACTGCACAAACGCCATCATGAAATGCCTTATGATGATATATCATCATACAATGGAGAAAGCTTCTACGAAGATGTGCTTAATTTAATATCTGAGAGTCAATTTGAGGTCCTCAGCCAACCTTAGCAGACAAACTGCACCCAAACAAGCTTTTTTGCCCCCTGAAAGTCAGGTTAAGTATGTTGAGGCAATGTTTTCTGCCTGATCCATAGTCCAAAACATGGAATGCACTCCAGTCTGGTCTCCTAATGGTGCAAACGGTAAGAGCAGAAGACTCCAGAGTAAGCTGGATTGCATTTATTGGTCCTAACCTGGTTGCATATTGCTGGGCTAGCTTCAAATGTCTGTTCTCAAGTGAAGACTTGTTTCCCTCTGTAAACAAACTTTGAACTGGGCAAGTTCTGAATGTCCCCCAGGGCGAGATGACATATGACGCACTTTATCTAATAACTTTGTGTGCAACCTCCTTGTTCAGTCAGAAACTATGCTCCCATAATCCAATTATGAACGAATCAGTGTTCTGCACAAACATATTGAAGTATTGAACTCTCTGCACCGTTTTGTTTTTGCTAGAACCTTTGTAAGAGCTAAAATTTTTTACATTACCTCTTCATGTCTGAAATAAACACAGACTATTTACCAATGAGTCTGCACATTTATGTAGGGAGTGCAACAGGTAAACATGCCGACAGAAAGAACCTCTCCATTGATAAATGACCATCTACGGATCTCATTTATCATAACTGTAGCTTTGGATTCCTGTTTCTGTAGCAGATGCAGATTTCCGCGTAAAGGCTGCGGTATATATCAGTCCCAATCACATTTGCAATAATATTGATTTTTATCTTAGCCAGACAGGGCACTACCTACCCAGACTCCAAAATGTCTATTAGATTTAGTCTGAAATATAAGTAGGCCAACGTCCATAAAACACGACTGGTATAGGCCAGGGATCACCAACCTTTTTGAAACTGAGAGCTACTTCGTACTGAGCCATACGAAGGGCTACCAATTTGATACACTCTTCTTAAATCATGAACAATAAACATGTTTTAAATGCTCTTTTTAGATATTTAGATATTGTTAGATATTGTGATATTCAAATCTATATAAATGCAAATGTGATTAAAGAAGAAAATTGTGCTACTTTTAGAACAGGTCCGCGGGCGACTCATATAGTCCTTGGGGGCACCCTGGTGCCCACGAGCACCATGTTGGTGACCCCTGATATAGACCTTGTATATGCCATCATATTTACAAGGGGCATCATATGTCATTTCACTGTATGTTATTTTTAAAATAAGACGTATTACATAATACGTACATGTTTTCAAACTGATGAGATGGTCTGCAGTACTTCCTCGTTGTATAAGCCATCCTGGAAATCTGATTAGACTCCAGGTTCCAAATAAGACAATCATTAACCATCCTCTCCATGGTTTAACATAACATAAACAACTTGGCTTTTTAGAGGTAGTATTTAGGGTCAGAATGGTCTTTGCCTGATTCAGGCACAGGTACGGTTATCGTTTCGTGCCATGAAAGCGGTACATAGACACAGAAACACTCTGAGGTGTTTAAGGGGTGGGTAGTGTGCCCATTTCTACAGCAGTTTCACTTGATCTGTCTAACGAGGGTATGCTCTCTTCAACAGCAAAAGGTAGGTTATAGAATTCCACATTATTGGAGCAAAACCTGCTTTGTGTCTTTTTCTGGTGAGCCTGAATTCCTTGGTCTTCAGAAAGGCAGTTTTCTAATGAAGATTTCTTTTCAAACATCTCTGCGAGTTCGGTCGCTATTGTTGGTTCGCATACTGCTTGGCAGTATGTTTTGATATGCATTCGAGACCTATCACTCTTTCCCTTCATCCAAAGGATCAAATTCCAAACCTTTACTCCTGGTGTACCAGAGGTTACGCTAGACACGTACTGTCTCTGGCTTGTTATTTACCATCGACAGGGGATTTGAATAGAATACGGAATGCGTTTACCTGGTATGTCAGGGCTCTTCCACGCAAGCACGCACACACAATGGGCAGCTCTGAGATTCTCCTAGGCCTAAGCACTATTGACAACGGGGCAAATCCCACAGAGACTCAGAAGAGGACATTTTACCTGAACTCAAGACAGAGACGTGGCCTGATTCAAATACCCATAATTCTGCAGGGGAAATTGTGTCCCCTAAGAATAACTATTATGGACCAGGCCACTGGGACCAGCACCCTGTGGGCCTTGGAGCACTAGTGGTTATGAGTCGCAACATTTATAGCGCCAGCTAAACCATTCCACCCTCATATACAACAGCAGCTGACCACCCAGGCCCTCTGCATACACAGCTAGTGATGACCACCAGGGACACAGGGCCCTATGATATATACAGTGCAAATTAACCATTATGGCCCCCAGGCCTCTCAGCGTATCTGCTGCAAGAATCAGACCCTGTATGTGGGATGTGCACTGTTCCGGTATGCCTCCCCCCATGATGAGGGGCTTCTAAAGCCCCAGGGGCTTCACGAGACCATGATCTGGCCCTGACTCTACTCTAAATATCTATTCCTTTACTTCAACACTACTGTAATCCTGCAGTGGGTTGGACCAACTAAGTGTAAGTTTGATCATAGCCTACGGTGAACGTAAACTGCCCCAACCTTCAAGTGTACGAACTACTAAAAAACATCTGGTTGCACCATGCAAATAGTTTCAGTGTAACACTAAGTTGTAACGTAAATGTTACACTTCCTGGCTTCTGTACTGCATTCTGTGTAAATTACATTCACATAAGCTAAGTAAACAAAATGGCGGTCGGTTGAGCAGGTTCATGAGAATGCTGCCTGCCAAGATGGTTGTTAATAAATCTGTTTTATGGCCTCACTTTCAGTTTTCCCCACGGAAGCTGGAATGGACTGCTCAAAAATGCAATAAAATGCTTAAAAGTTAGGGACACCATGCTGGGACAGTAACTCTGCTAAAGCAGGCAGAGGTGCAATGATAGGCAGGTACACCGGGTGCCCCCTACAAGTTTAGTAATATATCTCAGGAGTGCAGGTAATTCTTAGGGGAAACTGGGGCTCAGAGCAGTGGGGCTTCTCTCCAACGTGACCAGACAGGAAGCTGAATTCTGGCTGGCAGGAAGTAGCATAGGGTCTGTGAGTTTCATGTTGTTAAAGAACACCTTCAAAGTATTAGCTATTTGCTATGCAGACAGACATTTCCTACTGTGCGGATCATCAAGAGCACAACA
The DNA here is from genome assembly GCA_026777985.1 of Mormyrops attenuatus. Lineage (NCBI taxonomy): Eukaryota > Metazoa > Chordata > Actinopteri > Osteoglossiformes > Mormyridae > Mormyrops > Mormyrops attenuatus. The sequence continues at coordinate 21,437,498 of JAODKC010000130.1, forward strand.
CTGGGAAATTACCTCCCTGGCCGAAGCCACAGCACATGTGCAGTGCAGTGCCTACTCTATCCAATCACTTAAAACTCCTGCATCAACTGACTATTCCCTGCTGATCAAACCAACTTGGCTTGTTCCCCCCCAGTGGTGAGGTCACCTCCAGGACCAGTGCCAGGTGATCCAACTCACAGTGATGACATCACCTTGGATCAGAATGTGCCTTTAATTATGCATCAATGTTACAGGTGTGGCCGACTTTGCCTCTGAATAAATCCCTGCTTTACTCCCACCGATGGATATGCTCTTATTACAAAAACAAGACCAATAACAATGACTATGCATTATTGTTTTTATTTCTACTGCTATTTTCCTATTACAGGCTGCACAAGGTACATGTTACTCCTCAACCAGAACAGTTACAGTCTTGTACTTACAAAAAAACTAATGTAACCAAAGACAGGCTGACTCCTGACTCCTTGGAGCGGTGCAATCACAATGACACTCTGCAGCCCGCCACCCACCCCCTCTGCCAATCAGGCACCTGTGACTCCACCCCCTCTGCCAATCAGGCACCTGTGACTCCACCTCCTCTGCCAATCAGGCACCTGTGACTCCACCCTCTATGGAAATAAAACATCCCCTGTGACTCTGCCCACATAGCTAGACAGGCCCCAGTGACTCCACCACCTCTGCCAATCAGGCACCTGTGATTACACCCCCTCTGGCAAAAAGGCCCATGCGACTCCACCCCCTGTTGCAAGCTGATCATATTTCAACAAAATTTCTTCAATCAAAATTTTTTGGAGATCCTTCCAGTATTTTCTTAAATTCAAATTTTGATGTTTGGAATGTATTTAAAATGCAGTCTTTTGAACAATGTCTGAATGGTTAATTTCCATGTTAACATACCCTGGCAACAATAAAACTTGGTTTTTAAGCATCACAAACATTGCAGGAAAATACAAGGGCAATGCAGTTTAATTCCCTTGGGTTTAAGCCAGTGACTGACAGGTGACATTATATAGATCCATCCTAATTTGGAACCCAGGGGAACATTGTAAAGGCAACTGCATGTCATTAGCCCGCTTGTCTCTGAAGGCACACCACCTTTAATAGGGGGTGTGGGGGTATCTGGCAGGAAAATCAACTCAGCTAGATGTGGTCTGTCTTCACCTATGAACTGACCGGCCATCCCAATCGATATGCTATCCACTCCCACAAAAATGACAACACAAAGTTCTAACCGGGGTGGGACTAATCGGACATCACGAATTCCCACTGCTGCACATTAACCATCATGTCTCCCGGCAGCTGTGCTGCCCCCACCATGCTGCCTGGGTCATACATCACCGAGGGTCCCGGCCTTGTGCCTTTAACAACCCTAGTGGTCTTCACTGCCCTCATTTCAGCTTGACATACGCTGCTAAATTAATCAACCGTGAGACCCCTAAAGAGAAAATACAATGAGTACCCTGCCCCACCCCCCCGTAGAAAAAAAGGCTTTGGTATCATCACCTAGACGGTGAGAGATACACACCAGTGGACCTGCACCGTATACAAAAATGGATTAACGGTGGTGTTGATACCCAGCACACTTCTTAGACACTTCAATCAACAGCTAACAGGCTCTGCTATTCTCTTAAAACTCTCCCATACTTCAACCATCAGTCCTCGAAAGCTCCTATTATCCTAATACTTTAACATGCAGCCCCCTTTGGCAGTACAGCCTTTAAACCTTCACTCACCTTGACATCCTCTCTCTCTCTCCCTCCACATACAGACCTGTTAGCATCACAGAGGTCCCTACCATCCCTAGTTTGACCGTATACCAGCCGTGTGCTCTCCAGTCATCAGTCTCCCTCTTTCATGCATTTCATTTATTCACATTTTGCTTTTGTTTCATTTCTCTCTTGCTACAGGAATCGGTTTGAAAAACAACAGAGCCGGAGTAAGAAGGAAAAAATAGCACTGCACGAAAAGGTATTCCCAGCAGAACACTGGATTTTCTTTGAAACACTTACAGATTACTGAAGGTCTTTCCCCTCGTCAACCAAGCTTTTCTCACTTGGCATTTTATTTATAGACACCATCAGCCATTTGTACAAGTAGGAGTATAGATACACAGGGCGTTTATTAATTAGTTAGTTTTTGCATATCCCATCATGCCCTGCATGAACAAACACATGAACATACAGGGAAATTTATATCTGTGGTCCAAGTGAGCCTTATTCTCCAAGCATGATTTAATTAACCCTAACGAGCATGAGCAAAATGAAAATGCTGAGCATAATTATCTCACTATTGGAAGCAGCGGGTGAAACACAGATTAGCTCTGGCGAAATATTACATCCTCCCGTCGACAGCATCACTCCCTGCTGGTGACTTTGGATGGAGTGCAGTAGCGTACTGTTTCGAGAATGGCCACACATGCGGGACGTAGGGGATGGCCTGGGTGTTTTGGGGGAGGGAAGGTCAGTGGGTGAGTCCCTCTAATCAACTGCAATCTGTGGTTACAAATATGATGCAAATCCATGTTTTGTGAAAAGGAAGAAGAGACAGGGATCGATTCTGTGGCTCTGGGGTTCCTAGTCTTCTTCATTTTGGGATAGGTAAGCCCACCCATGCACATTCCGAGAACCCCCAAACGATCACCCCAACCCCGCACGCAGACCCCTAGTGTCTGTTCTCTGTTTCGAGTTTTCCATAGGGCACTTTTCCGTTTTGCATTCCTGGCTCACCCCTTCCATGTTCTCTACCGAACATTTCACTTGGAGCGTGTTTCAGTCTGGGAACAGCTCCAGAGAGATATTTTTGGCTTTGTAAGAATTATTAAATAGACAAAAATGTCAACTGCCTTTTTAATTTCAGGAACCTGAACCACCAGGAGATTCATTTTATTCAAGAAAGTTGGTGATTTTGTTGTAGACAATGGATGGATGGATGGATGGATGTATGGATGGATGGATGGATGGATAGGAAAAGGACAGCAGTGGTCAGCCGCTGTGGCAGCCGAAATAATAGCCTGTGGGGAGGAAAACAATGCAGCATAATTCCCTCATCCCTCCATCCAAAGCTGAGAGAAACATGAAGCTGCCTGGTAGACAAAAGAGGAAAGATCTCTCAGCTATTTATTAATATACGAATGCCTTCATCGACACCCACAGGCAAGCCAAGCATGGATAAAACATCGATCAGCTCGGAGAATACACCCCTCCCACCCCCACCATCCAAGAAAGACAGACTTTCAGCAACTGAATATATTAAACAAGCGATGAAGGCCTCGGCCACTGCCACGTCTCGCCATCCCACAGAGATAAAAGACTGGGGAGAGTGAACTCAAATAAAATCCGAAGGAGCAAATGACAGTACAGCACTCTTGGATTATTGAAGACCTCCTGGAGTGTAAAGATTAGCACCACTGGCGACAATTAAGGCAATCCAGTCGCACTGGGGCACGCAGAAACAGGGGTCCCAAGGGGGATCAGGGGGCCCCTTCATGGGAAGGATCAGGGGGCCCCTTCACAGGAAGGATCAGGAGGTTATTAATCCATTTGGTTAAATTACCAAAATGTGTTACATTGCATTACAAACCGCTGGGAACCAAACGATATATGTACCCTTTACCTGAAGAGCAAATCTGTCTCAGTCAGAGTGTCCAATCTTTAATGTTTTATGGAATGCCTATTATTGACCCCCACAGTCCAAAAACATGCTGATGCTGATTGGAGTTACCAAATTGCCTATAGGTGTGTGTGTGTGAGTGAATGGTGTGTGAGTGTGTGAGTGAATGGTGTGTGAGTGTGTGAGTGAATGGTGTGTGAGTGAATGGTGTGTGAGTGTGTGAGTGAATGGTGTGTGAGTGTGTGAGTGAATGGTGTGTGAGTGAATGGTGTGAGAGTGTGTGAGTGTGCCCCGTGATGGGTTGGGGTTCCATCCTGGGTTGTTCCCTGCCTTGCGCCCATAGCCTCTGGGATGGGCTCCAGACCTGCCGCAACCCTGAATAGGACAAGCGGTTTCATAAAATGGATGGATGGATGGATGGATGGCCTATTATTGAACCACATTTGTGAGAGAATTTCAGTTCAGAAGAAAATCTCAAATAAACAACAAAATGCATACATGTATATACCCAAAATTGGCATCATAACTGAGCACAACAGGGACTTCATTCGGCCTATTTTTGGGGGCTTTAGGCCCCCACATCTACAGCTGTGTTAATCTAATGTTGTGTTAACAAAAGCAATTGTAAGGGTAGGAGGCCATTTACTGGATTGTTACTACATTTTTTGTTTAAAAGCGGGTCTGCTTTGAAAAGAATTCCCATCATACAGACCTACAGTCTTTCGCCCAAGCGGACATCAATTTACGCCGCGACAGGAGGCGATGTGCGGTCTACCTCCGGACACGGGAAAGAATCTGAGCAAAATCCCGTGAGCGTCAATCAACGCCAGTCCGTAAATCCGAAGGATTTCGGGAAAACTGGAGATTGACGACCCCGGGTACGGGGGAGGTACCGATTTTTACAGTGAAAAACGAGATCAAACATTATGACATCGAGGAAATCCGCAAGGAATCTGTTCGTACACCTGTTCCGTCTGGCTGTAATTTCCACGTATGAGGTCTTAAGAGCCCCCTAAAAACTTTAATATGGAGCAATATTTTATTTACCCGCCCGATGCACTCAGAGGCATTCCCATTAACCATCTAGTTCATACAATTCGCTTAAATCACACTTTAATTACGTTGCTCCTTCAATGATGTTGCCACATCATCAACTATTAGATCCTCTCAGTGCGAGACATACTGACAAGTTATATAGAGGGGTATGAAAAATTTACGAGATAGAAGCGTTGATGAAACATATGTATTTTTAAAGAGCAATTATTTTAATAATGTCTTATTGCTTTCATTACATTAAATATGCAAACTGAAAAATGAGACGCCGATCGTGCATTTATGGCAACGTAGTATGCTGTATCACAAAGAAATGGGCTAACATGCCTTTTCAGTTTTAAAACAGATGCGACGCTTCTCAGATATAATGGTGTATAATGGAGGAGATAATGAAAGCAACGCAAACCAACGATTCCTCAACCGGGTCGATGTGGAGTAGGTTAGTAAAATGGGAGTTTGTTCGCCTCGGCGATGCGATTTGTATTGTGTGTATAAATAATTCTCATTTAAACCAACGATATTTATTTACGTGAAATCCCAAGCGCACACTGGCAGTATAGTGATAATACGCCTCTTTATAGCTGTACGAAGCAGATAAATCCGAAACCCGTTTTTTTTTTTCCAATTAAATTCGCATTGCATCTGGGGCAATCACTTGGTTTGTAAAGGAGATAAGGGGACTTTTCGGTAGAAAACTGTTCAAAAGTTCGACATCAAGCAATTATTGTTCTGTCGAGGAAATTCATACGATGATCGTACAGCATATTGGTTCGTGAAACACATGGGTCGGTGATCTTGACGTTTTCAGTCCACTGTCAGGACATGTTTTTAGGATCTAAAACCACCAAAAGCGAACAAAAGGCTGCTGAAAGGAAATGTTTCGTTTATTTTCGGTTTGGACCAGTTACTATGAAACGACACGCTCCGATGCCACTTCAACAGCTCCGCGTAAGAAGGTCGTATAAATATTTGAGTTACGGCAATATTTACGGGCTGAAGCTCTCAAGCGTAATCCTGCATGCACCTTATTCTTACCTCCAGTACCAAGCAGAAAAGAAGTCCTCAGCCTTGCAGTTAGTGGGAAAACTCTGGGCGTTCACCCAAGCGCCGGCACAGGTGAGCGAAGCTTTCCGAAATCTGCGCACTGTTCCGCTGCGGAGACCTTTACGGCTGCGAAGGGCTCATCTGCGTAAAGCGAAGAGGCGCCGAGCGAGGCTCAGGAGCATCGGCAGAAAGCATCTGCCCCTCCGTGCTTCTGATGCGAGATCTCCGTCCCTCTGCCTTTCTTCAGATGTGCAGAATAGTCGGCTGTCACATGACTTAAAGCGCAGAAGGTTCCCTGGAAAGAGAACAGGACTTATTCATAGTACAATATGAGATACGCTTGACTGTAATGAGTATACCATTTCTATGTATTGATTCATACTCTACCTATAGTTTATTGCAGGTTACTTGTCTCACATTTAAAATCTAGGTTTATTGCAATTTCTCACCCTCCTACCGCCCATCGATGTGTTTTTTCATATGAACCGGTGAATTAATTTCATGTTCGCTTTTCTCACCGTTCTTTCTGGGACCGCCCAGAATGAGCGTTTATTTAAATGAATGAATGGACAAATATTGAATTTTTCCTCAAAACAAAGTAACCTCACTTGTCGAAGGACGAAATCACTCGTATAACGCGCTATTCCTCACCATAGACCCGGCGAATTCTTGGTAGTGGCGAGGCAGGAATTAAACTCTTCTCGTTATTTAGAAATTCCATTTTGTTATATTATGGATATCATCCAGACTGTAATGAGTAGAAATAGGCGTTATGTCAGTGACCTGGACCAGGGAGGGATCCCTGATCTTATACCAGATCTGCACGTTTCCACACAAGTCTTGCTAGCAATTTAATAGATGATCTGCACATTTTATATAGCCTATAACCTAAGGCATTTTGCGCTATGCCATTTTTTACTCTGGTTACACCCCAGCAACGTAGCTGCCCTACTGTGTATATAATTCAGTGAATGATAAATTACAGATCAGTATTAAACGCCACCTTCAGTTAATTAAATATCACTATTCCATGGGGAGTGGTGTATGGGTCTGTTAGGTCTTTGTTCCTGTGCTCAGAAGGTTGCCGGTTCAGATCCTGGGCTCAACATAATAGCCATGTCACTGCAGGGCCCTTCCGCTGGGGGGGGGGGGGGGGGGGGGGGGGGGGGGGGGGGGGGGGGGGGGGGGGG
>JAODKC010000130.1:21445710-21457330 GCA_026777985.1 Mormyrops attenuatus
CCCCCCCCCCCCCCCCCCCCCCCCCCCCCCCCCCCCCCCCCCCCCCCCCCGGCTGATAAAATTTGGCAAGCTGGGAGGATGCGGGGTTCTCGGTAAATTGCTGTGAATTTTACATCATCTGTAATCAAAGAAGGCGCTCTCTAAAATTTGCTGCCAGGGGTGTATCCCCCTTGGCCCCCCCTGTCATGAAGACAGGGTTGTAGCTAGAAATTCTGGGCTCCTTGACAAAATGTGATCTTGGGCCCTGCATGATGGACACTGGACTGGATGCCGCTCCACCCCCCACCTGCACTGCTACTGGTTTGAAATTTTTCCAGTGAACCAGAAAAAAATGTACAAACAGATATTTTAAATATAGTTTATAAGTAAATTCGTAAAAGAACTAAGCAGCCTTAGTAGACTGACTCCTTCTTGGTAGTGAATCTTTTCATTGTAATATTGTTTGAACCTTCTTAATGATGCCACGTTAATTAGCATATCTGCTTACACACTTACCCTTCTGCTAATGGGCAGTCGCAGAACAGCCTGTATTCAGACTGTCGTGCTGTTTTTGTCCACACTGCCGTTGCTTCCACCCCGTTTGTGCCTGCAGGGACTCCTGGCCAACAGCTCGGTTGGTAGCATCTGACCACTCAAGCAAAAGCTTGGCACACGTGCAGAGTGAAAACATACCAGCTGGGTGGACAGAAGAGACTTCTATGTAAATGATTCCTCTCAATGTGGAATGAAGTGGAAATGTTTTCATCTCCTGAATGGACACAGGCCCCACCCACCCTCAGAAGTACCATGCTGACCTTTACGGCAGTAGTTGCTAATTTTCTTCCTTATTGTACTGTGTTTTAGTTTCCCCTAGATCAGTGTTTCCCAATCCGGTCCACGTCTTTGCTTCCTCCAAGCTCCCTGTCAGACAGTCCAAATTGTTGCTCCCTCCTAGCTCCCTCTGGGAGGGAGCAAAAACGTGGACTGCTGTGGATCCCCAAAGACCGGATTGGAAACACTGATGATTAGAGAAAGATGGAATGCCTATACACACACTTGTAGCTGACGCATATCGGTCCTAGAATGGACCTGGGTGGAAAGAGCCAGGTTTCCACAACATATTTTGAGAAGACCACCATGATTCTGTGATGGGTAAATGATGATGATAAATGGAAGATGGATGGATGGGGAGAAGATGAGACTGAGGTTGAGAGCAATATGCGGACCTCCATCATTTTGAACATTAAACCCACTGGTGCTTCCTGGCTGCCATTTTCTTTTCCCATTTTAAGCAAAACATTTATCAGCACGTGTGCATGCATTCAAACAGGCAACAGGAAACTCAATACTGCACCAAGCAGTTAATAAACTTCTCAGCATCTCATGGCTGCTTGCAACAGCTGGTCAAAGCTGTTAGTAGCCTCCTGAAATTGGAGTTTAGACACTGTGTAAGGCATGAGCACCTGGGTGGTGGAGCTGAATTCCAATGTTGTCCTAAGGGGAAACTTTATTAAGTGTGATTAATAACCTCCACTGATCCTACACACAGGTGGCCCTACGTCGTGTCCAACTGCATCTTCCATGGCCTCACGGAGTCCAGCGTGTCCAGCTGCATCTCCCATGTCCTCACGGAGTCCAGCGTGTCCAACTGCACCTCCCATGGCCTCATGAAGTCCAGCGTGTCCAACTGCATCTCCCATGTCCTCACGGAGTCCAACGTGTCCAACTGCATCTCCCATGTCCTCACGGAGTCCAGCGTGTCCAAGTGCACCTCCCATGGCCTCACGGAGTCCAGCGTCTCCCGCTGCATCTCCCATGTCCTCATGGAGTCCAACGTGTCCAACTGCATCTCCCATGGCCTCACGGAGTCCAGCGTATCCAGCATGTCCAGCTGCATCTCCCATGGCCTCATGGAGTCCAGCGTGTCCAACTGCATCTCCCATGTCCTCACGGAGTCCAGCGTGTCCAACTGCATCTCCCATGTCCTCACGGAATCCAGCGTGTCCAGCTGCATCTCCCATGGCCTCACGGAGTCCAGCGTGTCCAATTGCATCTCCCATGGCCTCACAGAGTCCAGCATGTCCAACTGCATCTCCCATGGCCTCACGGAGTCCAGTGTGTCCAGCTGCATCTCCCATGGCCTCACAGAGAATGATTGCAGACCAGTGGGGGAGTGGGGTCATGCTCAGGCACAGTACAAGGCAACCGGGCCAAGTGTGAGTACGCGCTAAGAGTCACCAGCTATACCTGTTCTCCACCCTGTGAGAGAAACACAAAACATCTTATCATCTGTTATTTAGCTTCCATTTTCCCCACCCAGGATGTCCAGCATATTAAATTAAATTATCTTCATTGGATGAATAACATGTCAATCACACAGTGTCACAATATTCCGGCCTAATGGAAGTTTTTTGAAGTGTTACCCTGTAGCAGTGTCTCAAATTAGCAACAGTATGTACCAACATAGCACCAGTTAGATCAGCTCTGCGATGAGGTGCAGGGGGTGCGCCTCCCACAGCTAGCCAGTGGGAGGTGCCACTTAAGGAAATTGGACCAAAGCTGCCTGTGAGACCGCCAGTCCTTGCTGAAAGTTATTCAACCACAAGGAGACAGTTGCAGGAGAAAGGTCTCGTGCTATGCAATGTCACCCAACTTTAAAATGCCCCCCTAAATTACAGTTTTCCCCATATTATATGACCCCTGTCACAGTACTAACTCTTAAATGTCCACAAACCATATAATGTTTCTCCAAAAGTCCCTAGTGTACAATAAACCCCCCGTGCCCCATTGACATCTAAATAACATTTATTGGCGGACACTTTTGCACAGGTCGCCAACCTTTTTTACAATGAAAATACTTTGTAGCTGGGGTTCCGAGTCTTGAGAAGGCCATGGTGACAGTCAAAGTCATCGAGTCATTTGTTATGCAAGCTTCTCATTAGCTCATGGTCGACCACTGGTCTAACGTGACAGGGTCAGATAGTTGACCCTGGAACGATTGGTCTTCAGGGCACTGGTCAATAGTGCAACAATGAAATCACTTTTCCAACCATGGAATTTGAACTGACAATCTTCTGTTCGTGGGCACAGAGCCCCAAGCCACAGAGCAACATACCACCCCATTGTCATCTATAAATCATGTGCTGTGACCCTTGGGGAATCACTATACCTCTCTGCAAAGGATGTCTTACCATTCCTGGAATCGGGTCTTTCACCTAATGCCCAAAACCTTTTTCCCAGGTTTGTTTTGAGAGAACATCTGACCTTATGTGTCATTGGATGCCATTCTACTGTGACCCACTTCTTATCCTGACCTGAATGTGTCCTATAATGTCCTCTTCCATTGTACCTTTGAGAGGATACCTATTTGGAATGACCCCAGTAAAGTATTCCTCAGTGTAAATTTGTCAACACAGTAAGTTGCTTTAGACAAGAACTTCACTGGAGCAAATAAAAAATAAACGGATGAAAGGAGGGTCTCCCAATTGAGAATGATGACCCATTTCTGTGAGGAAGCATTGGACCTGAGGGGAAAGCAGAGAAATTTCTTCACCAGAGACAAAGGCGTACATCTCTGTCAATCAGTGACACAGTCACATACCCTGGAGCCTCAGAATTCTCCCCAGAACATTCAGTGACGTTTTCAAAGCAATGTCTTAGAAGGATGTGGCACTGAACCGTTAAATTCGCTTCTTTACGTGCTGCCACCCCTTCCTCTGATGGGCAGTGGTAGCAGGCTAATCAAGCACCTTTTTACATTGATCCGGTGGAGGTCCTTTTATTTCCTGGGATTCAGACATACAATTACACCGATTACATCAGTCACACTTCAGATGAAGGACCAAGATGCTTAAAGTTACTTCACTCTGCTCTCGTCGGTCGAAATCAAAGGAGAAGTGTTAAGTGGAGAGAATCACTTGATGCAAAAAAAAAAAATCCTTTAACTGAGTAATGTGGGCGTGAGTCATGCATCACGGAGCTGCAGTCATTATAACTGCACAGTTGTGCTGCATTGTGTCTTTCCAAAGCCATCCTGCATGATTGGAATTTCCTGTGAGGCAGCAGAGTGGTGAGCTGGGATCCGGATGGCAAGGTTTAAATGGAGGTCCGGGAACATGCGGGGTGGATCCTGAAAGGGAGCGGTCCGAGAGTAATTGTGAGCATGGAGCTGGGAATATTATTTTGGGGGGAGCTACAGATTATAGCGCAGCCAGAGGTGAGGGTATGGGCGGAGCTGAGAGCAGCATTGAGGAGTGGATGTGGGCGGAGCCATTAGTGGTGTGAGCGGAATGTGAAGCTGGTGTTGGGGTGGGGTAGGGCTGAGGAGGAGACTGTAAGGATGGAGGGGTGGATGGCCCTGCAGGATCATGGCACTGAGGTTGATACTTTGAGCTAAGGGTCAGGCTGACAGCAGCTGGAGGGGGTGCTTGGAAGTGAGGACTGAAAATATAAGTGGAAGGTACAGCGCAAAAGAGAAAGAAGCGGACTAAAGAAACTCAGTGACCTACGGCAAGATGCTATTAAACAGGCACCATGTTTTACTGTATCCGATCCATATATAGATTTTCATGTGTCAGTGTTCCTCAAAGATAACATAGACATGAATTCCAGCACATAACAAGGCAGTTGGCCAGGGAGGGATGATTTTCCGTGACGTTACCCTGCTAACTGGGTCATGATCTTCACTAAAAACTGAATAGGAAGGGAAGATAAGTGTGTAACTTTGACTAATAAAAACATCCCATAGCATAGAATTTCTGGCTTTGATGGAGGGAACCACATCAATGTTATGGACGGTAGGGCGAATGCCGCGCCACTTTGATCCAGTGCTGCCGCGTTACTGGTATCGGATCTGCTGTTTGCAAATTTAAGTTTTTATAAGGTTCAAAATGAAAATGGCCAAGACTGTTATTTATACACACACACCTTTATTTTTATCATGCCATTTCAAAGTCTTTCTCAATGGCGTCATGCAGTTCATAGGAAAAGTAAACCGAAGATGTTTCAGTAGTGACCTGTGGTCCACATTAATAAAGCAGTTTTTTGCAGTTTTTCAAGGGAAGGTCCAGTCACTTAAAAGATGAATGGAAGTCCAAGGATCTCATGACCTGTGTTTACAGGGAGTATAGTAACTCACACAGCTGATAGCCGCACAGAGGGTAATATGTAAAGTGATTCAGACGAGTGCTCTGTCTTGATGAAGACATCATAAGTAGCTGTTCTCCTGGGACCTGACTGGGTCACGAGCTGTTAATATTAATGATTTGGTTTCGGTAAGTAAAGCTCAGTTTCAGGGCAATGCTCCCCTCTCCACGCCATGCCTGACAGGCAGTGTCTGCGGCAGGGGCTCATGTGGTTCAGAAAAAAAGGTGTACCGTGCCTTTAATAATACATCAAACATCTTCAGCTTCATTACAGGCTCACATAGCCCTGATTGACCGCTCTGGGATGTCTGCATCGCGTGCGTATAGTCCCGTCTGTTCTGTCCGGGCATAATCACCAGCTGAGCCTGTGGACGGCTTCATACTGTAGCCGTCACGCTTATCGCCACAGGGTGGAAACACGTGATTTTTACATTTTTTTTGTAACTACAATGGCCAATCTGTGTGGCTCAGCTGCTCTGTTCCCTGCCATATTCTGCATCTCGCCTCAAAAGGAAACGTTATCACTTACTGCATAATGAAGATCTGTCTCAAACTGTGGGTGTTCTGATGGTGGAGGTCACCCCACACAGACCGACCCCTCCCCAGCCCCCAGTTCCTCTCGGAGCTCCTAATCAGTCCATATTCAATCGGTTCACCTCTCCTCAGGAGCCCAGCAGAGACGGGAAGGTCACCATAAAGACAGAGGGATTATAATGCCAGTATAAACACCCCCCTCCCCCACCTCTGGGAGACGCTCCAGATATCAGGTATTTTCATATACATTATTAGAGATTTCCTCACAGACTGTAAACAGTATGTTCATAGAAAAACAGGCCTATTATTTCCCGCCACTCTTGTCACAGACAAGCGCTGCTTTTGTTGCTGCTGATGTTGAACAAATAATCAAAGTGCATTTTATGGTTTGTTCCATTCGACAACAAAAGGTTGCTGAGTGATCAATATCGTGCGCCATCTAGAATCCAAAATGTTTCCAGTGATAGTCCGTCATCCGAGTTTTGTGTTTCGATTTGACTATCTGACTCTAGCTTATACAATAATGGCAAAAAACACAGACTCAACATTACTGGCTCCCCTTGCAACAAGCTGAGAAGTTCCCAGATCCATTTTACTGTAAAAAGTGCGTCTAGACACAGTCAAATTCAGTTTCCTCCAAGTCAAAGTCTGGTTTACCTATTCTCTATTTGTCTGTAACATGAAAAAATGTTGATTTTTAACACAAAAATCTCTGTCTATAGAGCAAGCAGAAGCCCTGCCAGTCCAGCTTGGAGAATGCGAAACACCACTGTGAGGTTTCCTGCTGGAGAATTGCACAGAAAGGGCAGAGGACGGAAACAATTAACTTGACCGCTTCCCTGTAATTATGGGCGCTAAATATCAATTGCTTTCCGTGAGCATTGCATGGAATAATGAGCAGTAAGAAGAATGTGGTCGGCAAGTTCAAATCACTTCGAAACTGCTTTCAAAGACCCATTTTTATTCCACATGGAACAGGAAAAAAGAGAAAAAAAGGGTGAAATTCCCCAATCAGGAAAAAACTCAGCCTTCTTCTCTGTATATTTTTTAATGAACCAGATCCTGAAAGCTGTAAAGTTTTTAAAGTGACAGACAGCTGTTTTGATGTATATTTCATCACAAAATGTTATTTTTCCATAATAAATCCAAACTGGAGGAACTTTCCTCCCTTCGGGTTCAAATTGGCTACCCCATTTTATGGAGACACACTTTGAATACCAGCTCCTCCCCATTGGGGTCCACAGAAGTACTCAAAAGTACTCAGAAATTGTGTTTGATGCCAGATTCAGGAATGGGGGCACAGCCAATATTTTCCACACCATCCATCCTGTGCTGTCTCTCACAAGCCAATTATACAGATCCTACTGCCCCCGAAGTACTCCACAGCCCGCTGTTGTGCTCTCTGCTTTTCTCGATGCCTCTTCCACCTCACCTGCAAATCACTTTCTTTACGAAAATACGAGGAAAGCCCAAGCGCTTTGTCCCAATACAGATGGAGTCTTTCATCTTGGGGAAGAGTCTGGATGTTTTTTGGGAGCGCAGAAGGAACTTTACTGGCGAAGGGGGGGGGGGGAGATTCACTAACCCCCCAAATGGAAACATATAAAAATCAGAGGAAAGGGGGCTGGGCAAACGAGCTGTCCCTTAGATTTAAGTTACTGTAATATCAGATCTTTCACTTGTGATTTCTGCTCCACAGAGTGCTAGAAGCTAAAAGTGATCTTGTTTAGATTAATGAGGTTCCTCGTTCACTGTGAAATTTGCCTGGTTTGAGCGTTTAGCCAGAAGTTGCTAGTCTCTTTCCTCTTTTCTCCCACTGACCTCAAAAACTCCATCTTCACCTTTTGAATGCTGCCAGTTTCTCAATAAGTTAAGCGGCATGTCTGCAGCGTGAGGGCCTTCACAAGCTCAGGACATCTTCGGGGTTTTGTGACGGATGGTGGGAAAAGGCAGATTTGTTGCCCCTCCCCCTTGACTTTCAGGATATTGTGAAGTATGGGGAGAGATTGGCTGTGTATGTGAGCGTTGAAGTAGAAAGGAGGTTAGGAGAGACAGTGAGCAACATACATACAATCTACAGCATCAAAGCCTGCTGTCAGCAGCAGTATGGTTTCTGCTACAAAGTGGTGGTCGCTGCCATTTCCAACTACCCAGAATCATCTCCAGGAAATACATCACTGATTATTCGACCTGGCGTACAAGAAATGAAGCCCCATATCTTTACATCAGCAAGAGTGACGGATGGCAGGAAAAAGGAAAGATCTCATTCATCTGGGACTGGGAAGGCAATATACAGAAATGTGGTAAAAACCCAGAACGCAGAACAGCTAATGAAAACCTCGCTACTAAGCAAAACAGAGAGTGTCAATTCAGCACAGTGCACTCTGATAAAAACCAGCTGATTTTGCTCTGTATAGTTAAATTGCACGCATTGAACAGTCAATACAGTGGTAAACTACAAGCACATTTGCCTTTGTACCCGTCTTAATTTAGTGTAAGTTAAGTAACACTTTACTTAAGGCCATGTTTTTAGCAATCTATAAACATTCATAATGCATCATAATGCATTAATAAATCATTATTAGCAAGGCTATTTATAGTCATGAAAAGGCACAACACATTATACTGTAGCCATGTTTATTATGCATTTACTGCCTTATGAAGCTCTCATCTATAATGCACTATAGATACCTTTAAACTGCAGGACAAAGCACCCTAAATGGTTATACAGACCATTATAATATTCCTTTTAATAAATATTCATAGCCGTTTTTATAATGCTTTGTGAATGCATTATTATTTGTTATGAATGTGTTTATAAATTACTGAAAACCTGGCCTTAAGTGAAGTGTTACCTTAAAGTCTTATCTCCGGCTAAAAGCTGAATAATAATAATAATAATAATAATAATAATAATAATAGATTTTATTTAATGGCACCTTTCAGGACACTCAAGGTCACCTCACAAAGAAAAAAATAGAAACATATCACAGGAATATTTCCTCTAGCATTGGTTCCTGGAGCCTGGAGTCACAATGTCATGACTTGAGGGATCTCATCGGGGACACAGGAAGCACACAGCGTGAGGGAGGGACCACGCTGGGTTGGATGTCAGTATCAGCAAGGAGACACAGAGGATGTATGAAATGCCACCAGTGACAGCCTGTGTGCCAGAGTTCCTGCAGATGCTGCCGGACAGCATGAGCCAAGTAAACAAAGGGGTGTTCTTCCTTGAAGTATGGATATTGAACAAGAACGATGCCCCTTTAACAAAAGCAAGGATGATGCCCCTTTAAGAAAGGCAAACACAGCTTTCTGAGAAGACTGACCTAAAAGTATCCAAGTTCATGCAAACACAGCTGACCAAAACCCATGACTGCTCTACATCTGGGGGAGCTTTCCCTGATACTGATCTCCTTTGCAACGCTTCTCCCCGGATCTGTGAGGCAGACCCTATGACAAGCATAAAGATCCAATTTGTCAAGGCCAGATGGGTGTCATTACGGCACTGCCTGTGGTCACAGTGCTGGAGATCAATTGTCATGTAAATGATGATGATCCCAGGTCAAATGGTTCTCCTCTGACCCAAGTGCACCCCCCAGCAATCTCATGCCGGCCTCCCACCTTCCGCTCTGCACCCCAAACATTAAAATTCCCCTTGCACATGTAAAAGTGTGCACAGGAGCGCTCTCATCATCAAACTTCCCAGACCAAGAGATTCTCTAATCCTGGGTTGAATGTGGCAGCTTATCCCACCTTCAGAGGCAGATAGTTCAGGTCCAGACAGTAAAAATCCAGACCAAGATTTCGTTTCAACCAACCAGTTGAGTATAAAGAGTCACAGTCACAGAGTACTTAGTCTGGATTTATACTTTCTATACCTGAACTACCCACCTCTGTCCGCATGGCTGGTTATGGAACCATAATGGCTGGTTATGGAGGTCAGATCTGGACAGAGAGAACATTGACTTCATATCCCTCTTACTAGGAGTGTTAGAATGAGGCTTAGGGCTGAAACATGGGTGGGTGAAGTGTTTCTTTACAGCTGTACCAGGGCTGCCAGCTCATGTATTTAGCGTGACACTCACGCTTTCAGACTCTCATGCAAGAAATCACGCAGCATATTATTCCATTATAAACCTAAAATTAGCTACATCAAAAGTGTTGGAGGCAGTTTGCACACCCAACAGACTATTTACAAGACAGTAAAACTCTGACATACATGAACATGCGTGAACTTTCATGCGTATTGAAAATCTCATACCAGCCAGCTGACCAAAGGTGGCAACCCTGTAAACATCTCAGTCCATGAATCTCCAGGTCAAAGGGTCCCAGAGTCATGCTCCCATCCACAACCTTAAACATGTGTTTTGGCCCAACATATAAACATCAGTGATGCACAGTCCACCAAAAAAAGAGTGGTGTCTCATAATTTACATTCATCTGACTTACAGTAGAGGGAAGGGTTACAATTTATGTGTGCTCCATGGGAACCAACAACCTTTGTGTTGTGAACATAGTAATCTACTTGTTGAGCTACAGGAAGCACAATTTATAATGTCAGCTTTGGACCTGGGCACCACAGGTGAGCCTCACGGTACAAATGAGGCACCTCCCAGGAACCGGGAGCATAAAGGCATTAGGTTAGCAAACAAATTAATTCTATTTTGCGAGCCTTATCGCATCAACCTGACTAGCTGCCGCAGCCTCTCGCCCGACGGTGCAGCGCATCGCCATGCAACATGATTTCGCATTTTCCTCACGGGCGGCTAAAGTGCGACCGCGAAACTCGCGGTATGAACCTCTAAATGTCACGCCAGGAACACATTTTGAAGAATTAAGATTAAATGCCAAATATTGTAGCTGCATAACAAAATGACAAACGACGGATCTCGCTAACGTGTCGCCTCGCTATCAAGGCTTGGGCCGCCAATTAAAATGCGAAAAAGCAGCATCGTTGAGTTTGACGCATTTGCTCTGTCTGTGCTTGAGAACGATCAGGAGCTCCAGTATAATGTAGGATGGAATAAAATTCAGTTTAGCCCCAGGTTGTGGCACCAGACCACGGGAGCTATAATTACCTGCAGTCTGGGCCCTTATAATTTGTCTGAGTTTCATTTGCTTAGTTTCCCTTTTTATTCTTCTGACTTTTTTCTTTTCCAGGACAGAGAAGCCCTTGGATTTGGACCCAGGCATGATGCTGTTTGAAGAAGTGGCTTTATCGTGAACCCTCTCCCTTAGTCCCAAATGCCTTTACACCAGCGTTTAACAAACTGGTCCCCAGGGACTCCCAGACTGGCAAGCAGCTGAGAGGGAGCAAAACACGTGGACTGGTGTGTGTGTATGGATGCTTATTAATACCTGAGAGGGAGCAAAAACGTGGACCGGTGTTTGTGTATGGATGCTTATTGATACCTGAGAGGGAGGCGGTGTGTCCTAGGAGGCGGCTCCGGGAGGGTCGAACCCCTGTCCGCTGCCTTTGTTATTTTTTTTCTTGTAAAGAGGATGAGGACAAGCAAAGAGATGGATTGCCAGCCCAGATCATTAACGAACGAGTCCGCAAAGCCACAAACGGCCCAGTGGCGTGAGATGACGACAGCTTACTCTCGGAGGGACTTATCATTTTAATTTATGTATTGTTTTAGTCGGCAGGGGGAGGGGGTTGCTGCTGCTCCATGATTTATGTTGCCTGCATCAAACTGCATCAGACTGATTCACGTGATACTTTTACTGTGTTTTTACACTTAGTAAATGCACTTCGGTCTGTCTAGATTACTTTCGTGTCCAAGATGGCTCTGAATTTGCCGTTTAATAATGAAACCAATTTATACATTACACATACAGTATGATGAACAAAACATGCCAAAAAATAGATTTGGGGCTTGACTAAAAACACATAAGAAACTGAGCCTAACTAGCCCCATGATTTTAAAGGCCGGACTCGGGGGGGGGGGGGGGGGGGA
>JAODKC010000130.1:21470447-21481392 GCA_026777985.1 Mormyrops attenuatus
AACTTTACCTGACTGTTGGAAGTATATATGGCCTATAAGTGGTTATACATGTATGGTACAGTAGTAACCTTGACCTCATTGCTTACTGCATCCCTCCAGCTGCGAGCGCCATCTGCCAACGCACAGCGTGCCTGCTGATGGACAGCCACACAGACCAATCAGTGTTGCCTGCTGTTACACCATGCCTGTTTATAGAGTGTGACTATTAATAATCCCAACTACGTATCTGCAACGGATGTCACCGGCACACCACGCGCCTTGTAGGCGGATCCTGCACGTCCGTTATAGCCGAACAAAACTACAGCTAAAAGCGGCCCCTGGGACCAAATTGTTTGTCTGTTATAAGCGAAATTCCATTATATGCCAGTCTGCTATATCCAATGCTTTTTCTGCATGTTCATAAAGGCGCACGGCCGGGACCAGCGGACCTTGTCCGTTATAGACGATATTCCACTATAAGCGAGTCCACTATAACAGGATTTTACTGTACAACAGTCAGGTAAATTAAGCTGTGACGCCACAATATTTTTGTTTATCTTTAAAAGGTCCTGCAGTCTGTCTTTTTGGATGACAAACATCACTGACCCGAGTGCTATGCGGTCCTACTCATCTTTTCCTGGAGCCCTTTAACTGTCTTTAAATAGAACTTGCACTTTATCCTGGAACTCTCTTCCGTCCAGATTTGGAAATTATAAAATTAAAAATTCAGCCCACTGCTGTAGTGCGGGTGGCCCAAAGATCTAGGCCAATCAGAAGCGTGGAGACTGGCCCGCCACTTCGTGTTTTATTCAACGCAACTCCATACTGGGAAAGACTGACGCATTCTGACAGCGACGCGATCGGTGCAGTTTGAGGAGAGATGCACAACCCTGACAAACTACCCCACCCGGGGGTCCGTCGTCAAAGGGGAACACCTCCATTTGCAGCATGTTAATCTTCACGTTACAGGCTGGCGTTCTGCACATATAAAGGGTCAGATCATGTGTATCCAGGTTAAGATGCTTTTGATTAAATGTATTCACACCAGCGCTTGCCAGTCACCGGTTTCCTGGAAAAACCACAGCGGTAATCGCAACAGATGCGTTAGTCTCCATGAACTATTTCATTTCATTTCACTCCCTAGGCCACAGGTGCTGTGCTTGTTTAGCCATCCGGAAAATGTTGCACACCTGAGTCCTAAGCAGGCATGCATGTTTTTAGAAAAAAAAAAATCCAAGTGCTGCACTAGTTGGGAAACTGAAAAATTGCGACAAAATGTACCTTTTTTTTCGGTACAGCAAAGGAGATCAAAACGAGTTCGTAGAAGGAATAGTAAAGAAAACAGTGGTGATAAATTTGGATCCTTTATTTGCACAAGTAGGTCGGAACTCTTCTCTTCGTCTGGCCCATCTTGGTTTTTCCTTATTAGCTGTACTTTGGCCCGAAAGGAAACATGTCTTAAGTCATATAGTATCTTTGTTTATTTAATGCCTCATAACCCCAGCTCCTAAGCTTGGCCTACCTGCACATCATACCAGAAATGACAAAATCTGGGGGGGGGGGATCCTCATACTACTACTTGCTTACTGGAATTTAAATGTTTGTAAACATTGAAGTTTAAACCATAAAAATTTAGTGCAGCAGTGTCATATTTGTGCGGAATTTGTGCATCCCTCTGTGTTTCCCCAGGTCTGTTTGGTGCTTAGATCTGCTTTTGCCTCCTTATCGCATAGTGAATCTAGGTAAAGGCTGCCCTCTTGTGGCGTGAACTGACATTGACATAATCTTAATGTTGTACGCTTAGTTAACAAGCAGCTATTGCACCAAAGGTATGTTACATGTGCAGCGCTTTTTATACGAATAATCGAAAAAGCCATCCGACGTACTCTTAAGTGTTGTTGCAATATTTACAAAATATTCCTCATTTCAGCTCACTCTTTTTTTTTTGTTTTTATTCAAATTGGAAAAAAAACACTAACAAAAAGCACTTCTAATAAATAGTAAATGTTCATTTACATCAGAAAAAAAGCAGGTGTGAGGTTGCATTAGTTTCAAACTCAAAATACATTTACTTTCAGACACCAGGAAAAAAATGTGGAAGTACAAGAAAAGACAGCTGTGGATAAACCTCTACAAAACACAATTCAGTGTTTTTTTATAATCTCAAATATGAACAATGTATGATTTAACCTATTTACATTCTTCGGTACGCGACACTATTCTCTGGGTATAGTTCAGACTTTTACAGTATTTATTGCTTGACCTCAGTGTTTGCACTCTAAGGAGTGCAACTTTCAGCATTATTTTCCCTAGTCGACATTTCTGTGACATAGCTGGTGACAATATAACAAAAGGCAGTGTGGTTAAGCTTTGGTTCTATGGGACTAACCCAGGACTGACCAACAACTGGGCATCCTGGGCTAGAACAATATATAGGTGCTGTTGTATAGTGCAGGGAAACCCAAACAGGTGCCCGTACAGCTCTGGAAATTGAGACCACTCTATGTTCTTAAAAATCTGCATTTTCAAACCCTGGTTTGATTGTGGTTCTGGATAAAAACAAAAACGAGACACTAGGAACCACCAGAAACCAGCCAGGCAGAGCGTGACTTTCTAATGCCAGAGATGACCGTCAACTTATCCGACAGCTTCTCATGAGTCATAGGATGACATCAAGTGACCTTCAAAAGGAATGGGAAACGTTAAGTGCAGGTGTGAAGTGCACTGCTAGGACAGTTCGTATCTGAAGTCTCATAAAACAAGGAAGTCCTTCATTAAGGAGAAGCAGGGAAGAGCCTGGCTGGAGGTTGCAACAAAAAAAAAAACCGATCTTTTACACATTCGCATACCAATAAATTGAGAAATGAGCGAAACTGAAAATTCTGTTGTGGTCTCAATTTTTTTCCAGAGCCGTATACAGGGAAAACCCATTTAAACTATAAGATAAATGGCTTATAAGTATCTAAATCTAAAATTGCAAAGACGACCCCACGTTCCTGTGTTAGTTTGGAAAAAAATCCAATTCAGTTGCTTCGTTGCACATTCTTGTGAGAGACACTTTGTCTGAGCTACATTCTTCTAGCGTAAATCTATACAATGTCATCCATTTCATAAAGGTGTAAAATAGACAGGAGAAAGTTGCTCGGTGTAGCTTTCAAACAGGCAAGGCCGCACACCGACCTGGGATCAGTGCTGGCGAGTGAAGGACTTACTCCTAGTAGATGATATCCTTTAACTGCTGCAGTGCTTTGGTCCCTGTTTAAGATGCGCCAGCCCAGAAAGGAGAGGGCTTACATTCGAGCACAGTGTAGAGGGAATGTGTCCTCCCACTACTTCTGCTGGTGATTTTAAGCTGAACTGATTTACACTACTAACATTATACAGCGTTAAACCTTAAAACTTCCTTATTTTAACAGTGTAATTATTGCACTGACTTTTCCAGGGGAGTGAATGGGGTAAATTAGTGACTTTGCACAGAATTTGTACCAGATGTGGACAAAAAAAAAAATAATAAAAATCCAGTCAGGCGACTGTCATGACGCTGGCCACTAAAACAAGCCCTCATGATATCGTAAAGGGCTTCTACCGTAACACAGTAGAGCGACTGAAACCAGTCTTCGGGGGATTTTTCTGACTAATATCTGAATGGCGACACTACAGCACATACATAGGTTTAACAAAAATGTAAAATTTAAAAAATCTAAGTAGCATTCAAATTCATAAAACTACCATGGTCAAACAGCATCTTATATAAAAAGGAATATTTACATAACTTTTGTAGAATAAAAACAGCCTTTTGAAGATTAAAAGTTGTGCAATAAATACAATCAGACTACAATAAATACCTCGCAGTAACTCTGGATTTCTATTAAAGTAAACAAAAAAAAAAAATACTGAAAAAAATACTTGGGTTGTGACAAATGCTCTTGCTGCAGGGGTGTCAAACTGCAGTCCTGGGGAGCCGGAGTTTAATCGGGTGCCCTTACTGTAAAATCGCCCCCCTAGGGGGTGACCCCACCACTCACTTGCACAGGCACCCCTGCTGCACTTATATCTGATCGTGAGAGATTGCCCTCCAGCCCTCAACAATGTTCTCATATTGAAGGAAGCAGAAAAGGAGGAGGCTGGAGTTGAGAGCAAAATCCAGGAAAAAAACAATACAGGTCACATTTAAAAATCTTAATGTGCCAACCTTGCTTGTTGCGATTCTGCAGATGTGCAGAGAGCACATGCACACCATAAAAAGTAAAGGAAAATAAACTCCAAGACATACAGCAACTGAATGAAACTCATCCTCAGATACTTTCACCCTCTAAATAACCCCCCCATAAAACCCCACATTTTCACAAAGGTCCTGATCACATCATTTTTACCTATACCCCCCAAAAAGAAAAATTGCCCATCCTCAGAAACCAGTGTAAATGAGAGACATTCTTATTTTTTATGAGTCTGTCAGTAGTTGGAATCTGCCATCTCGTATGACTGTGTGTAGGGGGGGATGGGTTAGGTTTGGGGTTAGGGGTCTCAGAGCTGGGAATCGGCACCCAGGCTGCTAAGCTCCTCAGCAGGTGGCTTCTCCGAGCGGAAGCCCGCTGCGATTTCGTCGAATGTCCGCCCTTTGGTCTCCGGTACCTTGAAGTAGGTGAACACGAAGAAGAAGAGCAGGAACACGATGAAGATGATGAAGACATAGGGGCCGCACAGTTGCTGTGGGGAGGGAGGAGAAGGAAGAAATAACTGAGACACAGATCTTACGAAACAAGCTGCGTAGTGATCACAGCACATCTGAAGGACGTTTCATATCCTGATAGCTGCCAATAGCATATTCATGCACGCAGAAAGTCTAATCGCTTTTCCTTAGGCATGACCAAGTTCTCTAAGAGCAAATACCTTAAAATCACTATGAACAAGTGTGCAGTTTAAATGAATCCTTTCCCAGTTTCCATAAACTCTTTCAGCCATAGGGGACATGCACTACATGGGCAAAAATACCGGAACACCCGCAGTAATAACAGGAATTGGCCACACAACACACACCCATTGCTGCATACTGGTGTATAATTAAGCACACAGCCATGCAATCTGTAGCAATCAATGGCAGCAGAATGAGGGGGGGGGTCATACAGAAGGTTAGTCATGGACACCACTGGACACCTTTCCAGTAAGTTGGTTTCCCACAATTCTGTTCTGTTACAGCTGCCCTGGTCAACTGCAAGTAAAGCGATTGTAATATGGATTTGGAGTTGAACTAGCACGGTGCCCTTAATGGCCAGGTCAGCTATAGATACTGACCTGGACGTACTGGAAACCCATTCCCACTATGAAGTTGGCCGTCCAGTTGGAGAAACCGGCAACGGCCATGGCGGATGGGCGGGGGCCCTGACTGAAGAGCTCCGCCACGATGAACCAGGGGATGGGCCCGGGTCCGATCTCGAAGAAAGCCACGAAGCAGAAGATGGCTATGACGCTGAGGTAAGACATCCATTGTAGCTGTTCCTGTGGCGAGGAAACGGAGCACATACAGAAATAAGGAACCGCAGAGAACCTTACGGAGAATGAGCGTTCATAAACAGGTATTCATAAGCAACATAAATGAGTGCAGACGCGGGAATTCTTATTATAGGAGCAAAACAAGCACTGATAAATTTAAGGAGCGACGTACCAGTAGATTCAGAGCAATGGTCATCAGGAGAGCAGAAGCAGCCATCCCCAGCAGGCCAACCAGGTGGAGGGATCTACGCCCAGCACGCTCCACGATGAACAACTAGGTACAGGGGAGAGAGCATTAGGGTGGAAATGGCCGGTGAACAGGAGCACAGAAACGCTTCACATTTACATTCGGTTACTCAAAAGCCATGAAGCCATGAAGCATCTACACGGATTTAGGTGGATATTTTACTGAAACAATTCAGGGCTATGTAGTGCCAGGAAAAAACATACACAAACACAAACACACACACTACAAGCCATCCTGAAGCCACTCTTGACTTTGTGAATGAAAGCGTGCCTAAGGAGATCCATCTCAACGGTGACACACTAATGAGAAGCTCACGATTCGCCTCAGGTGGCTCTCAAAGTTACGAAAACATAAACTCTGATGACAGAGATGGAGAACAGGCACAGCATCATCCTTGGACATATGAAGGATGCAGGCATACAAGCAAGCAGAAATCTCGGTTTGGCGGAACTTACCGAAACAACAGTGAAGGCTGTGTTGACCACCCCGGCTCCAATGGTGGCGTAGACGGGTTGAGAGACCCCCGCCCTTTTGAAAATGTCAGTGGAATAGTAGAAGACCTGAAACAGAAAGACGAACGAGGGTTATGCACAGTGGTGGCACAAAATTATTTTCAGGGCAGGTGCACAGGGAGTACAGTGAAATGGTGGTGGTGGGGGGGGAGGGGTTCTATAAACATCTGGAAACAACTAAAAACAATGTTCCACGTTCCATGATCAACATCAGTCAGGCAACAGCTGCTTAAATGAAACGCTGGGAAGAGCATTATGTGCTTTAACTTGTGTTTCAGGTGCACTGGGGTGACGGCAGGTCACTTACAGCATTGATGCCAGAGAGCTGCTGGGACAGGTGCAGCATGACTGCCACCAGGAGCGGTTGGCGGTATTGCTTCGACAGGAGCAGCTCTTTGATGGTCACCTTCTTCTCGCTCATCATCTGCCGGCTCTCCTCCTTCATCTCCAGCATGTCGACAGTCACGTCACTGGTGCCACGCAGCTTCATCAGAACTGGAGTGGTAAAAGCGAGATGACCATCGTGTGGTCATACATAACAAGCGCAAGAACCAGATTTAATTCCCCTTCCACTAGTTGTTATACACAACCACCATTTAAAGTTCCATATAAATTGCATTGGATTTATTTTTGTAAATAATTAGCCAGAATCCTCTCCTCCAATTTAATGAGTCTCAGCGGTAGGCAGGGTTCCGCTAATCCACTAACCACAAAGCTGTATTTCTCACTTAGTTGCATAACTTGTTCACTTATGCTAATGTTTTTGCGGTTTTTTGGTTTAGTGTTATCCAATTAAACTTAGCAGTTAGCCCCACCACTGACGAGACTCGACACGCGTGTCAGAAATAAGCAAGCTTGACACGCGTGTAGTTTACTGGGGCTCGTCCCGCTGAGTGTGTGCGGCACACTCACTGTTCTTGGCCTTGTTCTCCTCGCCGCGGTTGATGAGCAGGAAGCGAGGGCTTTCGGGGCAGAAGGGCAGCAGGATGCATTGCAGCAAGGCTGGGAAGAAAGTGAGGCCCAGTAGGAAGGGCCACAGGGTCTCGTTGCCCAAGATGATATCAAGGCCAAACACCTGGGGGGGTGGGAAGGCGTCAGCACCACAGTTATTGCTCATTCTTAATAAAGCAATACGTTACATTCTTGGAATAACTACTGAATAGCAATAGTTGCAAAAGATCAAGTCTGAGCCTTGATGTTATTAGCCAGAGTAAAGCACTTAGCAAGTAAAAACACCCAGCGGTTTTAGAAGCGAAGGCGGGAGACTCTACCTGCGCGATGAGGATGCCGATGACGACCCCCAGCTGGTGGAGGGTGCCCAGTGCCCCGCGAAGGTTGGTGGGAGAGATCTCGCCCACGTACATGGGCACGAAGCCAGTGGAGAGGCCTGAGTACAGTCCCACTATGAAGCGGCCAATGATCAGCATCTCCCAGGAACCCCCCAACTTGGAGAAGCCCATGAAGGCTGCCGAGATGAACGCTAGGATGTTAGACACCAGCATGGAGTTCTTCCTGCGGAGGGGCGGGGGGAGGGATACCACAATGACAAAATAGTCCAATATCCACATATTTATTTACGAAAAATACGACAAAAAAGATGAGAACAGAAAGAATTTCCACAAACCTTAAAGTTCACCAATTTAATTAGTGGGGCACGTTTAAAAAAAAAAAAAAAAACTGGGGGAGAGCAGCGTCCTTAAGCAGCTCGGAGAAAGGACAGGTGTCGGGCTGGCGTACCTGCCAAGGCGGTTGACAAAGAGGCCCACGGAGAAGGAGCCGATGATGCCGCCCACGGAGAACACCGAGACCGAGATGGACCACAGCGTAGTGAGTGCTGCCTTGGTGATGGGCGTTTCGTAACGGTCAAACCACGTTTCATTGTAGAAGGCCTCAATGATCTGCAGGCAAGATAACAGGGTGAAGCCTATGCTCACAACAATGGCTGGAAGTACAGACTAAAAGGAAATTTAAGCATAATAAGAAGTATCAACAAACAAAAATGTTTCCCATGTCAACTATTGGAGGACTGCAGTACAGGAACCAACCAATAGGGGTCAGACAATCTCTATTGGCAAGAAACATCTGATACAGATCCTGGGGGCCAGAGTGTCTAGTTACCAGCTTTCCCCAGAAACCTGGGACTCATTGTTGACAAACAAGGGACTGAGACCGCCTACAGGCATTGGGCTCTACTTACAGAATCTGACTTTTAAACTTCTCCCCAAGGTCAATCCTCCGCCAGACCCCATGACCGGTCACAAACTCTACCTCCCAAAAAAAATTCATGACAGATCCCTGACAGTTCGGCATTTAAACCTGGCCATCTCACCCCCTGCATTCCTTTAACGTTTCAACTTTCAACTGCGAAGAGGATTAAGTCAAAGTGTTATAAGTAAATATCGTGGCATACTGTGCAAGGCTCGAATGATGTGCTACCCGTTTTCTTCTATCCATGCACTAGAACATGAGGCAGGTCCACTTCTGTCTGGCCACGGGCTTGGTAATGCCATACGTCCATATGTCCCGGGATGTTGATCAAGTTTAATGTTCCTTGCATTTGCATTCAACAAGCAGAGAATGTACAAGACCGACCGAAATCAGGAAGAATGTGTCCCTCACGAGCCCGTGAGGCACCAGACAAGCTTTCAAACATGTCAGGGCCAGTCTGTAAAACATAACATTTATCCCACAACTAAAGGGCAGTGAGTCAGGCTGAGAATTCCTAGCAAAGCTACACTAATCAGGGCTGCTATTTGAGTTCTGTGTGGGGACCAACTCTGCCAGACTAACGCACGAGAGACATCGATTCCTTTCACGATCATCGCCCCTTACTGCTCGGGGTCATTTTTGAAGTGACATACCTAACTAGCTGAGGACAGCGAGGGCTGAATTTATATATGTTGGCACTGTGATCCCATGTGGCGAAAGCTTCGGAATGCCTTTCGCAGACACGTACACACCGAAATAAAACGCTTCCCTCACACCACCGGCGAAGGTACCACACTAGGAGCATTTCCTGAGATTTGCCAGCTCGTCCAAGTGTGTGATAGGACACAGTCACGTGCGAGAAGGACGTCCATAAAAAGGTGGGGGTTAAAAAAAATAAAAATACATATGCACAGCCCTATAATTAGCCAGCCCTCTTGCACCTGACAGCTCGGCTGACGAGAGGCAGGGCATACAGGAAAATGTGGCAGCATGCAGAACCACGTCAAGCAGAGTAAATATAGCCTGCCCCACCCCCGCCAATTCCAAACGACCTTACCGCTTGAGGTGCGTTGATGACACCGGTGTTGTAGCCAAACTGGAGCGAGCCGATCACGGCGGTAACCACCGCCAGCATCAGCGTGAAGGTTACTTGCTGCAACGAAAATATTACAAAAGTTTCTGGTCAGTCAAATAGAATATTGGAGAAGCAACAGAACAGAAGAGCCAAATGGAACTGAAATACCATAAAATCTGAAGAGACATCATGGCTGAGTGTCGCTTGACAACTGAAAGAGTCGAGACCTTGCTGGTGAAGCCCACCCCCCCCTCCCCCCATGAAAACATGTCCTAACGCCTTAGCCGTGGAAGCGTAACACTCGTCCATTTTTCAAATGCAATCTGCACAAAGTAGCAATGTCAATAAAGTCTGAAATAAGTGTATTGATCTGTACATTTCAGTTACAATATCATTCAACTCCACCACACTTGGGGAAGACAGGACTATTTCACAGCGCCGCCTTCTGCCTCGGAATGAAGCGGGCGCACTCCCCCTCTCTAATACATCTCAATTTTTGGATCTAACACAGGTTTCTTGTGAAGCTGTGAGATGCAGACATGGTTTCTCTGATAAGGCCGGCCAGACACACTGTGTTTACGAGTCTTCTGCCAGCATCAGGGAGGAAGGAACACACATACGGGGCAATACCAATGGCATCTTAGGAACTCATAACAACAACACACCCAGGAACACCTATTTCCTGTTGCTTTGTGTGTGTGTGATAATTAAAAGATTTTATACTCACTTCCCTGTAAAATAATTTGCTGAAAGGTTTTTGATTTTAATAATACTATTATAATAATATTGATGGGCGTTTCATTTCGGTAGCACCGACAACAGCAGCAGGCCTGCATCACACAAGAGCAACACTGCTGTTCCTCTCCACACCTCCATCGACTACTGTTATTGTTTTAGACAACGCCGGGATTTGATGTTCAAAACAAACAAAAAAAACTTCTCATAGCAATCGGAGCATTCACTGTTAGAACTCCAACATACTCATACCTCACAAATGGAACTTTAACTGTGCCATTATGCCTAAGGTCTGGCTCTAGAGGTTAATTAAAGTTATCCACGCAACTGCGGACTATTTAAAATTAAAAAAATGTTAAGGGTGGAGCAAAAAGGGCTTTGTATGACCATAATCACCCTGGACTGGTTTTCTCCCTCATATTTTGCTATTTTTCATTGACAACAATGCAATCTCCACCTTCACAGAAAATTAAAAATTGCTCATCCTGGGGGGTGCTCAGCTGATAATTGTGAGATTCCAGCTGGACAGAGAAAAGAGGTCAGGATGTGGAAAGGCAAACAGTACAGAAAGACTCCTTCCTGTCTACAATCTCACGGGTGAAGCGCCGCCCTCAGTCCGGGGGGGGGGGGGGGGGGGGGGGGGGGGGGGGGGGGGGGGGGGGGGGGGGGGGGGGGGGCCGGGGGGCCCCGCCCGCGCCG
>JAODKC010000130.1:21489723-21512358 GCA_026777985.1 Mormyrops attenuatus
GAACCCCATATAATGCTATGATGTTATGCAGGCCTGGTTCTCGGGCACGGACTCATGGGCAGAACCCCATATAAGGCTAGCATCGTATGCGGCCAGGGTTCTCGGGCACGGGCTCCGGGGCTATGGGAGGAGCTCAGGGGCTATGGGAGGGGCTCAGTGGTTATGGGAGGGGCTCAGAGGCTATGGGAGAGGCTCAGGGGTACGTGAGGGAGTGGGGGGTATGTGAGGGGGTGGCGGGTATGTGAGGGAGTCGGGGCTATGTGAGGGGCTGGGGGGTATGTTGAGGAACATGACTCACGAAGCCAAACAATTGCGGCACACCGAACATGAAAGTCAGCATTTGTGGTCGCAGAAATGAAAGCGATGGAAGCTGGTAAGGGCCAACACTCGCTGAGGAGCCAGCTTCCCCATCGCGTCCCCGTGGGCTCCATTGAGAGCTAATGAAAACAAAAACAGACAAAATCTTGAAACAAAGGAGCGGGTAGACGAGCGGACGGGGGGTGGCTGGACTGAAAGAACCAGCATTGTGTGCCAAACTGAAAAATAAGCATGTCTGACATTGGCCACTGTTGACCTCGGGGAGGCACAATGCCTCAGAACAACATGAATCATGTTGGGCGCCAACAGCACTTCAAAAACCGTCCAGTTATTAACAATGTTGCATGTCAAGCTACTTAATGCCTGCTAAGCTTCACCCATGGTGCCTGCGGGATCATGGTATATTTCTGATATTTTACCTTTAGCATATGTAGTTTAAAGGGACAGTTCACACCAAAACATAGTAGCTTTAGTGCTGTCTATCCAGCAAATGTTGTTCTATTGGGAGTTGATTAGTTCTGGAGATATCAGCAGTAGAAATGTCAGTCTTCCCCTAATATAATGGGACTGAACGGTACCATCTCTTACCAAGAAGATATGAGCATGAGCACCCCAGCGATATCTTCTGCACAGTGATATGATTGGTGTGTGGAGTTTGGTAGAAGAAAACAGTTCTTACATTAATCTGCTCACTACAAAGTCTGTGGATTATCATGAGTAACTGGGTCATGATTTCTGGTAAGAGACGCTGCTGTTAAATTTTCTAATGTATTACTTTGGCCCTTTAATCACTACTAAAAGTATGCCATGTGTAAGTGCACTTATATATTTGAGAGAAGACTGATGTTTCTATGGCCGATTTCTCCAAAACTGGGTGACTCCCAGCAGCACAACCTGGATGAATAGATAGCACTAAAGCCACTCTAAATACCTTTTCAGTGTTTGTTCTGGTCCAATACTTGAGCTAGGTAATTAATCAAAAATTTAATAATTAACTGACTAGCACAATCAGCTATGTAGGTGGGTAACGGGACAGAGATGTGGACTGGCAGGTGGTGTCTACGTGGATGTTTGCTGCTGCCGCCTCATTTGGAATCCCAAGGTGACCACAAGGGCGAAGAATTAAAAAAAAATACGGCTCAGGAAAAAATTCAAAGACCACAGCAAAATTTTCAATTTCATTCATTTCTCAAATTATGGGTACGTGCCTGTGTAAAATATAATTTTTTTTTTGCAAACTCCAGCGTGGCTCTTCCCTGGTTCTCATTGATGAAGTGCTTCTTCCTTGCTTTATGGGTCTTCAGTCCTGCTTGGAGCCTGTTGTAAATTGTCCTAGCAGTGCACTTCACACCACTTAATGTTTCTCATTCCTTTTGAAGGTCAGTTGAGTTCATCCTCTGATTTATGAGATACTGCCGAATAAGTTGATGCTCATCTCTGGTATTAGAATGTTGCTTCTGTCCTCTGTGTGGTAGGTTTTTGGTTATTGCCAGTATCTCCTGCTTCACCATGTTCTTCTGCTCTGCTGTCTTAGAAACTCTGAGCCAGGAACCAGCCTACCTCGCAGTGTAGCCTTCTGCCAGCAGAACCAGGATTAAACCTGGATTTAAAAATACAATATTTTTGTTTAAATAGAGTGGTTTCTTAATTTTTTTCCAGAGCTGAATGCATGAAAATAAACAAGACACTTGGAATATGATGCAAAGCAAATGCCACTGATTAAAACTGAAGTTTCCTCCACAAGTCCTATGGAATTTGGTGATTTACCTACCAGTCCAGTGCTTGCATGTCTTTAGATGTGCGACTTGCGAGATGTTCACACCTGCGAGAGAGACTGCCGTGTATTGTACGAGTCTGCATCATCAGACGGGAATGTTGGTTTTCCAGAACCGTCTGTGTCTTCCATGCTCCGCCTCTCTCAATTGTCATTGCTTGCAGTTTACCCCATTTGTTTATTGTCAAGCCAACTCACATGTAACCATTAAGGGTCTTGCCCAAGGGCAAATGGCAGGTCTATACAAACCCACCTCTTTGTCGCGCCATTTTCTGGTTGGTTCATTGTAATGCTCTATCTTTACATCTTTCAGCTGAATTATTCTGCCTAGCAGGTTTATCATGTTTTTTTTTATTTTATTTTAATTGTGATGTAGACATGAACAGGGAGCTTGGTTAATTGGAATATTTGAAATAACACCTACTTCACTGTCTTCCATAAATTCCACTAGAACTCAAACCTAATGTCAAGAAGGTCACCTCTTCCTAAGAAAAAGACTTGCATGTGAGTCTACACAAATGACACCATCAGTAATGTCCCTGGCACTGACAATGAAGAAATTCCTGAATCAAAGTAAAAAGAGGATATTCTCATTCTGGTTTAGTTAGTGTCACATGGTCAGTAGTGACTTAATATAAAGAAAGATGGTAGATTTTTTGCTTTCATAAAAGATGAGAACATAAATGCTGACCACCTTTGTACCCCCAGCCTCGCCTGGCCCCGGTTCTCAGACTGAGCAGCATGTATCAATCAGCCGATGGCTGCGACTCGCGCGCATCATGCTGTCGATCATTGAATCAAATGTTTAAGATAAAACAATAGAAGGTATGACAATAATAGCCAGCTTTGTAAATAGTCTGGAAAACTGGTTGTATACAACAGCAGAGTTGTTTTGGTGTCTACTTCAGTGGTGTCAGAAAAGGAATGTGCTACGCACTTGCCAGTCCGCTTACCATACCTGTCACTGGAGCATGTGACCCTTGCCATTTAAGCTGGCGCTCTGACTTATGGGAAAAGAATCCAATATAAGCGTTGAAGTTCTTGGTCAAAGCCTTTCACTTACCTGAATAATCTGGATTACTGTTTTCCATCTTCCAACTACTTATTCTGGTCAGCGTTACAGGGGAGCCTCGGACCAATGCTGGGCAGCCAAGCACGGGGCACGCATTGGATGAGATACCAGCCTGTCATAGGGCACACTATGTAAATAATAATCACACCCAGGAAAATGTTCCAATAACGCATCTTTATCCTCAAGTAGCTACTATTTGTACATGATTTGTACTTGAGTAGTAAATGAGTTACTACTAAGTTACTAAGGAACCGTATTGTAAAGGGTTACCACTCAGGCTGTTCATTTACCATCCATCAGATTGTGGAATATTTCGGTCAGAGGGTAGAATGGCCAGACAGGCAGCTCTCTCCAACAGCCAGATCACATGACCTGCCCAATACCAGCTTAAGAGAGAGACTGTATTTTTCCACATTCTGCCCCAACTCCAACCATAATTCTGCCTGTTAACATCCAGAGCTATTGTAACATAGTGTTTGGAAGTCTGAGAAGTAAATGGTCTCCTGAACTAATTCAGAGGAGGAGAAGTATCCAGCGATTATGGTCACAGAGCTTTGTGTTTTATGTTCACTGCTTTCTCCACTCTTCACAGAATGTTCTGGTAGAGGTAAACCTGGCTGTAGACTGGAATGAACTTCAAAGCCTGGCTGTGTATAGTTCACAAAAAAACTCCTTTCTTTCTGAAGCAGTCAGGTGTCAAGTTGGGTGAGTAACAGGTTGTAATAACTCTAGCTACCAACATCCCCACGCCCTCTGCAAGCTGACAGGTAATGGAAATTGCCAAGTCGGCCTGTGCTTTTGTTTACATTCAAAGAACGCTTGGCTGTTGTAAAACCGGCGACTGGCTTTGGGGGTGGGGGGGGAGGTTAACACTGATTATATCAACGGAAGCTGGACAATGGGAAGTGTTCCACACCATCAATTGCAGACAATCCCACCTCCCTCTCGGGTCCTCTTCCTGAAGCAGAGCTCCTGAGAGCCCCCCCCCCCCTCCCCAGAAGATAAACACATCAAAGGTCGCCCTTCTCACAGGAGCTCCACCTCCCTACGTCAGCAAAGCGTCCTTCCCCACTCACATTCTGGGTGTGCTCGTTCCATGACGGACCTCCCAGAATCTCCCTCTGGGACTAATATGGCCCGGCACCAGCGTTCTAAAAATACAAGGCAGCCCGGCAGCACCAGATATCAAAGAACACAAAGCATCAATCCTTTGGAGCAGCCCAGCTTGCAACAGGGGTGTCAAGAGGCATAGGAGTACATCCCTAGTGAATAGGCTAGCTGTAGGATTCGGTATGCCTTTGGCCTGACAAGGAGCAGTTTTCAGAGCTGAAGATGACATCATAGCAGATGGGTGTGGAGGTCCCTGAAGCTCGAAACACGACGGCTGCTTATTAGTCATTCAGAGGAGGTTTGATTTTCAGTTAAGGTTTGCATCAGTGTTTCATATTTCTGTAAAAATAAATAAATGTTTACAGGGCATGAGGGGGCTACATATGGTCTGGGCTCTCCTTTTTCTTTTGCCTATCTTCCAGGACCTGCTTAGACCTTGTTGGACAGTCTCACAACAGTAAAATGTGAGAACCTTGCGTTTGCACTGAAAAAATGCATGTGGCATGTCACATGGAAAGAGGTCCAGCTGTTTAGTGATCCAGTTCCGTTTAGGTAAACAGAGATTTATCAGCATTACAAAACAACTGAGGTTTGATGGATAAGCAATACAGTGGGTTGGCATGGTGGTGCAGAGGTTAGCACTGTTGCCTCACATCTCGGGAACTTGGGTTTGAGTTTCTGCCAGAGTTCCATGTGTGTGGAGTTTGCATGTTCTCTCCGTGTCGTCGTGGGGCTTCCTCTGGGGGCTCCAGCTTTCCCACACAGCCCAAAAACATGCTGAAGCTCACTGGGGTTGCCAAATTGCCCGTAGGTCTGGGTGAATGAATGGTGTGTGAGTGTGACCTGTATTGGGTTGGCACCCCATCCTGGGTTGTTCACTGCCTTACACCCATAGGCTCCAGACCCCATGTGACCCTGAACAGGATAAGCAGTTTCAGAAAATTAATAGAGATATGGTGCCAGGTGTGTCTTCTGTGGCACAGACCACTTTAAATCCCTACAGAAGCAAACGCATCTCTGTGTTTACTGTAAAATATTTGGTCATATCAAATGAGCTGTGAGCTAGACAAGAATGGCTGCCATATCACTGGCATGTGAGGTTATCAAGGGTTAGCAGATCTATGACCTCCTTTGTGGGCTGAAAACAGTACAAACAAAAAAGATATTACAGTATTGTTGCAATTGATGTGGGTTTTTTGTACACTCAGTGACAAAAAAAAGTGAAGCACCAAGACGGAGTGGTGAAAATGAAATGAATCTGCACATGTTGAAAGATCATGTGACTGTGCATGTGAAAGGTCATGTGACTGTATCGCAATAATTATAATATCAGATCAAATGGACAACAGAGTTGGCAGTATGGGCACACTGCTGGTCCCATGTCAGTAGGGTGTGGCGCACCCCCCCCCCAGGGTGCGGAAGGGAGTCATACAGCCATTGTATCCTCAGTCGGCCCACAGCTGTTGTAACTGGCCATCGAGAACCTGCAGATTAGCACTGGGTCTGAGTTGATGTCTGAACTGATCCCACACATGTTTGATTGGGGAAACATCAGGGGACCTGGCTGGCCACAGGAGGACCTCAACATGACGAGGCAGTCCATAGACACACGAGCCATGTGTGGACGGGCGTTGTCTTGTTTGAAGACTATCCCAGGGTGCTGTCTCAAGAGGGGATTTCAGGGTCCCCCGAATCACTACCAGAGATGACCTGATGTCATACCCTATGGCTCCCCACACCATGATGCCAGAAGTAACGCTGGTGTGTCTCTCCACAACATTGGCAGGATTGGTCCTCTCCCCTCAGCGCCGCCATATGCACACATGACGATCATTCATGGTAATGAAGAAACGAGATTCATTGCTGAACATGGTATGATGCCACTCGCCATCAGTCCATGCCTCCTGGTTAGGACATCTCTGCGCTGGTGTTAAGGGCATCCTACGCACGGGACAGTGAATCCGTAGTCTGGCTCATGCGAGTTGTCGAGATATGGCGCAGGATGACACAGGGTGTTGTAGAGAGTCCAATACCTGTGTCTGGATGGCAGGCGCAGATGTCATGGGGTTCTGTAATGCTTGGCGCACAATACGACGATCCTCCCTTGGTGTGGTCTGTCTTGGGCGACCAGAACCTTCACGATGTGTGTGGGTGCCCTCACATGCCCATTGGTTACAACATCGGGTGACTGACATCTGCATGGCCTACATGCTGAGCAATTGCATGATACGACCACCCGGCCTCAGGCAAACCCACAATGTTACCCCTATCAAACTCTGTGAAGTGCTGGTAATGCTGTCTAATGTGTCTATGAGGCATCCTCTGTGTCTGATGACTAGACCTGCCAGCTCCTTTCAAATCGAATCATTTACATACCCATCACTGGTCTGCACGTGTACTAAATTACATCCAAATCGGACCATTATCTCTGGGTACTTAACTTTTTTTTGTCACTGAGTGTATATTAAATAAACAATTTAACAAAAAGATAAACTAAGCACTCAAAAGAGAATCATGAGGCGCAGGAACGCTGTTGAAATGCATGGAAAATGTGGCGTGAGTCAGGGGTACTGCCCTTTGGAAGTATAATAATAATAATTATTGATACTTCATTGATCTCTGTGGGGAAATTGTCTTTATGCCTCCCTCAACTTGCTCTTTGTAGAGTAAGCTGTCTGTGAAGGGCAGCCACTTGTTGGGGCACCCAGGGAGCTGGGGGTTAAGGGCCTTGCACAAGGACCTGCAGTCGTGCTGAGGTTGGGTTTGAACCGGCAACCTTCTGATTACAGCCACATGCTGCCCCCTATGGGTGTGACACTTCCTATTCCAAGGTGACCTTTGACTTGACCCCACAACATTCTGGATGTATGCTCTTTGACTTTGCTCCAAATTGTCTGATGGTCCATGGTCTCCAAACAGTTCTTT
The DNA here is from genome assembly GCA_026777985.1 of Mormyrops attenuatus. Taxonomy (NCBI): domain Eukaryota; kingdom Metazoa; phylum Chordata; class Actinopteri; order Osteoglossiformes; family Mormyridae; genus Mormyrops; species Mormyrops attenuatus. Next base: position 21,496,923 of record JAODKC010000130.1, read on the forward strand.
ATTCATCTCCAATACCACTGGTGTGGCATACATCCTAGGAGGGCCCATGTTTCCCATCAATGTCTGGTTCCAATCAGCTTCGACTCCTGTTGGCCACACTTTCATCAACCAGTCAAATATGCCTCTGCAATTGCACACTGCTTTCTGGCATTTACCTCAGGAATGTGGGATTGAGATCTGATGGCATAAAAAGAGCTTGATGGTCAGATATGTTGTGCTCCAACTAGCCCAGCTTCCTCAGAACCATTTCCACGATGACTGGATTGATGGGAAAACCTCAGCAGCCCCTTCAAGTACTTCTGGGTACATCTGAAATCACATACTTGTTTGCTATCTAGTAGATGAAATATAGTATGTGACGTGAGTAGTACAGGCAGAGGAAGTGCAGTGTGTGTACAAATTTAAGCACAATACAATCCTCGGTTACATAAGTTGACTATGTATTTTTATTGTTGATAGTTTTAACATTGAACAGTTTTTAACTTTAGCGGGGGTGAAGCTACATTACATCCAGGTCAGGCAATATGCAAGATGGCTACCCCGTTGTATCCAGTATGCATTGTGTTCTCATGCATACAGTATGCAGTGCAGTATGCACTATAGTATGTACTACATTAATGGTTGAGTAGTAGGCTTCTAACAAAATTCAGCATGTACTGTGTTATTATGCGATTTTGTTTGCACCCCAAGTTCAGATAATGAGGATAACCTCTTATCCTGGTGGTTTCTAAGGGGGGGAAGGGCTGGCTCCCTTCAGCCTCTTAATACTCCTGAAAAACTCTTCCATATGACTTTAAGGTTTTGTAATCTATTTTGCATCAACAAAAACTACATATTAACGCTGCTAATATAAGAGGAAATATAGCATGCATATAAGATAAGATAAGATAAGATGTGATAAGATAAGATAAGATAAGATAAGATAAGATGTGATAAGATGAGACAAGACAAGACTTTATTGATCCCACACTGCGGAAATTTACTTGTTGCAACAGCCAGTAAATAAAAAGCAATCGAAAAGAAACAGACCAAAAAAAATACTGTAACAAATACAATAAATAAAATTAGTGCACACAATTACCCATATTGCACAGACTCAAAATATACATACATACATATACACATACATACAGATTGCACTGAGTGATGTAAATATAGCTCTATGCCTATGCAGTGGATATTGCACAATATACAGAATAGTGACATAATTTATGAATTTGAGGTGACTGAGGTGTTATGGAGTCTGATGGCAGATGGAATGAACGACCTGCGGAAGTGTTCCCTCTTGCATGTTGGATGCAGTAGTCTGTTGCTGAAGGAGCTTCGTAATATCCTTACTGTGTCATGCAGGGGGTGAGAGAGACTGACCATAATGGATGTAAATTTGGCCAGCGTCCTCCACTCAGCCACCTCCTCAGTGGAGTCCAAAAAGCAGCCCAGGACAGAGCCAGCGATCCAGACCAGTTTGTTCAGTCTCTTCCTGTCCCCCTCTGAGCTCCCGCACCCCAGACCACCACGAAGAATATAGCAGATGCTACCATAGTGTCGTAAAAAGGCCCTTAGTAGTGTCCTGCACACACTAAAGGACCTCAGCCTTCTCAGCAGGTGGAGACGGCTTTGCCCCTTCTTGTACAGGGCATCTGTGTTGTGTGACCAGTCCAGTTTGTTGTTTATGTGAACACCCAGATATTTGTACACAGACACAACCTCTACCTGCACTCCCAGAATGTTCACTGGTGCAGATGGAGTCACCTTGTGCGTCAATTACCATCTCCTTTGTCTTACTAGCATTTATATAATATATAATTGTATAATAATATTTTTAATAATAACCTTAAATAGACATATAAATAATGCAATGAGTGGAATATAATATTTATAATCTGATTTCATTTTAATGGATTTATGGAGAAAACCCTTGGCTATTTGAGCCTTATATTGTTATGTTACTAATATGGCAAGGATGAAACGGAATTAGAACAGAATGCCTTGCTTGAGGGCTGAATGGTGAAATCACTTCTCTGCCAGCCATGGGATTTGAATCAGAGACCATCAGATCAAAGGCCTGCAGTCCTAATCCACAGAGCCACATGCTGCCCCAATCTGAGGTTTGAGGCATAAGAAAATACAGAAGAAAAATCCTTCCATCAAAGATGGCAGTGAAAGGAAAAATCACTGTGCAAGTTATAAAATGTTGCTTTATGGTCCTTCTACTGTGTTTGCTTTAGGTTTGGTGTGAAGGGTCCATCATGGATGAAATGTCCTAAATGGCTCTTGCTTGTATATCCACAATAAACAGATCTTGAGATCTGAGGTTCTGGTGCTGAATCTTGCAAAAACATGCACAAAATACATCCTGCGATTTTCTCACCAGCTTCTAGGCAAAAAGGTCCAAACTCATCCAAAATATTGTATGATATAAATATAAAATTGAAGCCAAATATTAGGTGACATACTGGAGAAACCCAAAAGCCTGTTTTGAAAAGAGCATGAATTTATCCCTAGGACAGAACAAATAAACCACTGAAACTCCAAATGTGCACAATGTCACAATTCTTTTTCAGGCCAGAGATTTTAGGGACACCACAAGCTGACAATGTACTTGCATTTGCTAGAGATGGGAACTGCATCCCCCTTTTCTAAAATATTTACCTTCAACATTGATTTAGCAGGTATCCTATCCAGATAAAAATGTACATTTTGGTGACTTTCTGTTTTCAGCAGCTGAAACACCAACGGTTTATTTTGTCCATGATCTTGCATTTGGTTGAAAACAAACATGAAACGTATAACAGACATAACCCAGCCATTTCTGCTTCCAGGAGTCCATCAGTTGGTCTTCAGACTAATTTAACCTTTTATATTATGATATACAGTAATGTGCAAAAGTCTTAGGCAATCAAAAGAAATGTTTAAAGCTATTTATCTGGGTAGTAAGTGAACTTTTGCTCACAGCAAAAACTACTATTTAGTATCAGAACTTTAAGACTAACACAACAAAAACTAGTAAGAATCTCTTCTGTTCTAAAAATTGTTACTGATATCTCGTTGGATGATTAGATGAACACCACTTCAGCCCAAACCTCTCTTCAGGGGCACCTCAGCCATTCCACATATTTATTAAATTTCACCTTAAATTTCAATTAATTGCTAGTGGTCGAGTCAAAAGATACATGGGTATACTGGATGGTGCTGCAAATGCCATGGTGACGTTAGGAGAGGTTTTGAGATCGCTATGCTGTCACACTTTGACAGGCATAATAGCATAGTTTTACACCAACATAATTTTCTTTGACTGCCTAAGACTTGTGCGAAGTACTGTATATTGCATGGTCTATCATCCAAAACTGCAACAGAGATGGATGTTAGCTTAATTATGACAGCAGAGCTTCAAAAGATCCATCACAGGGCACGGAGAAAGCACCACGTGACAGGGAGGGGTACGTAAAACGCCCTAACAACGCCCAGCTGACTGTTGGTTATTAGATGAAGACAGTCGGCATGGCTCTCCCTGGGGCTTTAAAGAGCACCCAGACTAAGGTAAGCAGAAGAGATGAACTCGACTCTAATCCACCATATGAACATTTTCTCCTAAACAGTCAGACCAGAGCATTGCCCACTTGCCTGCTTCACCCAACAAAGTATTGCACGAAGACGCCACAACCCCCCCAGACTGCTGAGGACAATGCTTCTGGACTTGTTGGACTTTAACTTTCTCCCATCACCCTCACTGCTTTACTCACACTGTAAATTAAAGCACCTCTTTGTGAAGCTAAAGCTTCCCTCGGTGTCCAAGTACTTCCTGCCCAAGAGAACAAAGTCAAGAACTACGGCACCTTAAATGCTGAAACCCTAGCACCTATGAGCGTGTCCCAGTGAATGCTGTATTGTAGTTCCATGCCTGGATATATGGCCTACATCAGCCTGTCAGGGCACAAATGACAGCTCATTTGGCGCAAGACTGGATCTAGATAGAGTGCCACACACCCGAACAGGTCGTCAAGAGCATTGTAATAAACAAGTTCCTTCACTTTCTTCTCCAGCCAGAGTGGAACAAGTGATCTGACCGCTATGGCTGAGGCACTCTTGCCTTATTGATAGAGATGAAAGAAAGGCCTGCCTGTTTCCTGGAAACTGGGGTGTGACCTGTCACTCTGGGAATGGCTCAAAATCTGTCCAATTTCCTTCGGCTCAGACATATTTGGACAGGGTTTGAGGCGCCTTTCGTGGCACCTTCTTGTAGCTAAATCTCAGACAATGGTAGTAGGGAGCGCTAAAAGCTGGTTCGGCCACTGATCTATGTTTTTGGCTGATGAAGAAGCCAAAAATGACATTCAGGAATGTGAGCAAATCTCAGTACTGTCAACCCTTGTCTGATCTATTTCAGCAGATCACAAAGACTAACAGCTCTGGTTGTGAACGGCACCAAGATGAGCATTTTCGGCTTTGCTTAGTTCATATCCAAGTGACTGAGATTACATCACAAACCAACAGATAACACTTTCTAAAATAAACATCCCCTTTGTCAGGATTAGCGTGATTCCGGTTGGGTGCCGCACCAAGTATGCTCAGGGTCACAGATACATCCTAGTCAGTGTTAACCGCACCACCCTAAATCCCAAAGCTATTCCTCTCAGAAACGCAATCTCCAAAGCTTTAGCAAAAGAGTTCTATTATTGTTCAGCTACATGGGGGTTCTAAGAAAAATTCTAACACACTAAGGAACTCCCTCTGTGTCTCAGTTTAGGGGAGAGCAATGCAAAGTACTGGGTGTCTAACATCTGCAGACCTTTGTCCACCACCCTCAAATGAATGGACTCAAAGGACACTATAATTGAACTCTGAAATGTCTACTCAAGAGGGTTCTAGGTGCTGTATAGATAACAACTCAATGATCTCCTAAAGATCATCAGGGAGGCCTGAGAGCAATAGCTAATAGCCTTAGGCATGACTATTGAGCATGTTCAGTAGACAACAGTGTGGAATTACCTAGTGATGTTGGTGGTGCAGAAGCACAAAGAACAAAAGCTTACAATCATCTTGCATGACCCCAAGTGTTCCAACCCAGTAATCACATACTGTACTCATCCTTGTGCCTATAGTAAATTATACATTCTTGGAAATGTCCATTTGTGGTGGTACAGAAGCAGTACCAAAACAGTCAACTGTGACACTGGAAGCCAGAGCAACTGTATCACACCAACATTTTGAAGTGGTGGGTACAGCTGGCTCGCCTGCAAAATAACTTCTCTTCAGTGTTTTGACGGTGCAGTGTCAGGATGTCTTTTCCATGGCCTCAGATAGAACATTCAGCATAATACTGTGGTTCCCGAAGGGGTAATTTTGTGTCCGAGGTCTCACCATCTCCATTAATTCTTCCAGAGAGCTGTGAAGGAGGAAAAGGAAAAGATGAAGAAAGTTTTCAGAGTCACAGAGCCCCTGGTGCAGCCACATCCTGAAGCCACGTGGTATTCTGCACATCTGCAATAACCACCAGAAAGCAAATGAGGTGTTCTGGTCTGGTAGCTATTCCTCAAGTGGATGAGTTGGTGGAACACTTAGGTAAGGCTCAGTTCGTATCCACTGTTGACTTAAAGGTTATTGGCAGATGTCACTAATACAACAAGCAAAGGGAAGAAATATTCAGCACCCCTACAGGGCACTGAAACTATTGTGCCTTACCTTTCGGGATCCATGGAACCCCCACAAGCTACAATCACATAATGGGTACCGTCCCCCAACATCACTGACAATATTCAGACCTGGGCACCATAGTGATCCACACTGAGAGCTGGATGGAACATCACCCCCCACTCTACAGAGTGCTGGAAACAATCAGGCAGGGTGGCTGACTTGAGTAATTTTTATCTCAGCCCCCTTCATATCTGGGCCACATAATCAACCAAGGGCTGCCATCCAAGTTGAGGCCATCCACAGCTACCCACACGCTATGAATTAAACCCTGGTGCAGGCTTCTTTACACTGACCTGGTTTGGCGGTTGAGGGGGCTGTGACAGTGGAAGATTCATCGCCATGCCGGTAGAGCAAGGCATAGAGATGGGTGGGGCAGTGGGAACACCCCAACAACGCCCATCTGGCAGTCAATTATTAGCTGCCATCTGAAGACAATTGACCTGGCTGTCCCTGGGGCTTTGAAGAGCAAAAGAGCACTCCTACATTAAGGTAAGGAGGAGAGAAGGACTCCGCTCTCGGCAACGGCTTCAATTACCTCCTGAACTAGGCACAGGCCCAACTGCTGTCCACAACACCAATGGACTATATAAGTAAATAAATAGAAATAATAAGAATAGTAATCATGACAATAACAGAAACAATCTATAGGAATAAAATAATTTTCATATCTAATTAAAAGCCAAGCAGTAAAAATGGGCTTTGAGTAATGAAGTAAAATGGCCAATGAAGGTGCACTTAGTTACTGACAGTCACACACTCCAGTTAACCTCATGCTAATGTTTTAAATGAATAATGATTGTATTAAGCGTCGCTATTCGTGCAGCCAGGGTGGTTTTGAGGCATCGACTTTGCAAAGTTTCCGGGTTGGATTAGCTGGAATGGGGTGTGAACTCACTGCCTTTGACACCTGGTTCAGGTGTAGGGAAACTAACATCCCGGCCAAAAGCCTCAAGGGTTTCAGAGCGCCTTCCAATTAATTCTCACCTGAGATGCTGGACTCGAGGCTGGAGCAGAAGCCAAACCTATGGAGGCTTGTGAAGTGAAGATGGATACACCCATCTTGAATGGGGATCACGCTTCTCCACCCACTCTTTCATAGAAGTCTGAAAACGCATTCATCTCACAGTGTTTTACGCAGACTCTCACAGATATTATCTTCACACAAAAAGATGGAATGGAGCTTAACCCGTGTTAATGCATTAATGAGATCAACCAGCAATGAATAATGACTTAAGCCTGTGTACTTTCTGAGGAACAAAAACCAGAATGCAGTATAATTTAATTAAAACTCAATTAGCATATTCTGCAATCTAATTCATTGGAGGTTTTCATCTCATCGGTGTTGCGTGATGATGTTTTATGGTTGTTTGTCCAACAGTAATTATTCCCATGCATTGATTTTCACTGTTTTGAGATGCCTGGGAGTCATTTTAGGGAGTATCTATGATTAAATCACATAATGATCTCTAATTCCACCCAAAACTTTAACTCAGTCAAAACTTTAACTATTGCAACAATAGTGCAAAAATTAATCCATTGTATTCGGGCAGAGGTTACCAAACACTGGATCACTGTCCTAAGCTGAATGTCTTGAAATTTAATTTATAATTTATAATTGCAATTGCAGCATACTACTTAGTCTAAACCAGTTTGGTGCTTACAATAGTGCTGGTGGTTACGAACACTGAATCCATAAAGATATTCAAACTAGGGACCTGCATCTGGTTTGAAGATGGTATAATATGTAATAGGTCCACTCTTGAACCAGGAGAATGACCTTGCAAGGTGTCTTGTAAGCAGGGCCGCCCCTCCCTACACGCAGAACACGCGCTGTGCGTAGGGCCCCACGATCCATGGGGGGCCCCATTTTCCGCAAGGGGACGCATTCTCTGCAAACGCGCAAAGGATGCGCATCGCTGACGTGAGGCGCGCGTCAAGCACCAAGTCAGCCCAAGGCAGGAGAGAGAAAAAAGAGACGAGTAATCTGACACCGCAAGATTGTAAGCCTAAATCGCATTTTGTGATAGTCATTTTACATTTACATTTACCGCATTTAGCAGACGCCCTTTTCCAGAGTGACTTACAACAAGTGCTTAGTAGTCTGACTGTTCTTCAATTTATAAGCTAGACGTAAAATCAACAGCTGTCAAGATCAATTTACCGCTAAGAACGTTGTATTAAACTTGTTAGGAAAGAGTGCACAGGAAAAGGATAAGATTGTTAGTGGATTTTTTTTACTCATTTTTTTTTGTAATGGGGGGGTGGGGGGCTCAAAATAAAATTCTGCTTAGGGCCCCAATTTGGCCAGGGGTGCCACTGCTTGTAAGGTGTTTATTTTAATGGGTTAACATTAAACATTCATACTTCCCATTCTGATGATGTTATCCAGTATTGTACTGTATGATGATTTTAAGATAAACATAGTCATGAAGTAATTGGGCAGATCAAATTGATATTTAAGTGAAGAGCCTGATTTCAGTACTGGAAATACCTTCATAGTCACGAATCCGTCCTCTAACCTGATATTCCCAAGGGCAGCGTAAATCTGATCACAAGGCAAAATGGGTAATGTGTTTACAAGGCAGCTGTTCAGCTGCATTTGCAGAAGCCCAAGCATTCCTTAGGAATTAAGTAGGATTAAAAATCAACAACAATCAGCAGGAAGTGGGGGACTTTAGCCTTTTGGCTCAATTAAAGAATGCCGCCATTGATGACCAGCGATTTTACGAGTATTATTGCTATTAATGATGAAAATATGGGCTGTTTTTGGGTTGCTGATCCTTGATGGCAACTGTGGTCTGAGATTATTGAAACATGAAGTTAGGGAAGCAGTGGATGTTGCTCGATTGTGAATAGTCATCTTTGAAGACTTTTGTCTCCAGGAAGAAAACCAATGGTTTACTTTCAGTAGTAATAATAACATCACCCAATAACCAGGCTAACTGGTGTTCATTATATTGGTCCAAAGTGTTCCGGGGTCAACTGGCAACCTGTACAGGTCTCATGCCCTGAGACAGACTCCAGGTGCCCTGTAACCCTGATCAGAATAGGCAATTGGAAGATGGATAGGTGTTCCAGGTCATTTTTATAAAGCATAACAGATACAAGTATATTGTACATATTTTTTAACATTTATAATATTCAGTAATCCATTGGCTTTGCATTTTTGGCTCCTGTTGTTTACTGTTCATACTTGGAACTAAGCAAGTGATAGGAATCTGCTTGTGAGGTCAACATCACGTTAGACGAATTGTACCATCCAAGAGGCTCTGTGGGTGAACTGGATGTGATCAAGGGCTTGCTGTTGTAGCCAAAAGGACAGTACACGTGGGCTAAGGATCGATACACTGCTTCCCGTCAATGTTAGGAATTGGCAACATTTCACCTAAGAGAGATGGTCAGCCTGTGTACCAGGGTTGATGCAAGACTCTAATCTATCCTGCGGCATAGGCAGAGCGAAAAGGTTAATCACCGTTAAGCACAGGTAAACAAATCTAATAAAGTGCTTAGGATTAGTTCTGTTTACACAGAAGTCCTCATCAAGTAGCCAACTCCGAAAGAAAATGGGCACAAAATTGTTATGTTTGTATATTACCTATATGTTATATATAAAGCAATCATGTTGTGAGTGTGGGCCAATCACAGACAGGCGAGGTGTCCTATTGCAATGAATTTTATTAAAAGGCATTACACAGTATAGGCATGTATATTCATCTATAAAGCTCTCATCTATAATGCACTATAGTTACCTTCAAAATGCAGGACAAAGCAGCCTTAATTTTTACACTGACCATTATAATGCATCATGAAGGTATTTATACTGCATTATAAATGAGAGCTTCATTGGAGTTTATGAAGTATTATAATCAACACTATAATGCCTTATGACTGTCAATAGAAGATGCTGTAATGCTTTTTTAATTCTTATACCCACCATTATAATGCATTATGAAGGTATCTATAGTGCATTACAGATGACCATATTTTTTTGCGGGGGTTTTACAGTTGCTAGAGGATTTTTGCACCTTGAAATTCTGCTGGGGTGCTCTTGCCACAGTGCTACCTTGCGTATGAGTGGCATATGCGGACACACACCTCCGTGCTCATTAATACTTCATGGCTCCCAGGCTGAGTCTCAGAGCCACTTTCTCAAAGGGCTGAGGGAATACGCGCTCCAACAGCTGACAGAGGTTCTGCTCCAGAAACAAAAGCTCTCTTCATCGGATGCCAGCAGCCGTGCCTTAATTTCTCTGGGAATGCTTCCAGGGACCAGAAATTTTGGCTTGCCACCCTGACCTGTGCATGTACACAAAACAGATGCTAGTAACGCAAGTCGAAATATTACAGACTCCGACTAAGTAACCGGGAATCACGCGTAATGAAATGGCTTGTGTTTCTGTGTCCTGTGTGTCTGACCGATTAACGTTAACATGAATTATGGCATGTACGTCTTAATGTGAAAATGAGCTTTTGGCTAACTGACACAAATAGAATGGTTATGATGACATGTTTATTAACATTCCAGGTGTAAAAGAAACAAGATAGACTAAATGAAATTGTCTCATTTGAATTCCTGGCCATAGCTTCACAATCAAGAGCTTCTTAATTCTTTATCAGAATGCAAGAAGTCCCAATACAAACCCAGCTTCACTGCTTCCCAGCACAGGACTGTGATGACACAGTAGGTACATGCACTTATAGACAAATGAATATCTGCTCATTGAGAACATTCCCAAATCCTGCCAAAAGTGAAGACCTCCAAACTAATGAGATTTCCAGGGGCAGCAATGAGTGTCATATTCTTGGACGTTTAATGGGTTGATTGATTGTTTATCGCTTGACAAGGACAACTGTCCTGCGTCTGAATTTCCCTCCATGTTGCCTGTGACCAACATGTTACAACATAACCTCTCTTTGACAACAGAAGTGTCTTAGAAGAGATATCATTGGCGTGATGTCAAGGGCTCTTTGATTCAGCCGTGTTGACCTTCCGCCAACTTTCAGTCCAATGGGGGTGGGGCATATTAGCTTTTTATGCAGTGGCTGGACAGGAATCAGGGGATTTGGCAGTCAAGCAAAAAGAAAAAAATAAACCAAACCACGGAGGGTGTCTGCAGTCTGCAATGTCTGTGAGCTCAGCTGTCTCTTCCACCTCACAGGATGGTGAGCCATCACAACCATATACATGACTTCTAGTTGAGAACATAGGTGCGATGTTATTGTTCTATATATTTTCACGACGTCTTTGCATTTCCCTCATGAAGTCGCGATCTGGTGCAAGCAGTGAAAGCGTATGTCTGTGCAGACAAGCCTCAAAGGTCAAACTTCCTGTTACATGTGCGGCCAGCATGAGCCAATAGGTTCCTGTCCTGTCTTTGAAACCAAAACCCATCATCTGTTAGCCACAAGGGACTCCCCATGACCTTCGCACCATAGAGTTTTGTACACCCCCCCCGCCCAGCGCGAGTTGATCTAGGTTAAGACCAAAAGTGCCCACTCTGGGAATTCAGGAACAATGTAGCTGGAAATTATATCCATTCTTAACTATGACTTTTGTCTGATGTGTTGGCACAGTGAACGTGTGGCACACCAGGAAGGGCTTCCTGTCTTCCAACACACACACACACGCACACAAAGACGTGCAGCCTGGCACACAGTTCTCTGATTCAGTGTTGGCGAGCCATTTTTCTGTGCCACTCCCGATTACTGTAGTCAGACATCTTTAAGTTGTGTAATGTAGGGCGATATCAACACAGTGCCCGGATCGCCAGGACGACAGAATTGTGAAGGGTGCCGGCTTGTGACCTGAACATTGCCTCTTCCGGCCCCTGCAGGGGCTCTACCACAATCTCTCTAGTAAATCTTCTACATGAACGAGTGTGAAAACTTGCATGATTACTGTCCAAAATGTAATGGAATGGATCTGTTAAAACAATTCTGTTATAGATCCATGTGTCTCATGGCAAGCACGGTGCAAAAACGTACACAATTTACCCAGAGAGACGAATAAAGTATCACTATTCTATTATAATAAATGTCTATGCTCACCCCTCCCCTGCACATTCTACACCCCTGTATGGTGGCCTGATCTCGACTGAGTGAAGTCATAGTAAACAAACCACTGGGGTGGACTGGCGAGGGGGGGGGTACAATTGCCACTGCCAACCCCCGTCACCATGGTCCTACGGTACATCCGACTCACCTTTCAGCAGGAACAGAAGGTGCCTGAGCAGGTTCTGCTACCAGGTGGATCGTTTTACTGCGGACGTGACCCACCCCCAGTACACAGATACGTGGCGAGGCCCTCGGACCGGGGAGGCAGGACAGAGCATAAGCACTCTGTCTGATCTGCATAAACATGGCTTGTCCTCATTACCTTTTCAAGAGAGAACATCCTCTACCAAATTAACCTTTTTGTGTGTAAAGGAGGTGGGACAAGCCATTAAGGGTTCAGCGAGTCAGGTTAAGAGATGGAAAGAGGACTCGCCGCTTGCATATGTGCCTGCTGTGATTGTAACAGCATATTGTACAGTTAAGTATCACGGACAGGACTGACGGATTTATGCTTCAGTATTCCTTTGACTTAGTGCCTTGCCTCAACATATTTTCCCGCCCAGCACCCAGCAAACTCTCCACCTTCCCCCAGTGCCTGGATGGGGGTGGGCCCATTGTTTGTGCAGAGCCACGTTTAACCTCACAGAAAGGCAGAGGTCAGATTAAAATGGGAAGCTGCTATAAATAGTACTAAATACCCCAGGGGCCAGAGGTCATCTCTGATGCCACAGGGACAGATGATGTCGTCAGGGCAACACGAATAACGGGGAACCCTCCGAAGGGAGGGGCGATCCTGCCCTGCGTCATCTATCATATGGGCTGTGTGTGCATGTGCAACCATTGGTCACTCGCTGCTTGACAAGTAGATGTCAGAGACAGAGCGTAGCCAGGCTGAAGGGCTTTAAATCAGTGGCAGACATTACTGATCCTCAATGACACAGCAAAGTCAGAAACAGAAAGTCATTTTAGAGCCTCTACTTCATCTTCTTGTCCTAATTATTACTATTATTATTATTATTGTTGTTGTTATTATTGTTATATGAGGAAGTGATTCAGTGGGTAACACTTCCAGGGTTGGTGGCACAAATCCCACCCCTGCTATGCTAGTTTTTGTGCCCCGCCTGTGCTGTACTGGTCCCCTCTGGCTACTCAGATTTCATCCTGTAGATCAGACACATGCACTTAGGCAAATTGCCGTCTCCGAATAGCCCACACTATCTGACCATTCAACGTGCGCCTTGCGATGGGCTGGCATCACATCCAAGGTGTACCCCCCCGCCTCATGGCCGGAATGTTTTGGGATGGACTCCAGGCTGCCCTGTGGAGCTGTACTATATAAGCAGTATGGACAATGGACAGACTGTTACATCATTGCTCCTAGGGTTTCTATCAGTAAATGAATCAGAGTTGGCCACAGAGTTATAATTCCGCTGACAGCACAGTCACCTGCAGATAAATCACCTTTGACTCAAGGTCACATGACAGGACGTTCTCCTTATTTTTATCTCTCACGGTACCTGCACTAAACACCTCTGTGTGTTTGTTGCCCCTCCCTGAATGAAATATCATGGCAGATTTTTAGGTAGACAATGGATGAATGGATGTCACCTAAGGACAAACAACTTACATGCCCTTATCCATTACAGTCACATGACAGAGAAGTAACTCAAATGGAATGAAAATATTTTTTTTTAATGTCAAACGAAAATGAATTCTACTAGCCGAGGAGCCTTTTCAGGGATGTCTTCAGTTCCTGGGAACTGAAATTCTCAGGAAATTTTAGTTGATGAGCCATGTATCTGATTTCTCTTACAACACGCACTCAGCGAGGGGCCAAGAGTAAGAGGACATTGGGGAACATGGCGGTGAAACTATCCAAACTGGCCAAGTAGCACATGGAGGTGATGCAAGTCTGCAAAGTGGCATCCAGACCCCTGCCTCACCACCCCAGCCACTTCCAGGGTGTCCAGAGTGATATAGCAGGGGTAGGACACCAAAAGTGCGTTACTGTGACTCTAAAGATGAAAGACTTCTTAGCAACGCCAAAGCCCGGTGATTCAGCGGATCGGTGATTTATGAGGTAAATCCTTTGAAAGTCCTCTTTACAGTGAAGCCTTGTTAAACATGCTGGAGACAAAACCACGGTAACACTTTTTACTGTTCTTATAGGAGGACGGCTTATGTTACAGAAGGGAAATGAAATGTAGCGACTCAGTTACAGCCTAGAACGACCGCCGCGGATTCTTTCTTTACTTCTCTGGAAACCAGCGTCTTGTTCAAACCTGCGCATCACAGCAGCAGCTCTACTGTGCAAATGGACCTTCTGTCCTCGTCGTTGCCCATGGTTAGGAAGACATGGGGACAAAGCTAACCCAGTCATCCGCTAACCCCTCCCATGCCTTGCCCCATTTGGAGGGGTTATTTCCTTTAAATATAAAATCTCCATTCTCCATTCAACCTATGGGGCTCCCCCCATCTAGGTTTTTTCTCTTTTCTCTCAACCAATTGCTCCAGGGACTGGATGACCCTACTGTGTCCCCTACACCTGTTCCGTGAGGTGGCCTCCTGGGATGCTTTTCCAGCTGTCCTGAAGGAGGTCCCACATATATGCTGAGCATTCATTGGCTGCTTTTCCTTCCCTCTCTGGTTAAACTCCTCCAAAACCATCTCTACTAGGTTTAGGTCAGGTGGCCAGGTCATCTGATGTGACACTATCGCACTCCTTTGTCGGCGGCTTGGCATATCCAAACTTTGGACTGTTATTGTCCCTGGCCGCTGTGCGATGTCATGATTCAAATTACGTATAGAGAAGGACAGCCTTGGCAGGCTAGCCAATATCTGTATAATTAATTAAATGGAAAATGAGAAGCTGAAGGTGATGACACAGTTGTGTGTGGTTATGATGATTTGCTTCTATTCTAAGATCTTCCCTGTCCTTCACATTCTTCCCTGATCTTTCGTCACGACTGCGATCATTCTTACATGACCCATCACATCCCATAAGCACTGAAAGGCACCGGCCCCCCAAGGCTTCCAATCCGCGGCTCCAGCCAGGCCCACGCCCACACCTCACGTCTCTGTGGCCTGCCATGGCCCAGAAAAGATCTGAGTCACAATGAGCAATGGGCAGACTCACCTCGGCTTCTGAACCGCGTTAGATTGGCGTCTAGGCCTTCGTGCATCTCCTTTGCAGGGTGCATGGGTCACAAATCATGGACTTACAAGGTCCACCTTACTTACAGGAAGTTAATGCCCCCTAGTAGTAACAGGTACACTGAAGAAACCAATTTACCTGGAGTAGTGCTCCTCAAACATAAGACTTCAAGACTCAGGAATAGCTTTTTTCTGACAATAAGAATTTTAAATACACACTGCTAGTTTGCAGGATAATTCCAGGTAGCACTGTTAGTTATTGGTCACTAGCACTTTAAAGGTCAGCACCTTGTCTCACTTGCATGTATATATTGTGAATATGTGGTATATTCCTTGTATGTTGACTGTCTTGGATATTGGCATGGTGGTGCACTGTATTGTGACACCTCTAAGACCAGGTTCTGAGTCTCTGCCTTGTCTGTTCTCCTCATGTTATCATGGGGTTTCTTACAGTTGTGTTTGGGGGGGGGGGGGGGGGGGGGGCGGGGGGGGGGGGGGGGGGGGGGGGGGGGGGGGGGGGGGGGGGGGGGGGGGG
>JAODKC010000130.1:21513695-21529669 GCA_026777985.1 Mormyrops attenuatus
TTTATATATCCAACATGTTATATAATACACACTGGGATTGAAAACTTTTCAGCTTTACGATTTCAGGACTCTGTTAGGAACATCACGGCTTTTTGGTTGCGGGTCTTAACTTCGCTGCTGCTATTGACACTAATGGCACGTTTGCGCAAACAAAGGGCTGCAAACGCCGAACTACGTCTTACTTGGCGGTCAAAGGCGTTTGATGTTCATTGGAGTGGGAAACGGCGGTTCTAGCGCTAAACCACTACCGAAAAGACTACAAAAGCTGCGGCGGTTTAACTAGAAGCGCCCCGTCAGGTTTTCAATCATAACTTTCTGTTTTGGCTACCGGTCCGGGACGTATGGGGCAGCTTCTGGGTCCGGACCCGGACCGCGGTCCGCCTGTTAGTCACCTCTGATGTAGACTGTAGTTTAAGAAATAAAGAGAAAAATGCCCATAATTGCAAGAGACAGAGTCATGGGCCTTGCTAGACATTTTGGGCCCTGTGAGAGCATATCATACTGGGCCCCAAACCCAGACCCATACAAATATTTTTACAATTTTTTTACCCCCCCCCCCCCCATCACTCAATGTGTAATGTGTAAACAATCAGATTTCCCAGCCCCGATCCTACAATTAATCTATATAAACGGGTTTTGGGTCTGCAAAACTGCCCGACCAATCTAAGAAGTCAAACCACAGATGCTTAATTTAAATTTCACTGATATATCCAATCAGATTTGTGCGATAGGCATTGATTGGCATAAGTTGCAGAGTGCACCGTGTGCTTGATCATAGCATTAATTTAAAGCTATACTTGATATTGGGTCGCAACTGAGTTGGCATGGTCGCGTTACAAAAGGTTGAGAACCACTAGTATACAGGATGGAGTTGGCTATATCCTTGCTCCTTTGCTAACAGATCCTGTGCTATACCATTTGATTCAGCACAGTTAAGAGGACAACATGTATTACCATAGACTGTATGTGGCAGTTCGTATGGTGAAAGGTAATTATGCCAGTTGGACTTTGTCTAGCAGGCTTTTGGGTCTATAATTCATCCCCAGGTACCAGTTTTGTGTCTGTATGATGCATCCATTTCCCTCCTATATCCCTCCACTGACTGGGTCTGTTTTGGTATTTATAATATAAAGCTAATGCTAAGGCTAATTTTAAAAAGCAATAAATACTTTTTCCATATGTTAGTTGTTAGCTCAGTTACTCCCTGGATTTGAAATTTCATCAGAGAAATTTGCCCTTTCCTTTAAGCAACAAGAAAAAAAAAACAAGACGAGAAAAACAAAACAAGAAAAGGAGGGCCTGAGTTATCTCCTAATTCCACAGCTAAAAATACCAAGTGAATCCCATTTGGACAGACTGTGAAAGCTGCCGCTGTCAGTGCGGAGTCTGGAAAAACACCGGCTTAAAAAACAGCACAAAAATCGCCAGTGAAACTGACTCTCTGTTCATGTACACAAGAAACTGGCTAAAAAAGGCGATACGTTAAATGTAAATGGTAGTGACTAAATAAATGAACATGAAATTAATACCCATCTGTCCATCCATTTTCTATACCCACCTGTCGTGTCAGGGTGGCTGGAGTCTGGATCCTATCCCAGATGGGCACAAGGCAGGGAATAACCCAGGGCAGGGGGCCAAGCCATCACAGGGCAGTCAAATAAATATACGTAAATTAAATTCTGATTTAATAAAACCCCTACAGATTTCAGTTACCAAATATTAACGCGTTAAATACTTTTACAGTACAAACGACTGTAAACTTAAACCAAGCAAAACACTTGCTTAAATGAAGATCCATTCATCTGTTTTCTGTAACCGCTTGATCTATTCAGGGTTGCGGGACGGGGGGTTCCGGAACCTACCCGGGAGGCTATGGGCGCACAGCAGGGAATAACCCAGGATGGGGCGCCAACCCATTGCAGGACACAATCACACAGCAGTCAATACTAAAGATGATACATGTACATTTGAAGTACATTTAAATGATACAAGAAAGTGGTAAAGAGTGATGTTGCTTAGTGTACTGCTATAGGACAAAATACTACCTATCACTGCTCACGACTTCTAGGCGTAAAAGCATTACACTGGTGTACGTGTGCGGGGAGCTAGGGCCTGTGGCAGGATGTATAAAGTGACTTCTGCTCCCTAGGTTCCCCTGTTGTTCTCCATTCTGCATTCAACTATTAGCAGAAAACAAACAAAAAATGTGTCGCATCACTTGATGATGCTTGATGCTCCTACAACGAAAAGAAGTGCTTGTTTGACAGTTCGGGCTGGACTGTGGTTGGCTTATTTATCAAATATTAATGTAAAAAAACTAACAGCTGCAGAACTACACAGAAAAACACACTCCCTATAAAATACCGCTCCCCTTTGCAGCACACGTAGTCATTTGCCACCTGCTTTTTAGCATCTGATTCTTTCTTGTGGTAATATTTTCATAAATTTATAAAATTAAGTATTTTCAAAGCGGAAGACTCAGAGTGCTCCCTAGTTTTAGGTAATAAATTCCATTCCTAATAACTAGTATTCCTGGAAGTAAAAAAAAATAAAGCAGGATGTTGACATAGATGTCTGGAAGCGCATGCTTAAATACACAAACACACACGCATCGGCGAGCGACGAGCTACAAAAAGGTGAGGCAGGAAGGCAGATGATGCCAGGTCTTCCAGTGAATGCAAATCGTGTGGCAAGATTCTACGTGGTGGAGCCAGGCCCTCGTGCTCTCTGACATGTCTCTCTTTCTGTCTCTCACCGTCCCCTTGACAGTAAATCACACAGTCAAGTATTCACCCTGTCAGTTTTCGCTCACAGACACATAGATAAAGGGAATCGGAGGGTAAGTGAGATTCGCACCAGCCCAAAAATAAATAGGTGTCGAAATATCTAGCACGAGGGAGGTGTCTAGCACGAGGGAGGTGGCTACAGATGCAATGCAGCGCTTAGCCAGTGTCACAGTCCATCTGCCCCCCTTTCCATATCTAAAAATAAAACCAGCAATGCAGAGTGTAAACACAGCAGTGGTAGTAACAGCTGTAGAAGAAAAAAATGTAAAAGACCCAGTGGAAAAAGTGGTAGCTGAGACCAGTGTCACATGATGAGGGCCGTCAGACGGCCCAAGTGCAGGGGATCTTTCTCTAGAAAAAGTGTTGTGGTTTTATTCAAGCTAACGAGCAAAGGCGCCGTTCCTTTCCACACACAGCCGCCGGCTTCCCCTCTGCGTCTTCCGCTTTGCTCACCTCAGATGAACTTCTGGTAAACAGACGTAAGACGCCTGGCATTTGCATTGCAGATCTCCTGTTTTAACAGTTAACAGGCAGCTGTAAGACACCTCGGAGTTTTTAAATACACACATATTCCCCAAGCACAGCTAAGACCTTAACTTGCTGTATGTTATGAGCAAGTTTATATAAGTGCTGCTCCTTAATTCCAATGGTCTGGCAGAGGTATTTACATTTTGCAATAGCCTGCCCATAGTAAATACCTTCACTCTGATAGGGTAACATTCCACAGTATTTTACAGGCATGGTTTCTGTCGCAGTGACAGTGAGTTCCCCCTTGTGGACTTTGTGGTTGCAGGTCCAGGCAGTGCCCTGGGCACAGAGGACGTCGTTCTCCCTTTGGAACAGACCCCGAGCCTGACACCAGGATCCCAGTCTACCACAGAGATGCCTGAGGAAGACTGCTCCTTCACACAGGGGTGGCAAAGCTGGCTGGGGGAGCCTTACCATACTCCCCCACCATAAAAGCCACCCATCATCTGTAGCCACTTTCTCTCTGGTTCTTAAAACCTTGAAAGCAGTGACTGTACAGGAACTTGACTCCGACCTTGCCGACGAGTTTGTCAGACCAGGGTGCTGGTATACAGTCCGACCAAAATCTGCAGTCTCACTCCTGATGGGGCGTGGCTGTTGCCTCAGCGACCTGCCTCATGTGACATTGTTTATCTCGACCGGTCAGAGCCAGAATGACCTGGATGGTAGCCCAGGTACTCACCTGCCTCACAAGCATTGTTAAACAACCCTGGGGACTTTTGTATACTGTATGCGTGCCATCACACCAGCTTGGCGGAAGCGTGCCGGAATCACAGGGGCAACGCTCGGCAAAGGGCTTCCAATCCACGGTGATAATGGCAAGAAGACAAAGGCAACCAGCAGGCCAGACAGTTACAAAGTACGGCTGGCCAACTTTGTCTATGATAAATGGGGAGTTAAAGGTCAAATAACATCTACAAGGTGACAGATACAGAAGAGGAAAACCTCCACATCTCCACTGTGATGTATTTGGAGGGCAGGGAGGGAAATGTATAACGATGCAGATTATATAAAGTGCAATGAGACAGCAAAACTGCAGACAAACCTGGAATATTAGAAGCAGAACAGACAGCCAATACCTGTAGATATTTACTGGAATGCCAACATGCTAGGCCTCATAGCAGTATGCTTTATGAAAAATAGTCTCATTTCCTCTATTACTGCACCAGAAACCACCACTGAAGCCCCCCCCCAAAGGAGACGTCATCAGAACCCTGATTATATGCTTATTACGCCTACATCCTTTTTTCTTCACCATGGTAACGAGCCACTGCCTTCCCCCTAACTTTCGGTTGTAGCTGGTAAGTTATTGTCTCGTTGAATGGTATGTAGTAGTAAGGTAAATATATATGTAAATATTTAACAAGGATTTGGATACACCATTTGTTCCCAACAACATAAACTTACCATGTAATACTTTAATAGTATAATAGTTTGCATTTCCCCCATGATGGTTAGTGTTTTGTCATCTGCCAGGAACATTATAACACTTTAAAAATCACTTTTCCTTTGATTTAATCATGTCACGAGCGCTCAGCATGAATGAAGAGCCTCTCTTCTTAAATGCATCGCTGAAATGCCCCACAACATCCACAAGCAGAGTGTACAGCTGAAAACTATGTTCGTCCTGGATAAAAGAAAATATTAATAAGCATGAGGTTATAAGGTGGGCACGTGCCACAGGATTAAGGTGCAGGACAAAAGGGATGAAACAACCACAGGTTTATTAAACAATAATAAAACACAAAATTATGGGATCCATTTTAAACTTTGGGTTTCAAAGACATACCAAGGCCTTTAAAGTCTTTGAATACAAATTTAACATAGCTGACGCAGTCTGAAATCATGATTAAATCCTTCTGCAATGTTCCTGTCTCCCCTTCATCCACCCTGCTGATCCTCTATAAACCCCAATAGTGGTTACCAGTCACCAAATGGCACTTATTTATTTTGGTGCAACACAAAAGGTAATTCTGCCTCCTTTGGGCTCCGACGTGCTGTGCCACTACCATTCTCATTGTTATTTTATTGTGCAAGTTTTCTTATTGGTCATCCACTCATGCAAAATTGCAGTAGACATCCCACAATTATAGCATCAATAAGAATAATCCATCTGATGACATCAATGCTGAGCATAAGGCAGCTGTGAAAACTGGCACTTGTTTGTTTTGTGGATTATTGCAGGAGTTACACTGCCCTTGCAGGCGAAGCCACACTTCACCTTGTGTCTTGTCATTGGCTCTTTAACCCTCCCTCACCTCCACCAATAGAAATCTGTCATCCACGTGTTGGATTTGTCCTAGGCTTGTGTGACCAATGCAGAAAGCTTCACTGGAATTAGCTGGATACTATGCTGTACTTTAAGAGCGACTGGAAGTCAAACAGGACTTTCACATCACAACAACTCGCACCCATTTGTCACTCGCTGATGTGTGCATGTGCAGGTGTGTGTTTGCGATATACTGTAATATCTGCTTAAATTCCATCGCCTTGGATGACAATATCTGCTAAATAAATACATGTAAATGTAGATAACACACACTGCTTTGTTAGCCTGAGCATTTGCCTGCCACAACAAAAATATTATGTAATAAAAAAAAAAAATCATCTGTCGATTGTGTACAACCTTTCTAATCGGCTTTTTCCTGTTCAGGGTTGCTTGAGGACAAAATTCAGCCTGTGTCTGCCTCTGTAGAAGACCTAGGAGCCTGAAACTGGGTCAGGCCCAGGCTAAAGGCCAGGGAGGAGACATCTACTTCGTTAATGGCTTCAGATATCAACACAACCTTCTCGAACAAATTTCTACAGCAGGTATTAATGGTGAAACTGTGTCCTCCTCCTCAGTTTTAAGGATGAAACTGCGGATGTGGCCTCTCCACGAAATGCCCTGCTACTGATGTTGATCTCCTTTTACCTAAAAATTTGCTACTCATCTGAGTTGTATCTGTCGTATTGTTACGTCTGTTGTATTTATTATTTCCGTATCTGTTATATTGTGTGGGTACCCCTAACTCCCCTAGGTGTGTATATTTTTATTATTTATTTTAATTTATTAGCTATTATTCTCCTTTCCCCTCTCCCTCATGGGTTGCATGTGTCTTGTTCACAGTGTCTGTACTTTGTGTATATATACACTGCACCGTGGTCCTGGGGAATGCTGTTTTGTGCCACTGCTTTCGGTGGATTGTAAATACATGGAATGACAATAAAGACCCACTTGACTTGACGTGATTCACAATAATGACCTCATAGAGGCCATTCTCATAGAATGATTGCAGACCCATTTTTTCTTGGTATTTGTTCCCAAGACATAAAAAACAGTTTTAATACCTTCCCTCTGGAATGCAAATTCTCTTAAGCACGTTGCTCACAAGTTAAGCTCCCTATCAGGTCAGTAGGAGCTGGGGGGGGGGGGGCGGGATGTTGCCATTCTGCATAATCAAACAGCTGCACAATGAAACGCTGGGGGGGCACCAATGATCAATACATTGCACATATCTGTAATGAGATTTGCTGAATGGAGAAGTTCCCATAGCAACAATTTGACTGTAGTGTCTTAAGGAAAAGTCAGAAAAACCAAAGTCCATTCTAAACCTGAAACTAACTCTTTGACACTGATTAATTTCTTGTTCATTAAGCTTTCATGGTATGAAATTCAAAATGTACAATAACCAAAACCATAATAACAAACAGGAAATCTATGGCCTGGTGCAATATGTTCACTTATCCATTTATTTAGTCTAAATGCCTAATGTCACATTTAATTAAAACAAAAAACATCTTTTATGTCTCTTTCAATGGCCCTTTTGGAGCCTGTTTTGCATTGTTTTGGGGAAGAGACTGTAATCGACGTAAGATTAAAAATTGTGACAGAACCGCTACTGTTATATTTTCAACTTCCTCGAAAATATAACAAATACAAGAAAACACCCACCGACAATGCACAATAAAGAAGTGCTCTGAACTCACAAACAAGGAAGTGTGGATGTAAAGGGTCCATACAGGTCCCAGACCTGCTCGCAGGTTGCATCATTGGGAAAAAGGGCCCAAGGATCAGACAAGTGGGGATGGAGCTTTATGACGCTGAAACGACACCTTCCTCTTCCCCCTCTTCCTCCTCCCTGTTGTCCTTGTGCAGACCAGCAGATTGGCCACAGTGTCTGAATCGTGTGACCTTAGACACAAGAGCCTGGTGCTTCTTTGCCTGTTCCACGATTTCAGTTCATATCAATGTATGCCAATGGTGTGTGTGTGTGTGTGTGTGTGTGTGTGTGTGTGTGTGTGTGTGTGCGTTTGTGTGTGTGTGTGTATGGATTAGGTATATATTACATTGTGGGGACCAAATGTCCCCCATAATGTAATAAAAATGTTTTTTCTTGACATTGTGGATACCAATTACCAGGTCCCCACAAAGATCTTTGAATGCAATCAAAAAAGTAAAAATGCCTCATATTTCCTTTGGTTACTTATGGTTAAGGTTAGGGCTGGGTAGGGGTTAAGGTCGTCAGAGTTTTCCCCATAGAAATGAATGGAGAGTCCCCACAAAGATATAATTATAAGCCAGTGTGTGTGTGTGTGTGTGTGTGTGTGTGTGTGTGTGTGTGTGTGTGCGTGCCTGCGTGTGTTCAGCCACCCCCACTTTATTTACTTCCTTTTCACGACATCATATCTCATCAAATGTTTCTTGGGATCCGTCAAAATATTTTCTTCCTTATGACCTTATAAACTTGACGGTGCATACTGAGAATTTCAACTTTCTACTGTCTAGGTGGTTCTTTGCACTACAAAAGTAATGATTATACGGGATTATGACCCCAATTAAGTTTAAGTGTAAGGTTTTCTACGTGAATCAGGCCGCACTCTGGCCAATGCCTAATATGGGAATCACAGATTCTAATTTGTTCAGTGAAAAAACTTTCCTGTGAAGCAGCTGCGTGACGTTCTCCTGCTCTGACTCAGCCGCACTTGACTACTCATGCTACGTGACAGAGCTGTAGTTAGACATGGCCTGTGTTCGCTGGTCCCCCTAGTGGATGATTTTGGTTATGTGTTTACTGGAGTAAAAATAATGATGAAGTCCCACTGGCACAGCACTTAGACTTGGTGTACTTTAATGGAAATTCCTGAAAAAAATGCTGATTTCACATAATTAATAAACAGCATACATTGATGAACTCTGTCAAGCCTATTGTGCTGACAACAATAAAATATTCATATAGGTATATGTCACGGGGTGACATATACAAATGACCTACAGCTGTACACACTGACTTTTGAATGCGGCTGAATGTTTGTACCCTTTACATTTTCAGCCCATAACTGTAAATAACTTTTTTGTGAACAGGGACTGGCTCTATAGTCATCTGTATATACAGCTTTACCAACAGAAAGGTGCTTAGGAGAATTCCTCTAACCTGGCAACTCCCACCAACAGTTGCAGAAATGAATCGTCCCCGGCCCATATAACAAAGTGAGTCTTGAGAAGTTTCATCCCCGGATAGTAAATGAATTCTCTCTCATTCGTGTGCTTTGCATTTATTGTGTTCGAGGGTGTGCCACGTCTTCAACTCGGATTCCAGGGTGATGCAGTGAGATTCGGGTAACTTTCCGAACTGGCCGTTGTGTTTAACTGGGCACGTTAAGAAGACGGTGTCCAATGTCCATGACGCCCAGCTGACTATCAGAAGCCTGATCACTTTGGAGCACAGGTCTCAAAGTTACTGGCATGCGAGAACATTTTTTAAAGCCTGCAATGTGTTTTTTAGTCATGTGCCCTTTAAATATACCTACTGTTTAGCAGATTCTTTTGTGTGTGTGTGTGTGTGTGCGTGTGTGTGTGTGTGTTTGTGTGAGTATGTGTGTGTGCGTGTGTCGGTGTGTGTGCATGTGTGTGTGCACGCACGCGTGTATAGATCAATAGATGCAAAGGCAGAACAGACAGGAAACAGTCAGTATTAAGGGGGTGAGATATAAACACCACCACAGATTCTGTATTATGATACTGTGCAGAAATTCAGAAAAAAACATTCATTGCAGCAATCAAAAATTGTAAATTAATCACCTTTCCTACCTAGTAAGCAATTAAGCATGTAAATAAATTATATATGTAGTATTCTTCAAAAACATCTCAAATTTTGACTTAAGTTTTTTATGCAAGTATTTATTTCTGTTCTTACAGCCTTTCTCATTGAGTGTTTTTAATGCATCTTGCAGGGTGGAACCACAGAAATTTTGAAAATACTAGATTTCCAATGGTCTTAAAGCACCATTAATACAGTCCTTCAGTTGCATTCGTTTTTGCTGAATCGGCACCTTTTAGGGCAAATCACACTGGTGTCTCACCCTGAGGTGGAAAGTTCAGGTCCAGAAAGTACAAATCCAGACCAAGGTGGATTTGTACTTTCTGGACCTGAACTATCCACCTCTGGTCGCACTACGCCTTCCTTGGCTCCCCTCCAATGAAGCTGTCTATCATCCCTTCTGTTGTTCACCCTAGCAGTGAGGGCTTCACATCCAGGATGTGGGAAAGTATGTCTGCATGGACGTGTCTATTCTGGTGCACTCAGCTATTGCAGCTGTGCTCTCTGACTTTTGCCTCTGTATGGTCCCATACAGAGCAGAATGGGTCAATGGCCAGATCAAAATTCTTCCAATTTGTGTACCGCCAGCAGGAGGCTAAGGAGAGTTGAGGATTTTGTGAAGAAGTGACAGTTCAACCCCAGTTTGCTCAGTTCTTGGGGAGTCCAGGCCTAAGTGAAGGTCATCATGTGAGCTACTTTCCTCCTGCAGCCACAGACTGGCAGCATAACATCTTTCCTTTTTTTGTATTCAAAATCTTTTAATCTGCTGGGAACAAAATTCTATAAGCAACTCCCTGAGTGATAACCAAAGACAAGAGAAGACAGTAATATATAAAATATACTATGTACTCACATAAATGTGAATATATTGAACATATTTGAAGCATAAAATAAATTATATAAGTGGTATAATACAATAATAAAGTATAAAATGACAGTACCTTTCAGGTATGAAAAACAATATTGGACCGCAACTATGACATGTCTATAGTAAAACACTGATGACAATATTGCTATAATAATGGTAATAATAGAATAATGGCACAAATAGTAAGTCACAATAATTATGAAAACAGAAAGACGATACTAAGAATGACAGAATGGTGAGGTTACCTCAGTGCAGGAGTGTGGGCATCAATGGTGCAACAGCGTCTTTCCAATGGCAGCCGGGCAAAGAGACGGTGGCAGGGTGTGGCGGGGTGTGATGGGCCCACGGTGGTGTTATGGCCCTCCTCAGCCAGCGGCTGCTCCGTATGTCCTCCAGGCTAAGTAGCTGGATTCCTATGATTTTCTGGGCGTTGTTGATGACTTTCTGTAGTGCTTATTTTGTCTGGATTAGCTAGCATACCAGAGTACGTCAATACGCTCTCAACAGAGCGGTTGCTAGAAGGTCACCAGTAGCTCCAGGTCACCAGGGTAGATTGATTTTCCTAAGTGTCCTCAAGAAGTATATCCATGTCCACGGGTTTCCTCTGAGATGTGAGTTCCTAGGAATTTGACACTGGAAACCTTCTCCATCAAGTCACCGTGGATGTAGAGCTCCTTGGTCTTAGTGCTGTTGAGTGCCACTCTAAGCATCGTTTCAATAGGTGTGAGCTTTTAATGTTTCTCCATGTGTTTCCTCCAAACACATGCAGTTAGGCTAACTGAACTGCCCGTAGTTTGAAATAGATTCCCTGGAATGGCATCCCATCCAAGGCATACCATAACCTTGTCTGCTATGCTGCCCACAGCAACCCAGACCTAGGTAAATGATCGGAAGATGAATGGATATTTTGTAAGACACAAAAATCCCACAGCAACCCCCCACTACCACTATCCACTCCTTGCACCACATTTTTGGATAAATTTAAGTTCACGGTAAACACATCTCTCTCGCTAAGTTTCCTACATCAGCAGAACACACACCTGTTTAGACTGCAGGCAAGCTTCACTTGAGTCATGCTTTTCAATAGAAGAGTCAGCCAACACATTGTGATTGCCTTAACAAACACCCACTATTCACATGTCCTTTATGTCAACACACCTCTGATGAAATATACATTTTGAATAAATGTTATTGAACCCTGTTCATTTCAAAATCATCCGGGAACCCTTTACAGAAGGTAATCCCTCTTGAAATGTTTTTCATATCCCGACGCCCATTATTTTTGATAGAATTTTATAATATGCATTAGACTGAATATTCAGATAGTTTCTCTAACATTATTATCCGCTTAGTAAAGAACACAACACAGGCAAATGTGTTAGTACAATGAAAATAGCTATGCAGAATATAGGCCGCAGACAATGAAGCATCATATTCCAGTTTTTGTTTCCTCACCACTGATGCAAATACGCCCCTGGTGGAATAGGCACACCTATTTAAGTTTGACTTTGAACAGCAGCTCCCTGATCGCAAATGATTTAGGGAGACTGCCATGCAAAATCAGTTGTTTCTGACCTTTGAAAGACAGACAGCCACATGGATCTGACACGCATGTTCTTATCTGCAGATCCTCCCGCAATAGCAAGCAGATGTTTACACAGAGAACGGCTCGCCTGACCCTCAAGTCTCCTGCCAAGCTCGCAGGCTGACTGCTTCAACCCAGCTGATACACACAAATAGTTATTTACTGAATGTTGACACACAAGACTGAGGGAATTTGCAGTCTTATAAAAAAATTGTCCCAAACTAGAATAACTAGCAGTGTTATTGCACCCTCTAGTGTTCAAATTCTGTTTCCGCATTTCCATATACTGGTCACTGTGCTAAGATAAAATGTCTCTCACACACTTCTCTATTTTCTTCTCGGTGTTAAAAAGCCCCATGGACATTTTCCATGGATCTCTGCTGCCCCCCCCCCCCCCAAACTTCCCTGTTCTACCTTGCCACTTATTCCTGGCTGCTGTTCTACTACCTGCAACCCCCAACATCACCAGCAGGGGGAAATGTTGGTGCAGTCCCTGACCTACATTGTGAACCAGGCTACGATCCTCTTATGGCAGAACAAGGCAATCTGACGGCTTCCTGTCGCTAAAGGCCTTTCAGTTTGAATGACATGCATATGCTGTTGTTGGGTGTGGTGTTTCATTTGTATGAAATAGCTATTACATGCATAAAAAATCATTTTCATTAACATGCAAACATAGCAGTTAGTCTTGCATCCCCGGGCAACATAACAATGTAAGCATTTTCAGAACATCCTGATACCACGCTGATAACATTTTTTCAAAATGCTTTTCTCCATGATGGTTATGGACTTTTCAAAGGCGCATGTTCCATGAGACCAATTCAGAACACAAGAGAACATGGGAGGGACATTTCAGTCCAACATTACCCCTCATTCAACAACTGAAGGCATGAATTCTGCTTCCATTTCCCTGCTGCCAGGTCATGTGACTTTCTCTTTACATTCACCCACGTTTCGCGTTGATCCTATGGCCAGTCTGTGCTTCAGAGGTCCACTTAGAGCACCGAAACAAATCATGTCCCTCCCATCATTGTGCCCAGCGACAGCCGCATGTCACACCCCGACACCACATAACTCAGCACCATCTCCATCAATTAACTGCAACACACATCATTACATCATCATTAAACACAGAGAGCCATGTGGCGGGGAGCAACAAGACTGTATCAAGCTTGTGCCTGTAATTAAAGCATTCCCTAACCCAGCAGTCTAGAAGGAGTAGCTTGCTGCTACCTCTCTACTCTATGCTAGAGACTGCAGATATATCTAAAGATGGCAGTGGCAGAGCCCTGGGATCATACAATGAAAAAATTCTGGATTGCTGTCATGTTCCCTTGTTTTATCCTGTACAGCATGCGGACGAAAGCAGTGGGAAGTGTCATTAATATTTCAGAACGACTGCCGTTAATAATGCAAGATCTATTTTCACCAAACTTAGAGGAAACGCCAATCTGTGGGCTCAGCATTAAGCAGGGGGCAGTATGTGAGCCTCGCAAGCAGCCCCAAAGCAGGTCGCCGAGGCTGGCCAGTGGACCATCAGAAGGTATCAGTGTGCTCATGGAGGCACTGAGAAGACGGCAGCTGCCTGTCGCATGAGGTGTCTCTGATACCGGACTGCCCACTGGGAGCCCGGGGGCGTGTAATCACTTGCCAGATTATCCTAGTGATTCAGACGGGCTGCAGCATGACGAACACTGCAACGGCACCACTGTTCGGTCTGCCTGGAAGGGGGCGTGGCTATTCATGCGTATACTTTTGGATTAAGTTCTGCAGCCGTGGGCACACAAGCGTGAGACTATTTATTTATTACTTTAAGTTAATCGTGTAATAATTTCTGTAACCACATGGGAAAACCACGGCCACCTTTTAAATGAAACATGGGTATGAGACTATCTGTTGTGCCTGGACAGTACAGCTAATTACCTGCGTAAGCACCGTGTCTTTAAAGCGGTAGTGCTCTCTGGCCCAGATCCCCAAGTTCACCTGGGTGCACATTGATCTTTCCATTTCACTTTTCACCAGGAGTATGATGTCCCTCTTCCTGTCACTGTGCCACTGTTTGAATGCCTCTAGCAGAATATGTAGTTTAAGGTGAAATTGCTTAAAACAATGACAAAAACAGGATATCCTGGCATTAACACATTCATGCAGCGTTAATGTCATGTGATGTTGGTGGACACCATTGGATATCAAGTGCTGGACAAGAAACTTTCGTTCTTCTCAGTGGATTTCACCTCAGCTTCCATCAACCCTCAATCTCCCCACCCCTCCAAAACTCCTGCTGCTTAAGCAAGGGGGTCATTGAGAGTGCAGAATGCTCATCTTGGCTTGGCGTCCTCTCCAGGGCAAATTGAGTGATGTCATCATGTGCAGGCTTTAAGACCCCAGGCAGCACAGCTGAAAGAGGGTGGGGGGGGGGGGAGTCCTGTGTCCTTAAGGACTGAGCAGGCTGAGTAACACCGCGGTGGAGGGTAACTTCTGGGTGAGCTGTAACTGTAGGCAGAGGGGTGTGTTTCTGTGTATGTGGGACAAGCGCCTCCCATTTGTGACATCAGTGATGCTGGTAGCATGGTAACATTATTGCATCATCTACACAGCTTACGCTGATCACAGAGCATCAAAATGGTGAGTGTTTTGCTCAACATCTCGTATATTTATCTGATGCCATTATAACAAAGAAAGCTAGCTCTCTCTCCTTTGTGCTCTAATCCATCAACTGGAGTATCAGGAAATCATTAGTAGCATCTTTACAAAACAGAGATGTCAGGCCTGTTGGTAGCAGACCCACACGATGGTACCCCATCCCTTTTACCTCAGAATAAGACCTCACTTGTGTTTCTGCACCGCATTCACGTTTGGAATGGAACCCGGTGAGCTTTAGGACCGTGCTGACCAAAGTGTTCCAGGCCCCTTTGCTGTTTACGTCGATTTTTTTGGGTAATAGCTTTCCATTACACTGTATGAGCCAAAAGGCTTTCGCGTGTAACTGCTTATGTAAATATCCCCATGGCAGTCACCATCAAAATGGAAATGGAAATGCCAACCGCCATTGTAATTGGCAACAACATGGGGAAGAGGCTGCTAGTTCATTACATAGGAGTCATATAAAAACAGCACAGTATTACGGTCTGGAATATCTCAGTCTCAGAAAATGTCAGTGTTCTGCAAATGTGATGCATTATATTGTAACTGTCATTATTCTGTTGTGTGTTCTGTAACTTCAACCATCATCTCTGTCTGCATCTATAATGTTGTACAAATATGGACATGGAATTAATAGACAACTTTATCGGTGACAGTCGGAAATATCTTTGCTTTTTCTGAATTCCTCATTGGTTTGCATAAAAGGTAGCCCTAACATCCAATTTAAGCAACCAGTTAAATGTACTGTCTGATAGCACCATAAAACAAGAGTTGTAACCTGTGTTTGGGAATATCTTCAGGCCTTAAAGCACTCCTGAATTAGGACAGCATGCATGTGTGAGTGTCTAATATCGGTTCCATGAGACCTTGAGTGGAGCAGACCTCAAACAGATACACAAAGACACGTCACAGTCATAGTGAATCATCTGCCGTGGGCAATCAGGCAGGATGCGGTTTTCTGCTTCTTGTACAGAATTTTTTTTTTGCACAAGGTCCTCTTAAGAGACAAATGTACTATGCCCAAAACAGCATAGTGTCTCTGAATATCCATTCATGGCTCCTTATCCAGACTGCCTGTGCTCTCTCTCCAAGGAACGGCGGTACATTTACATCAGGGATGTGCAGAATTAATGAATTGCGCCCCATTCCATTCATAAACTGAAATTTGAATTGAATTAGCCGCACCCCCGCAGGATGTTGAATTGGAATGGATGAATTGGAATGACAGGAATAGGAATTAATTCATTTCAGTTCAAAGAAATTTAATGCAACCACATAACACACATGTCATTTAATCTGGCAAAATATAAACAATTATATGTTTACTTTCTATATGGTGGCATATATACTGAGTGTGTATAGTATAGCCCAGATGTCACCAACCAGGATTCCCCCAAGGACCACATTAGTCGCCCGCGGACCTGTTCTAAAAATAGCACAACTCACCAGTGAGCAGCGTCTAAAATTTAATTTTATCCTGTTGC
>JAODKC010000130.1:21556364-21607579 GCA_026777985.1 Mormyrops attenuatus
ATATGGTGAAGTCTGACAGGAGTCATGTACGTCCTCATCAACCATTTATATTGGAGGAGCTTAAACCTTGTATTTATCGTTTGTATTTGTGCCTTTAAACAGGCCCCATTCCAATCCATTTCAGTTACCTTTCTATATTGTCGTTTGTCAATATTCAGCTTTGCTGTGTTGGTCTAGCTGTGATTATTTCGTAATTGGTTCGAGTGATAGCGAACGCACGCGTCTGTGTGTAAAATGCTCTAAAATCCTCTCATTGCTTAAATATTCTGCGAACATTTGTGTCTATTTCTTTATTTGACTAATATGGCAACGAGCTTCTCGTCATTTTGATTAGACACGCCAGCGGTGATGCTGCAGTCATCCTGAGCAGAGGACGGTACACCTTTGGATATAAGTCGGATGCAGCATCTCCTAGGCAACTGAACCTCGGACACAGACAGCAGGTCACCTCCCATTTTGCGCCGTTGCCTGGCAACCGCGAAGAGGCTGGCAGTCAGTTTGGACCAAAAAAAAAAATCCTCAGTCCAATAGCAAAAAAAGAAAAAGAAAATGAGGGGGTGGTCCTGGGGGTGGATGGAACCGTCACTGGCCGACGGGGGAAAAGCTCCAAAGTATCACCCCGCATCCAAAAAGCAGAAACAGACATTTTTAACTAACCTATACCGTACAAGCACTTTATATATACACACTCCTGAGTCTATTTAAAGCGCGATTTCACCATCCAAGACAACGCCTTCTGGATGCAATGATGTTAATATTCCTCGGTACCGAAAAACAGTATCGTTATCCGTTCTTCGGCGTACACGTAGAGCTGAATTTCATATTCAACAACTTTTTTCTGATACTTCTTCGTGCATCCGCGAAGCTGTTCTCAGATTGAAGGACAAGTTCTGGTATGTGACCCGTTATATTCTTACGTCTTTCTTTGAGGATCTCCGTTGTATAAGTACTACACTGCGTGCGTTTTTATAGATGAAGGAGAAATACAAGGGGAAACCGGAAACCTTTATATTTTAATTTGCCTTAACTTCAGTTTCCTCTAAATCCTCTAAATCATTTTGTTCTAATAATGATGCATGTTACTAAATGATGATTATACTCTGTTTAAAGCCGTTATAGCTAAATGTTTTTATACAGATTAAATAAATTAAATCCATCCGTCGTATATACCCACTTCATTGTTATCAATTAGAACGCAATTTGATATGTTTTCATCTCTGTCATTTTGTTTTTTGGAGGGGTTTGGTCTCTTAATCCAGCTCACGCAATGTCACTCTTTCAGCAGATTTGAAGTATTTAGTTAAAGGGATTGATTTACCAATGTCCTCCTTGTATCCAGCACTGTGCTAGTTGAGCTGCTGTGGTCTTCCCAGTCTGTTTTTATCATAAGTGTAATCTAGCTCTGGAAATGTAGAAAAAACACAGCTCAGTGCATCTGAGAACACGCCAAACGCTATTCCTCCCGCTATGTCTGAAGTATCTGTGTTCTGCTCACTTATAAGCCCAGATGTACATTCACATTTATTCAGCAGATGCTTGTATCTCAAGCAGCATAGAGTTTTAAAAGGGCCGTGCCAGCCAGTCCCTGGAGCAATGAGGATAAGAGAATCACTCAAGGGGCCAGTGGTGAAACAGCTCCGCCCTCCAAGGGATTTGAACCAACAGCCATCTTAATCTGCTGAGCCACAAACTACCTTAGACAGAAGTGGCCTCCTCTTATATATTATACGGCATCCTGTTCCTACGCAGTACGCTCAGAAATGACCTTTGCATGCTAGACACAGGTATTTTCTCTTCGTATTCTAACCCTGTTAGGTTTTCTGTTACATGCCATGCCCACTTGTTCTCTAGCTACATTATAGATGTTCTCTCTGCCAGCGGTGCCTCTAGCTGTTGATATGATCAGGGGTTAAGTCAAGTTAACCTGGGGCTTGACTTATTTTTTTAAGGAAGATTGGCTTCGGGGCTAAAATACTTGTGGCTAGGCTTAAAATACTCGTGGCTAGGCTTAAAATACTCATGGCTACAGCCCTAGCGACACCCATGCTCTCTGCTACATGCTATTCAGATCGTTTCAGGTTTCCTCTTCTTTACATCGTACATGGAAGTGGTCTCCCTGATGATGCTGGGTAAATGTATTTCATCTTCTATCCAGTACCCACAAGTGCCCCTTCTCTCTCTCTCTCCCTCTCTGTCCCTCCCAGGTCATTCAGCAGGCCCTGCACCGGCAGCCCAGCACAGCTGCGCAGTACCTGCAGCAGATGTACGCAGCCCAGCAACAGCACCTCATGCTGCAAACCGCAGCCCTCCAGCAGCAGCAGCTGAGCAGTGCGCAGTTGCAGAGCCTGGCGGCTGTGCAGCAGGTATAGCAGACGCAGTCACTTTGCATGCTGACACAGCGGGAAATTAGAAGCACCCTTTGGGCGATGGGTTATGACACTAATATGACAGGTGCAAACAAAACATGTTTTCGTGGCAGAAGCATGACTGGGAGAGTTCAGAAACCATTACTTCACATGCAAACTTATTTTCCTTGTATGATATGTTGATTAGTAGAAAAGCAAAGAATGTTTTTGAGAGACACAAAATAAACACCACTTTATTTCACAGCACAGCGCTTCAGGGTAACAAGTTGTAAGCATCAAGGCGCATGTAAAACAGGAATGTTACTAATTTGGGCTTTTTAGTGCTTGTAAGACTCGTTCAGGGTAATACATCCGGTTTTGGTCTGTGCTCATGGGATACAGACATTTCTTTCACTCTGTGAAAAGGGAACGTCTCTTATCCATGTCACTCTCACTTTTATATACCCATTTGCGTGTCTGTTGAATTAAAATGAAGTGCGTAGTGGGACGGATCTTAAATGTCACCACCGGGAAGTATCTCAGCCGTCATACGGTAAAGAAGCTCATTCTATGCCAGCCTCCAATGAAATGTAGAAAGGCACATTTTTGGGAGTTTCCAGAAGACTCCTATACTTCTTACTTAATTATAACAAAGACTTCAAATTCCTGTTCACTCTGCTGCTCCATCATTGCCCATTTGAAACATTCCATTAGTGTTTACTTTTACTTTGCGCATCAATGTTGTTGATGTGTCCATAATGTGTCAATATTGTTGGTGTGACCATAAAGCCCCACTTGACTTGACTTGGCTGATTCTGCTGGATCAGTGTTACCTACCACTGATTTAGTATGTTCCTGCTTTGAAATGTAATGGGGTCATTTAGAAGAAAATATGAGAACAGAGAGATCAATCTCATCAGACAAATCCAGACTAACTAGCTAACTAAAATTTGACAAAACAGAACCTGAGAAGACAGCAGGTCTGATATTTCAGTCAGTCTCTACAGTAAATCTATACCGTATATTTCATAAATGTCTTTTAACTATGAATTGATTCTAAAGGTGATGATACACAGGGCAACTTTTCAAGCAATGTTGCCGGGGAACTGCAAGCCAGGTGAAACAAAGGGCAACTAATCTGGATGATCGCAAAAAGTTGCCCACAGCTGAGCAAAGATTTTCAAATTGAAATTTGTTGGCTAATATCAATGGGAAAGTGCCTGAACAACATTGTTCAAAAAGTTGACCAGTGTATCATCACCCTTAGTATATTTGAATGTGCTTTATGCAATAAAGAATCCAAATAAGAAATAGTCAACACAGAGGTACAGTGCAGTGGAGGGGTTTCCTGAGCCCCTGAAGCAAGTTGAGTGGGTGGGAGGGTAAGGGGGGTGTGCTTACATGCAGGGATTCTAAAGTGACCCTGCACTGTTTGTGATTAACGTTTGGTGTCCATGTGTAAGTTTCCTCTTTGAACCCGGACCCCCGGATCTTGCTTCCCCTCTGTCTTTCCCCGACAGGCCACCATAGCAGCGGGACGACAGGGGTCCAACCAGAATGGCTCCACATCCCAGCATGCGGGGTCCACTCAGACCACCGTGAGTCTCACACACCCCTCTCTCCATCTACAGGAGAGAGCCATTTCCTAAAATGCAGTGTTTGGACCTTCTGGCTTTCCGTAGCCAGACACAGTACTCCCTGCTTGCTCCCCAAGATGGCAGCCCCCATGTTAATCAGTGGTTCCGCTGCACAAAGATAAATACAGCAGCAAAGTCGTAAAAAATGTCTGACAGAAACATGCAGACGCCAAATGACAAATGAGTCACAATGACACTACATACAATGGTGCAATTGTGTTTTAGTCATTAACCTAGAAGCTAAGAGGATTCCTCTTCCTGTCCAGATTAACCTGACCACTTCTCCGGCGGCTGCCCACCTGATAAGCCGCGCCCAAAGCGTCAGCTCCGCCCCCTCCGCAATCTCCCAGCAGCCTGTGCTGCTGGGAAATGCATCCAGCCCCGCCCTCACCGCCAGCCAGGCACAGATGTACCTGCGTGCCCAGATGGTAAGTGTGGGCATGAGCGTGCGTGTCCGCGCGAGTGTGTGTGCGTGTGTGTGCGCATGCGTGCTCTGTGTGTCACGTTTGCCTGCATCTGTATGTCTGTGTAGGCGGCAGCCACGGCCATGCTGGTTGTCACGGTGTGATAGTGAGGAATATCTGTAGTGCCTCTGCTTTTCTGCATGAACGCTTAGAGAGTAGATTCTGTGGTGCTGGCCTTTGTTTTCCCATTGATGAGAAAAATGCCCGACAACATTCACACATTAACGGTGAAATGATTCCAGTTAATGATAATACCATCTGTCTTTTCCCAGAATCATTCCAGTCTTACAGCTGGAAGAACAGCAAAAGAGTCCAACTATTTCACATGTTAAACAATTACATCTCTCTCAATACCAGTCTCCATGGAGATATTCCACCTTCACTGAAAAATACTCAAAATTATGCTTGAGGTTTATAGTTTTTATGATGGCAGATATTTTGACGCCGTAGTTTTTGCTTGCTATCATATATATGGTCAAAAATTGTTTACAGGTCTTGTACAAAGCAGTAAAGGCTGCCAGGTCAAAGAAAAATGCTACATTTATTAATTATAAATTCAAATAATGCAGGGAAATTCATAATTCATTAATAGCAAAACAAAGTTCTGGACAGTGGCTGATTGCCGGTGTTTTTTGTAGCTGTCGATGGTCGCTTCTGCATCTGTGATAGTTAGTACTTGTATTTGTTGCATCTTTTTTTCATTTCCCATTGGGGGGGGGCGGTCTTTGTTTAGTGTCCAGTACCAAGTCCACACACTGGTTCTGATTGTTCCCTCTTTGTGTCATCAGTTGAAATACACATCAGTCCCCTTAGGAGATTGCATGTTCTGAGGACCGCAGCTTTGACACCCTGAAGCATGCCACCCCCCCCCAAACCACCAACACTACCTTTCTCTCAGGCCCTGGCAGCCTGGGCCATTTTTGGACAGTTTGCCTTCCTTCCCTCCCTCCAGTACTAGATAGTTTGTGAATCTCCCTTGCCCTCCTCCACTAACGTCACTTCTCCTGGGGTCATTCTGACCCCAGTTCCCTCTGTCGCCACCCTGCAAGTTCCACCTGAATCAATCCCTCTCTGAGTGCTTAAAGTTTCTGGAGAGATGGCTACAATTAACGTTTTGTCTTGTGCTGTGACTGGGCATTAGAATGCAGCAAGGGCTCGAATGGAATTAGACAATCAAGTGGTCACACCCTAAATACTTCTGGACCCCTTACACCAGTGTTTCCCAACCAGATCCTCGGCCATGCCCAGGGAATCCACATTTTCGATCCCTCCCCTTCTAATGGTGCTTTTCCACTGCCACCAAGAACCAAGCTGTATCCGAGCCGACCTGCAAAGAGACCGTTTCCATTGTAAAGTATGCGAGCTGTACTCAATCCCTACCCGTGCTGACATGGGCCTGCTTACTAGCAGAGCCAAAAGCGTGACTAAACCATGCTGGTTGCATCACCACCATCTGACTGGTGAAATGCACAGAGACAAGACAGAACCAGTGATCTGTGGTGATGTACTATGGTACAGCAGAACAGAATGGATTAGTAATGCAAATTTATGCAAGCTAATGCTGACCATTCTGCAGTGGAAAACTGAAGCGAGCTGGATCCACGTTGTAACTAGTCTCTGTTCGTGGTACGGCTCGG
The DNA here is from genome assembly GCA_026777985.1 of Mormyrops attenuatus. Taxonomy (NCBI): domain Eukaryota; kingdom Metazoa; phylum Chordata; class Actinopteri; order Osteoglossiformes; family Mormyridae; genus Mormyrops; species Mormyrops attenuatus. The sequence goes on from JAODKC010000130.1 coordinate 21,562,448, forward strand.
GTATGAGTCGGTTTCTGTATGCCAGTGGAAAAGCACCATAACTCAGTGAGCCAGGGTACACACACACACACACGCACACACAGACACACAGACACACACATACACCCTTTTGGCACCTTTTAATCTAAAAAGAAACAAAGATGGCCCCTTTAAGGTAACACATACAGGAAATGTTCCGTTTAACGGCTGAATGTCTCCGAAACAGGCCCCCACCCTGGATGCTCCTATTGTGACCCAAGCCTTTGGCTTCTGCCAATCGATTTGCAGCCCAAGTTCATGCTTGCTGAGTCTTTGGAAAGCAGCAGACAGGGAAGACTGATTGTGGGGGCGGGGTCGGGGGGATAGAATTAGTGAGGGGAAGCCAATAAGACAAAATAATAGGCTAGGAATGAGCATATATGCAAGGGTGACAAAACTGTCACGTCGCAATTACTAATGCAGAACAAAAAAATGTTTATGCTAATGTACAGAAATATGTTATTTAAATAATATCTGTTATAATATCTATAATATGTGAATGTATACAAGCCATTTTTATATGTGTACATACTGAAGGATAAAGCAGTAAACATTGGGAAAGTATTATTATGAAAATACAGTATATCAGTATTTTTTCTACTTTATGTTTTTATATTTTAGTATATTTGTGTATAGTTGCTGTGCATGTTTCTCTACTAAATATATCACAATGTTTACTGTATTCTCATGTGTCAGAGCTGCTTTTACCTGGATGCAAATTTCCGTTTTACAGGGTGGTTTGGGAAAACTCATTTATATTCATGAGATGAGCGCCACCTGATTGGCCAAGTTATTAATATTCACGAGAGAAGCACTACCTGATTGCCCCATGAACATGCTCCCATCAACATGTGCTACCTGTTCTTTTGCTGTCAAAAGTTTGCCTGATGGTCACTGGCCAATCAGGTAGCACTCCTCTCGTGAATATTAATGAGATTTCCCAAACCACCCTGTAGAACGAAAACTCGCTACCTGGACAGGTGGGATTCGCACCTGTGTTGCTGTTGGATGTGTATCACTGGCTGGGCCAGTAGGGGGCAGTGATTAAGAGCCGCTGTATTCTGATGTGTGATTTCCAGGCACAGCAAAGTAACCTTGTGCAAGTAGCTAGGAGCCTAGGCCGTGCTGTTCCTTTGTCCCCCCAGCTCATCTTCACGCCAACCGCCACTGTGACCGCGGTCCAGCCAGACGCCGCCACACAGTCCGCCGGGCAGCAGTCCGCAACCGCGCAGGTATTGGGGATGTGCGATGCGCACATGCATAGACACCATAGCCCACACTCACTGCCTCCCTCTTCAAAAGACTGCGTGTTTCACAAATTGGCGTCCCTACTGAGCCAAGCCTGAGAGCTACAGGCCTCATGATGGAGGAGAACCAAAGCTGCTGCTTATTTTAAAATACTGCTCCCCTTCTCTTAGACAATGAACATTTTTATTATAAATGAGGCAGAGGGATCAGAATACAGACAAACCTTTTACATAAATTTGACTTAAGTAAATCCGGACATACACATAATTAATAGATAGCAGTCAAACAACGCATCTGAAGTATGATGAGCACAAGTCGGCCCGGTCAGGGAAGACAGACAGCTGCCTCTTCCCAATTATCGTGTGTCTTCTGCCATGAATGTATCCATTCCAATTAGTGTGCTGATTTATACAAATATAAGAATTAACTTCGGCCGCAGGCCCTAGGGATGGCATGGTGGTGCAGTGGTGAGCGCTGTTGCCTCCCACCTGTGGGACCAGGGTTTGTGTTTCTGCCATGGCTCCATGTGTGTAGAATTAACATATTCCCCCCCCCCCCCATGTTGTCATGGGGTTTTCCCCACACACCCCATCCTGGGTTATTCCCTGCCTTGCGCTCGTAGTCTCCAAACCTTCTGCAACCTTGTGTCCTCTTATTAAGTGTGTCATAAGGCATGTGTGTTTCCAGGGCTGAACAGTCCAAATACACCACCCTTTGAGCCAGGTATATTATTCACTACACCTTCTTTCTTTCGCAAGGCATCATTAAGGATGAACAGGGGGGTAACTTCATTTCATTCAAGCTAAAATAAAGGGGAGGGCAAGACACAGGTGAAATTCCTTTCATTCATGGTGAGTGTAGCTGTTCTGCCAGAAGGATTAATAGGTACACAAAATGTAAGGAATGAATACTTTTCTTGACTGATTCAGAACCTACATTCCAAAAAAAAAAGGTTAATTTTGACTGGGGGTTTGCTACAGCTAATCCAAGTCACAGTCAGTCAGCATCAGCGGTTTGGGGACTTTTAGGTTCCCTAATAAATTACACCAACATTGGAGAGAGAGTAGTTGACAAAACCAAGGCTGTCTTCATATATGTTGCTGGAAAGACACGGGAGGACATCATCCGAGTGTGTGTGCGACCCGGACTGGAGCGCGGCAGAAACAGTTTCTGCATGTTAGTCTCTCCCTGGCCTTTAAGCAAATTCAGCTACAGATAGGTGACCATATTCAGTAACAGAGAACCCTGGACTTTGTATAAAATGTGTCAAATAAATTTAAAAATCAAAAATATCATAAAAATCACAATGAACTAAGTCCAGGGTTCTCTGTTACCGAATACGGTCTCCTATCTGTAGGCATGTCTTGTTATGTCGACAGACGCACTGCCTCTGGTTTACAACTGTCCCTTATTGTTTGTGAAGTTTTAGTAAATAAGATGTGTTTTCCCTGCAGTACCAAAATTGCACCAAACTGCCAAAATCGGGGTTTGCACTAAACCAGGAATTTTCTGTACCATTACATTGCAATATCAAGCACGAAAAATTGTGACTGTTTAGTTTACCCAGCCACTTGGCCTTCGCTCGTCACGTGGAATGTGGTAGAAGGAGAATTGTTTTGTTTGTTTTTTGTTTGAGATCGATTAAAACACTGAGGCACACAACACTGCGGCATATTGGCTTATACTCAGGTTGGCCCCATAACAGTATCGTCACGTGATTCAAACATCATGACTTAACAAGTGAACAGGACAAGTGGTTACAGGAAATGAATGGATGACTAGATAGCATTTAATATGTCTGACATTTATTAGAGGACTATATTGTGTAATTTGCTTATACCTGTCTTTGCAACAAATTCCGAAGCTGTGCTAGGTTAGTCTAGGTTATGTCGAATAGTGAGGGAGGAGGGGAATGCGACCAATGTAAATTTTGACTTATAGGGGTTTCAGAAGGGTCTATTTGCATAATTCAAGGAGTGTCTGAATTCATTTGTACAATTTAAATCTGATAAAAAAAAATCCAGTTGTGGCTCATTTGTAAAAAATGGTTGTCACAGGTTTGTGTTTGGTGTGCCCATCTTTTTGCCCCAACAGGTGCAGAACTTGGCTATCCGCAGCCAACAGGGGGCAGCATCTTCCTCCCCCTCCCAGGCACAATTGCAAGGCCTAAGCCTCAAGCAAAGCCCCCTTTCCGTCCAGCCCACAAGCCAAGCCAAAGGCCACGCCCAGGCAACCCAGGGCTCTGGGGCAAAAGGTGGTGCCACCGAGGGCTCCGTGGAGACGGGGAAGAAGGGGGAGGGGCTGGAGACACACCTGGTGAACATGAGCCGCAACGGTCCCTCTGTGAGCGGCCATCCCCTCATCGCTCCAGGTGGGAAGACGTGCCGACGAACACTCCCATGATGCATTACTGTGGCTTCTCTTACCAAGGTCAAAATTCCTTTATATCTGCAGCTGGTTACTTATGCTTGTGATTGGTTAATTTAAATAGTTGACAGGCATTTTGTCTAGAAGACATTTGCTGGGATAGCTTAGCATAACCTAGCACATAACTCCAGTGTACAGCACAAGCTCCCTTACTGGGATTTCTCCCAGCGACATCTTTGTCTCCCAGTTCCTTGGCAATATTGTCTACTATTGTCCTTAGGTTTCCAGTGGCTAGTAGTATCTTGTTATAGGACTGGATTGTCTGGAAGGAATAGTGTTTCTTCTTCTGCCATCCATGTGTTGTTATCCATGGTACATTCACGCCCCTTTTGGGGAAACCAGACAATTGGATATCTTCTTTCATTTCTGAATTCTGATTGGCTAACATGCCACATGATCACGATGAGTCTGACTGATTGTCTAAATTAGAACAACTGTGTGTTTGTGTGTGTTTGTGTTTTTCATCCATGAATAACATCATCATTTACAATTACTAATGAAAAAATGACCTTTTGGTGCCCTGCAGGGGTGTGTTCATGAGACAACCATGTGTTTTTGCTTTTTGTGTTAAAACTTCCCAAAACTTCAAATTTTGTACCAGATTTTATTCGTTTTTAAAACATGTCGTTCATTTATTGCATTAAAAAGGAGGTATTCCCTGTGGTATCAGAGTCCAAGCTGCATCCGCACATGTGCAAGGGAAAGCCGATTCCTCTGCACTGTGTTGTAACTTTGGATCCTGTTTAGATAATGAGATTGCAGTAAAAATCACGGACACGCCTAGCAAAGAGGATTTGAAGGGGGTGTTATGGTCACCCACAGAGCACACAGGCACACTCGCACACCAGGGATGTCACAATCTTACCAGGAAGAAGGAAACTACACATGCAGAACAAGAAACTGATAAAGAACAAAGAAATTGAGGCGTGACGAGTCCTAGAAGGTTCTAAGGGCAAGTGCAAAATACTCTCTTGCTGTGAGCTGCCTCTGTGAAGCAGCATTTGGTCACTCTTGTGCAGTAATAATCAAACAAACAATGAGACACTCAATGAACTGATTAATGTTCACTAATGTCATTATTGTCATTCACAGAGAGAAACTGATAACACTACTTGAGGGGACACAAATAATGCAGTATTATGCTATCACTTATGTATTAATTAACTACAAATGAAGTGTTTGTTACAAACTGATGTCGTGTTTCTTCATCATTAGTGAGTTGTCACATTTTATCTCAAGCAAGTACTATATTTACTATATCTGTTAATTCTGTAAATCATTATGAACTACTGAAGGAACAACTAATGAATAACACATGTAAAATACTGATCTCATGTTTGTTCATCGTTAATGAATTGCAATGCATTATTTATCCTAAGCAGTTACCATGGTGGTTACTACATCTGTTAGTTCTGTAAATCTTTGTGAACCACTGAAGGAACAATCATGAATAACACAAGTGAAAGAATCATGACGTGATCTTAAGTAAGCTATATTTGTTCGTGATTCATAACTATTTGTTATTACTGAGTAATTTTATACAGGAAATTAGAAAAACAGATACCAAACACCCACATTGCTTTTAAAATGTACACATTTCCTTTTAATGGCTGCCACCAAGCCATCCAAGAACTACTCTTAGCATTGTTAAGCATGTGTTGTGAAAAAAACAAGAGCCCAGTCTTTGTTCTCAGGAAATCACGCACCAGCCGGCCAACAAAATAAATATATATTTGTAGAATGTAATTGATTATAATAATGAAGTAAATAAAAAGATCATGCTACATGACAGAGATTTCCTGTACTAACAGGAAACCATAGAAGTATGCCAGGATGTTAAAAACTTGGATATTTGAATTATGACACCCATGCTAAACCCTGCCCTGTGGGCTTCCCAGTTAACAAACGCGAGGCATGGAGACTGACTGCGTGGCCAGTGATCAATCCGCCAGAACATGTGCCTGTGCCTGGTCTGGCGCCATTAAACAGGCACAAAATAGCAGGTGTCTGAGGGGATTACAGAGAGAAACTGGTACATTGTTCACTGTAGGAAATGGGGTCAAAGCGTGGTAGATGGACCAAGTGCCTTAATGCCCCAACATATTTCTTGTATCGTCGCTCCCTCCCAGCTCCCGGAGGGAGCAAAAACATGGACTGTCTGGGGGTCGCTGAGGACTGGGTTGGGAAACACTCTGCATGACATCGATGCTCAGCATTCCGTCAGGTTTAGCCAACAAGGAAATCCAGGGGGGCCATAACTCATGCATGTTGCAGTTGTTATTCCCCACATCCCACATGGGTGGAATCAGAAAGCAGAGCACGGTCCCTGCCCCCATCATTCCCAGCCAGATCATCTGGACACGACCGGATCCCACTGGCTTCTGGGAATGGGGATTTTCCAAGGTGTGTGTAGCCACAGCCAACCTGGAGCAGCTCATAGGGCAGGTCTGACTCATCTGAATTCACGCTCCCACAGTGTTTTGGGAAAGAAACATCCCCCCCCCAGCCCCAACATCAGAACCACCCCCGCCATTTCCTCTACCTCCTCCGTGCCCTCCAAGCCCTTCACTGTTTCCCATTAAACCCTTCTGAAAGCCTTTGGCAAAAACTGGGAATACTCTTGTATCTGGTTTTCAGTCAGAAGGACTGATTTATACACCCTCCCCCCTGCACCCCAATTCCACAACCCCTAAAACTAAGAATAAGTTTCTCTTGAAAAAGCGATGTGGTTAATTCACCTTGTCCCTTTGGTGGTCACTGGTTAAAGTAGCAACACAGGAGCCTTTTGTACTTCCGGTCATTCCCTGAACGTTCCGGAACTCGGTGAGAACATTTACGGCTCAAGTATGATACCTTCATTTAAATGAAGCCTTTGCGCATGCTTCTTAAGATAACATTATTTGGTTTTATAGTTGTTCATCTTCTGGAACTTCAAAAATACTGGGCTGTGAAACGAGGCAACAGAGACTACCAAATTAGACTGCCCGCTTTAAGTGCCGCATTTCCTACTGTAGAGTGATTACTATCCCAACGCAATGTCATTCCTCAGTAAACCAAGCAAGCCATGATTTTTTTTCAGAGGATAGCTATTCCATGAGAGCTAAAGACTTTAAAAAGACAATCAAACTAAATCTATGGTCAGATTTGGGAGCTAAACCCCCGTTGGGACATTCTCTTGGTTACAAGTCTGCTACTAAAAACAAAGGGTTTATTATTAGGCATAGAACAGAGCCAGGGAGCCTGAACTGCGTTCGGGAGAGATATGTGGGACGCTCTTGGGGACGGAGGGAGTTTTGGGCCCAGACTCATTCCATTAAGCTTCCAGAAACGTGGGCCTGTGAGATTCCTTTAGCCAACCTTATGCATCCCAGCCCCGATGGTGAGGATGGTTCACATTTCCTGAGTCTTCAGCGTGGGCTGGTAGAATGCTGTGGATCACACGGTTTCTGAAACAGTTCCTATCTTGTTATGTTTAGCTTCATATAGAAGGTACACTTCCCATGTTGTATGCAAACAAATAGATGTAGCCTGATGTTGTAGTTCCTGTTTGGAGGATGCCTAGATCATTAGATAGATTTGCTTGCATAGTATGAATGAATGAATGAATGAATGTTACATTTATACAGCACTTTTCAAGGCACCCAAAGCGCTTCACAGAAACAATGGGGAACCACTTCAGCTGCCACCACTTTGTAGCCCACACGTGGATGATGCAATGGGAGCCATTCTGCACCAGTACGCTCACCGCACAGTAGCTATGGTGGTGAAGAGGCAGGAGAGAATTCACCAGTTGGATATAGGGGATGATTAGGAGGCCAGATTTGAAAAGGCCACAGAGGTCTGTTTTTTTTTGTATTTGATGGATATCTGGATCACAAAGATTTGTTTATGGAAGTAGTTTGTGGGGTTTTAGATACGTTTGTAAGGAAATTGTGTTTGATGTGTATCTGGATTTTTATGGATTTGTTTGTGTGTTAGTTTGTTCTTGAGGAACAATTGGATCATTAGGGATTTGTGTGCATGGTAGATGACTGGCAGTCACCGGTATCGTCAGGGATGTGTATGATAGGTTTGGGATGTGTATGACAGCTCTGGGATGTGTATGATTGCTTTGGGATGTGTATGATAGCTTTGGGGTGTGTATGACAGCTCTCGGATGTGTATGATAGCTTTGAGATGTGTATGATAGCTTTGGGGTGTGTATGACAGCTCTGGGATGTGTATGATAACTCTGGGATGTGTATGATAGCTCTGGGATGTGTATGATAGCTTTGGGGTGTGTATGATAGCTTTGGGGTGTGTATGACAGCTCTCGGATGTGTATGATAGCTTTGGGATGTGTATGATAGCTTGTGCTTGATGGTATCTGACCGCTACGTGTGGCTCTTTTCTAGCATATGCACAGATACAGCCTCACCAGCTGGTGCAGCAGCACAAACAGCAGCAGCACTTTGTGATACAGCAGCAGGCTCAGGTGTCCCAGCGGCCGTCGGCCCAGCTGCTGCAGACCGCATCCGTCCAGCCCCACCTCCAGGCCCAGGCCGTTCAGCCTGTCCCCGTCCCGGTGCTGCCCAGGCCCCCAGCGCCGCGCCAGCAGGCCACCATATTTCACTCCACCGTCAGCCCCCAGGCACTGGGACACCCACCTGCCTCGCCCAGCCAGCCCAAGGCCGCCCCCGTGCAGCTGACAGCGATCAACCTCCAGATCCAGCCGGCGCCCGGCCCAGTAAGAGCCACACAGCAAAACCACTGGTCTGCCGATTTTACCCAGGATGCATGTAGATGTCAACCTGCTCCTCTTCCCAGGGTGCACAGCTCACCCAGGATGCCAGCAAGGAAAAGCCAACCTCGCTGGTTGTCAGGGAGACAAACCCCACGCCTGTTTCCCTTCAGCCCATCACCACCCCCACCCAAGAGGCGCCTGGCACAGATCAGTCCAGGTCTGACTCCACTGGGCCCTCCGCCCCAGCTGAAGGTACATTTCTGTCTGCTGGCCTTTTCAATGCCATAGCGATTAAATTCCAGACACCGCCATGTCGAATTGCCCACTCGGTGATACCAGCTGCCCCCCAGCCCTCACAGACCCACAGCCACAGACACAAAAACCACACATGTCGATTTCACACTGAGCAGTATTAACCCTGAATTTGGCCTACAGCCCCCGCCCATGGAAAAGCGGTGTCTGTCTCAGGACCCTGGTCTGTCAAGTGGTCAATGCTACCATCTGTGACCGAGCCACAAAAAGCACTCCCCCCCCCATCCCAACCCCTCCCCTAAAGTGGAAATCTGTCATGCCCCGGCGTCCACTCGAAAGCCCCCTCGGCTCATGGGAACGTAGCAGCTTGCTTTTAATGACCCCTGGGCGGGGGGGGGGGGTGGGGGTGCATGACTTAATAATTCTCCCCATGAAGAAGCTGGAGGCTACACAGGTACACACTGACTCTGGTGTCCAGGTGAATGTGGCTGCGAAGTTTTCCCTGCCACTTCAGAATATTGGCATTAACTATCTCTTTTTAATATTTTTACTTTAGCTAAGGATCTGAAACACTATTTTAATTTCCCTGGATACAAAATATAAAGAATACAGATAAAACACACACTTTTCTCTAATCTAACCTGGCTACCCACGATTAAATTAACATCCAATACCTGTATATTTTTAAGCAAAAGATCTATAGAAGGTTTAAGATTTAAGTCTCAAACACAGCGAGGTGGGGGAAAGACAAGGCATGTCCGGACATCAGGGTTTAAAGATGTAACGCAGGTGCCTTCAAAGGAGAACCATTCCTGATCCCTGCACTCGGAACAAGGCCGGCCAGTCTGTCGGCATATGGTTCGTAAAATTAGTATCACCTCTAAATATAACCATTCGTAGTGCTGCCATCTGCCGAGGAACTCAAATAAATAAATAAGCAAACAAACAAATAAATAATAAGAGCGCTCGGGTGCCCCTACGCGCTTACCGCTATCACAAAGGAGGCGAATAAAGTGCGTGAAAAAGCGATTTTCGGGGCAGCTGTGACACAGCGATATCTAGCTCATTGAGGCGAAGGGATTAGGCGCAGTTCTGTTTCCCAACCTCTGGTCCCTGGGGCTGGCCATGACAACCAGACTCCTCATACACGGTTACCAGCGCCTTCTTCCCGTGGGCCAGCCGATGATTTAGACACAGTATGCAGTAAAGAACAGAAGACATTTACGCTTTATAGATGTTAGACCTGTAACTAAACGCAATAACCCGAAGAACAGGTCCAGATTTTCAAATTTCAAATACAAATTTTCTAAGTTATTTTTTCCCGGTACTGAAACACACACACACACACACACACGCACGCACACATACATACATACATACACATAATGTGATATATATATATATATATATATATATAGAGAGAGAGTTCTATAGGTTTTCCCAACTTTTAACCCAAACGTACATACTCATATTATTTTCATGTTATAGTGCAGCCTTCCTCGTTTCATTTTGTTGCATAGTATATGCCTAATAATGTTTAGATCGGCCGACCAGTGACAAAACGTAGGACAAGAATTAAGACGAGCAGAAAATATGTTACAGTTCAAATATGGTATAGTTATATAGCGCAGACTGCGGAGTAAAATCTTATTTCGTTCTAAGGAGTGTTCATATTTAAATGAGCGTGGGCTTCAGTGTGCCTACGCTGCAAGAGAGGGGGGAGTGAAAGAGAGAAAGAGAGAGAGAGGGGGGAAAGAGAAAGGCTCTCTCCGTGCTTGTTCAGAGCTCCAGGGTCGCCTCCTCCGTCCCCCGATCCCAGCGGCTGCTGTCCGCAAACCAGCATCAGCGACTGGAACTGCGACAGATCTCCGTGTCTCCTTTAAGTTATTTTTTGAACGCCGTTTGGGACGATTTGGAGATAATCTAAATTAAACCTGCCATAAGATAATAAAAAGTTTTGGTAAGGTTACCATTCCATTTAGCCTTTTATTTAAATCCGATTGCACAACTTGGGCTTTTTGGCCGGTGAAGACGGAGTTCGGGGCAGAGAAGCGGCGGATAGAAAAGGATTAGGATTGTTAAAGGGATCTGAAAACTAAAAGAAACAAAGGCGCACGCTGCCGGCGCCGTATGTCTATCGAGCGATTCTTGTACGAGCAAAGCGCTGGAGTTTCAGCTTTCAGAGGTTTGGCTTCACCAGCCGGCTGCCCCCGACGCCGGGACGGGGAGGACCACCTTCGGGCTCCTCGTCTCCGGGACGCGGTAGGGAAATGGCAGTGAAATGCGCCCATATAGCGCTGATCCGGTTCGGCGAATACGTGGTGTCGTTTTGCGGTGCAATCCGTGAGCCCACAGCCGGAATGCATGCACCATGTTCGGGCTTTTTTCGGCTGTGTATCGGCGTTCGGCAGAACGTAACTTAAAGCTTTATGGTACCGAGTTCGCGTGCATGATGTTTGCAGCACGAACACGCGTTCGTCATGGCGCGGGGTCCCTGCATGTGTGTCTCTCTCTCTCACCATGCACCCCAATTTTATTGGCCTCCAGGTGCTGCCGAGGGGGCCGGCGCCAAGCCAGAAGCGTGTCCCCCTCCAGCCATGACCTCGGGGAACGAGGAGGACGCCCCCAGCGTGGCCGGCAGCGCTCCTCAGAACGGCGAGAACAAACCCCCCCAGGCCATCGTGAAGCCGCAGGTCCTCACGCACGTCATCGAGGGCTTCGTCATCCAGGAGGGAGCCGAGCCCTTCCCTGTAAGTAACCCCCCCACCCTCGGACGGCAAACAGACGCTGGCTGACATTATGATCAAACGGGCATCCCAAGGGCAGTGCAAATTACCCATATTAAATATTGTAAATCAAACCTTTTTATTTTCACATAAACTATACTTAAATATGTAACGTATAGGGCCATATTAAGGGAAATGTAAATTACCCTGAAGTTTATTCCTTAGATCATTCTCATCCTGACATTTACTTTCATCCTAAATCTTTTTAGGTAAAAGAGGATGAGTTACATGCACAACTGTGATATGCACAAATATGTCGTAAAGAAAAAATGATGTAGTAATTTCATTTAATGTTTCCAGGAGGCGTGTTTCTTGCTGTTAGGAACCTTTGGAGTAGTCTCCATACTGTTAGGTGCTTATTTTGGTTCACCCGCAAACTGTATTTATAATTAATCAGGCCTGGATTAGACAGCAACTGGTTCTGAACGTCCTGTTTGCCATTGGTGTCCAGGTGCCGCTTCACAATCGCGGGTTTTTAACGTCTGTGATTTGTGTTAAACCGTAACAGGGATTGACTTAAACACAAATTTATAGATAAAAGGAAACCCAGAGTATTTTATATATATGCTTTGTGAGTAACACTAACTCTTTTATGTTTGTTGTAAATTTAATAATCTCTTTACAAGGCTGGAGTTGTTTATCACGCTCAGCCGCTGCAGCTTCCCACTGGGGCCCCCAAAATGGCCCCCAGGGGTGGATCATGCGGCTTTGCCTTGCTCACTCATCAGTAATAAATCATTAATATCCAGAGCTGGGGGTGCCCCTGTATTTATGAATAATGTAATTTTGCCATTTGGTGGGGGAGACAGAAAAAGTAACTGAAGACACAGGTATCGACAGAAATTAAATTATGGAGGTGAACCTGGAGGTGGATAGGCTCAGGGGCTCGTCTGATTACAGCCAGGGATCATGGACTCATGCCTGGCTGTATCAAAAGGTAAAACATTTGGCATCCTTTCGGTTAGGGGACAGCCTTTCATAATCTCCTGGGCTGGCACCTGTTCTGAAATACTACTGCATAGTGTAAGCAAGTAGCCTTTCAAATACCCAGCGGTGTAAAAAAAAAAACTTTAAATGAAATGGATTTAACCTTGTTTTGAACACTGCCCCCTGGTGGACATTATCTTTTTCAGTCTGCTCATAGTTGAATTAATCCTATCAGACTTTTTTTGTGGTAATTCAAGGGTTCTTTCGTGTGACTAATTTTTAAATGTAGGTTGCTCTGTGTATATATGCAATATATACATATGCACGTTTGTGTGTATGTATGTGTGTGTGTGTGTGTGTGTGTTTACACATACATGCTGGGTGGAAGTGCCCTGCTCACCAAACTGTCCCCCTCCCTCCCAGGTGGAGCGTGCCCCACATTTGGTGGACAACCTGAAGAAGCCCAGCCAGCCACTCCCCTCGGACTCGGAAAAGACCCACCAGAGCAACCCCCCCGCCGCCACCGACTCCGAGATGGAGGATCTGACCCAGCAAGGTGGCCGGTCTCCTCTTCTTCAAATGCCCCCCGCTCCTTTCCTAGCTAACCAAGCCAGGCTCTCCCTCACTCTCTCTCTGTCTTGACACCTTCATGCAGAGCTCGGGGATCAGGACGATGTAAATGAGCCACGGCTGCAGTGTGAGCTCTGCGGCTGGGTCGACCTGGCGCACAAGTTCAAGGGCTCCAAGCGCTTCTGCTCGGTGGTGTGTGCCAAGAGGTATGCTGTGGGGCTCGCCTGCACCGCGCTTCCTAATGTCAGAGCCGCGCGCTAACCTTCTCGTTAGCTTGCGGGAACCTCTGCTGAGAGCTGTAATCTGTTTGTGGCACTGTGGCCTCATGCATGCAGGGTCCTTCATGCAAATTCCACAAATAGAGATCCGGAGGTGGATTTTGAAAGTTCTCCATATTTTGTGTCAATTTTCTCTGGGTTCTCTGGTTCTCTCCATGGCCAAAATACATGCAGTTAGGTGGACAGGCTTCTCTAAATTGCTCATAATGTGTGAGTGTCTGTATGCCCTGCGTCGACCTGCCTTGTGGCCTGTACATTCTGGAATAGACCTTAAATCATCCCTGCATCCCTCTACTGTTGACATAGTTACGATGACTTGATTTTTGGCTAAATTATCTTGTGCATGTTTAATAGACTATCAGAAGTATTTTTAAAGGTCTTTTAAGGGCTCTTTATCTGGGTTAAACGTCATGCATGTGCGTTTACAATGAGTGGCTCTCGTCGCTGATCACCTTGTCGCACTTCTGCGGACAGGTACAACGTTGGCTGTACGAAGCGCATGGGTCTCTTCAACCCAGATCGGAGCAAAACGACGAACCGCTGGCGGCGGAAATCACGCAGCGGCAGCCGCCAGAGCATAGATGCCAAAAAGCAGGTGAGAGGTCAAACCCCATGTCTGTGCACACCCTTGCCCCATTTACCTACTGCAAACCCACTGACTGAGCTGTTTGCAAATGGGCACGTGTGGAACTTTAAAATAAAAGCCTAAAAGTGGCAAAAAGACACAAACGTGCAGATTTCTGTGGGTAATGAACATGATCACCACCTTCTACCCCTGCTTAACCCTCTGCTCTTGTAATTGCATCCTGTCTGTTAGTCTCTTTTTCTGTCCCCGTTCCCTAACTTTTATCTTTATTCCCGTGTGGCGCTAGCGTGGCCCCCTCTGCACCTGTCCGTCTGGCCCCACGTGTCACATTTTCCTGCGTTGCTCTTCCAGAGGCTCAGCGCCCCCCCGCAGCAACTAGGCGGCTCCGTTTCCTCCGCCTTGCCCCCCCCGCCCAGCCAGGGCGAGTCCAGCCCGTGCTCAGAGGTATCCAGCTACGAGGGCCCCCCATCACCCTTGTCTGCGGCCAGTTCAGGTGTCCAGGGGGCCCCGGGTGAGCGGGCCTCGGACCCTGAGGGCGGAGTCAGGGAGCTGCCCCTCCTCACACAGCACTTTCTGCCCAGTGACCCCACCCAGTGGAATGTGGAGGAAGTGTACGAGTTCATTCGCTCCTTACCAGGTCAGCGTTGCCGAGAGATTATGGGAAACATTCGCTGCTGTATTTTAATTGATGCTGACGGTTTTTCTGCACACATCACCTTTTTTGAATAGTATCTGAAGCTCTTTAGATGAGAAACATCACTGTTCTTCCTGCTTCCTTCGTTTTCAAGAGTCTCAGTTCTAAAAGTATCTCACTGAAATGGAACTATGGATTCATGACCCCCGAAGCACCTTTCTCATGTCATGTCCCGTGTGCTGCGCCCCCCACAGGCTGTCAGGAGATCGCAGATGAGTTCCGCTCGCAGGAGATTGACGGGCAGGCCCTGCTTCTGCTGAAGGAGGACCACCTAATGAGCACCATGAACATCAAGCTGGGCCCGGCCCTGAAGATCTACGCTCGGATCAGCATGCTGAAGGACTCATAGCTCTCGATGTTACCCCCCTTCCTCATGCTCCACCAAGGCACAGCCTTGACTAGTTCTGCACTATGACCTCACATCTGTGGGTGTCTCCCCCGCCCCCCCATATACAGGTGCTACAACTGTTCTCTTGTACCCTGCAGACTGAGTGGTGCACCTCCCTGGGCGCTGGCCCTCCTGGAGGTAACTCTGAAATGACTGTTACTGACCATTAGGGGGCGCTCTCTCTCCATAACCTTATAGGATGAACACCAACACCATGAAGAAGATCTGACCTGAAGCAGATCAGACTAATTTATTTTTGTGGGGATCCGCTTGTGCGATTTTGAATTACATCCAGACATTTAAAACAAATATATACAATTGTAATATATTTAGGTTTTGAGATACTGTCTATGTTTGATTTATGTTTGTTTTTGTTGCTGGAACAGGCATGTATAAATTGGTGCTAGTTCAGTGTCTGGGTTTTAAAATGGTGGTCATCTGGGGCAGTACATCCCTGTGGTGCTTTGGACCAAGTTCAGCCTTGGTTTGCAGTCACAATGGCTCGCCTTAAAAACAACAGCGCCTCCCTCAGTCTACGGAGGGAACCTACAGCGTACGCATTTATTTATTTTTTTTTTTTTGCAACCCCTCCATCTGCCCCCGTTGACAAAGCTTGAGGAAATGTCAGCGAAGACTATCTGTGGGAAATGCAAGAGAAAAAATATCCTTGTGTGCATGTCCAATTTGTTTACATATTCTCTTTCATTTGATGAAAATATGAATGCTGTGGTTTTGACCACAACTTGTTGAGAAAGGCCAGACTGTGACTGAACAGGGTGTGAGCAGGGGCTCCCAATGCAGGTCCCCCCCCCCCCAAAGTAATTCTTCCAAAGATGCACAACTCGACCCCCCCACAGTACTATGGCACTTAGAAACATGATCCCGTTTCCCAAACACCACCCTGCTGACTGAATTCTTTTTTTTTTTTTTTAGATGTGTTACTGTGCTGGTGTTCTCTTCTAGCAATTCACTGTTTGGTAGAAATCTGTCAGAGCTTAAACAGCGTCTTATCCTAATCTTCCTATTATTTTTTTTTGGAGTTAACTATGTATGCTGGAATGTTATTTATTAGCATTCGATCCAAGCACTCACGCTTAACTCTGTTCCAAAACGCGCACTATTGGTTACATTGTGTGTTAATGTGAAGAGACTGTGTGTGTGTGTGTGTCTGTCGTTAAATTTGTTAGTCTCATGGAGAATGTTTGTGTCAGAATAATGCTTTGTAAAAATGGTCATATTTATCAAGAAAATGGGTTTGTACATTTTTTTTTTTATTCTTAAATACATTTTTAAAAATGTATTTAACTAGCCTTTTTGGGGGGAGGGGGCCTGAGTGAGTATCGAGATCTGAAAATTCACTAAACCCTACAGATTTAATTAGTTAGCTTCGCACATTCTCATCTTTCCATAGCTGCTTCATCTGCCCCAGAACGAACCCAGTAAGAGGACTGGCCGTGAAGTTTGTGTGTCATCCCAAATGTGTTGCTTGACTTTGACATACATAACTTAAAAAGACACGGTACATCGTGTACCCCTGATTGGCTGCACTGCACTGCTGGGGTGTGGGGATGGTGCTACAGTAGATATGAATTTGAACACTACTCAGGTCAAGAATCTCAGGCAAATTCCCCCCCCCCCCACAAGATTAGCTTTCTTGCCAGAACCGGTTATTAAGAGTCACAGACTAATATGTGGCTGCCATTTTAATAATAAGTATAACATAAAAATCCAGCCTGGCGCGGCATACGAGCTGGTAACCGTAACGATACTTTCATCAAATGGTGCTACCAAACAGCCTTATTATTTAATAACCATTTGCAATTTCCAAGGCATTTCCAGATACAGGGAATCGATTAAAAATGTGATATTAAATTGCTAATGTCCTTCGCTTTCTGTTGTTCATTAATATGATTTATTAAGACTCATTCAAGGTGAATTTCATAATGTTTTGTACAGTATATAGTAAAAATACAGACACGTAAACTGGAAGGTTTATATGTCCTAACCAGGGATTAATCTTTTTTGCATTTTTGCTACTATGCTATATTTTTTTTACTGGCCAGCAGACGAGTGTTTTTTTTTTTTTTTTTGATACTCGCCATTCGTCTAAATCACTTGCGTCAGTTGAGTCGAGGAGCTTATACTTGCCAGACAGAACCCATGATCCCACACTTCCTGGTACTGGGCTGAACTCCCCGCTGAGGATTATGGGAAGACTTCATCACGGTTTCACTCAGTGGGCAGCATTCGGAGCTTAGCTTCCGTCGCGAGGGATGTGCGTCCGGCTTTTCTTGCGCTTCACCCTGCTGTTGAGCGGCGCAGCGTCCAATCCCAGGGACTCCAGGCGGAAAGGGCGTGGTGGCAGAGATTCAGCAGGCCGGGCAGAGACGACGAGGGACGTCCCGTTGCCGAGTGCTGTTGAGTGGGTGCCTGCAGAGATGCTGATGGTCATCACATTGAACAGGAGGGAAAGATGTGCATCCAATTGGTGCGAAAATCAATGTGAGATTTTTGTGTCCTCACTGGTCTGTGGCTATGTTCCCAGAAACACCACACTGTTAAGCTAAAAACCTGCACTGCAAAGTCACTGGCTGGGTGTTTGCCTTGAATTTGAGTTAAATTTAAAAAAAAAAATCAGTCTGCATTTTAAATATGATTTAGTGATTCCCAATTCGCCTGGATAAAACTGTCAGCTAAACAAACCAAACGGCTGACTGACACACAAAGGAGACTGGGAATGTGAGTGTAGGATCTGATTCAGTGCATGCTGCTATGCAGCTGCCCCATTCAGAAGCCAGCCGGCTGCGCACCTCTGCAGCGGATCCCACGGAAACCCCAGAAGCTCATGCTCTTACCGACGCTTTTCATGGGGTCTGTGGCGAGCAGCTCACTGGCCCTCCGGCACTTAAAGTAGTTGCTGGCGATGTTCTCGCTATTGCTTCGACTCAACAGCTCCTTATAGCGGTCCTCTTCCTGTGCAGACCAGGGACAGCAGCTGAATGCTTAATGGCAATGGCCATCACGTGTGACTTTAGCAACAACGGGTCCCCAGCGATACATTTCCGCAACTCACAAACCCATCGAACCACTGGGAAAATGCTGGTATACCAGATAGCCAGTCCAGGAACACTGCCCCACGTCATCCACCCCCTACAGCAGTGTTTCCCAACCTGCTCCTTGGGGACCCCCAGACAGTCCACATTTTTGCTCCCTCCCATCTCCCTGTCAGTCAGCCCACATTTTTGCTCCCTCCCAGCTCCCTGCCTGATAATCCACATTTTTGCTCTCTCCCAGCTCCCTGCCCGACAGTCCACATTTTTGCTCCCTCCCAGCTCCCTGCCAGACAGTCCATATTTTTTCTTTTAAGTACATACTGGTGCAAATGGTTCCCCATTGTCTGCAATGGCGGTCCTGAAAGCTGGTAGTCGGCTTTGGCTGCCGGTTGTTTGTGCTGTGGGCACTATGATGAAAAGGAAGGAAGGGGAAGTCAAGCCTTTGCAGACACAGGTGGACTCACCTGAAGAGTCACCAGCACAAATGATTCTATCTTTGTGAGATCACTAACTTGACGGGAGGACTGTTTTCTGCACCACCACCTCCGGCAACCTCCAGGTGGCGCTGTCCTCATCCCACATCGCCTCCTTGCGGAGCCGCTCGACGCAGCTGTAGTTGCAGTCACGCCGGACCAGGGGGACCACACGCTCCAGGATTCCCTGCAGCAGCTGGGCCTCGCGTTCCAGCCTGCGGATGTTTGCCAGGTAGTCATCACGCTCCAGCTCAAACTCCCTCTGCAGGTCACGGATCTCCAGACGCGCCGCCTTTAGCTGAACAGGTGGCAATGGGAAGCGACACTCAGAGCCAGAAAATGCACATATTTTATTGGGTTAGAATGCGCAACAAACCAAAGGAACACACAAGGCCCAAGGACAGAAATGATTCGACACTTTATACTTACATCTGTATTACAATACTGAGTATGATACTGGAAAAGAACACTAAGCTTGGGTGGTATCTTATTTTTTTATACCGTTATACTGTCAATACGTTACATCGTAGTATACGATATTTTAACGATGTTTTCAAAAGAAATGCTATTCTGTTATCTTGGCAGGGGTGTGTCCCACGATAAATTTCTCCGAGTGGGGAGTTGCTAATAATACATTTAAGCAAACAAAAACTACACAGTACACTGTGTTACTGTAATACCAGTTCTTCACCTGTCTAATGTGTCTGCAAAGTTTGAAAAGATCTGTCAAATACTTATTGAGTTATCCTGATAACGAGAAAGAGTCTGCAGTAGCAACGGACTGGTCCCAATGTCTAGTCCATGTCTGGGGAGGGCAAAAACTAGCACAGAGGGACATCAGTGTTACCACCTAGTTTTAGCGTCATTCTCAGAGTCTGTTTCATAACAACAACAGATGCATAACCCTGCAGTAGCCAAAATAGCTGAGAAAAATCAAAATAGGCCATGAAGTTCTGTCACGCCCCATCAGCGCACGTCCAAGTCGGTGGCACCTACCTTTCCCTGCGTCGCCTCCAGCAGACGGTTCTTGGCATGCACCTCCTCCTGGATGGAATCGTATACGCGGAGCAGCACGGCGTCGGTGTCCTCCGTGCCCTCGGCCATCGCCTCAGCCAGCTGTTTCTTCCTCTGGTCAGCCAGACGCTTCCTCTGCCGGTGCCTCTGCTGAAGGTCCTCGTTCCGGGCCTCTTCTCCGCCCACGAACTCCTGCTCCAGCTGCTGGAGCCTGGGATGGAAACACACCAAGGACCGTGGAACCGCTGTGGACTGCCAAACACGCACATGCACTTTTCCGGGTTGTGGTGGGGTTGAGGACACACTAGCAGCGCATTGGCTCAGCATGTTCCTACCTCTTTAGGGCGTGTTTCTGCTCGAGTGCATCAGGTGTGCTGACAGGAGAGATCCCCCTGTGTGCCTTGCCCTCTGGGTCCTCCCGGAGGCTACTAGCCTGTTGAGCCACCTCAGGTTGGGACACCTGGAAGCAAGATCGACATCATGGCAGAGGCACTAGTCAGAGAGAAACATCTCAGCTGTCATTTGTTTTGCATCATTTAATTTCACTACAGTAACTGTTGTTCGGTGTGCAACAAAGCAGGATAGAACAGAATTTTTACAGCCCATTTGGCAATTGAAAGGAAATAACTTATCAAGAGGCATGCCTTCCCAGAATCAGTCGCTTTATGTTCTCATTTAGCAGTGACCATAATCCCCTCCACCCCCAACCCACTAATTCCTGCTGGATGCCTTCTTGAGCCAAGGAATGCTCCATAGCCTGTGGGGCAGCTGCTCCGGGTTGACGCTCCTCTTCAGCGAACACACTGCTCCCAGCGTTCCCTGGCACAACAACAGAAACACAGTCCATTTGTTTTTGGGAAAACCAAGCCTTGTACCATCTGGAACGTCCAAGAGAGGAATCTAGGTTTTCCAGACAAAATACTTGTCACCCATTTTGTACTGGACCCCAGCTATGAGCTCTAAAGACCATAGCAAATGACCTTTGTTAATGTTAATGGGTTTCATCACACCGAGCTTCTCCAGGTCTGACAGCCTGGCCTCATAAGAGGTGCGGAGCGTGACAATGTCCTCCTGAAGTTTGGCGTTGGACTCTTGCTCCGCGTAGTATTCTGCTTGCAGCCTAGCCAGCTTCTCTTCGTAGTCCTGTGTGAAAGTGTGACTACATCAGCATCCACCCAACACCACCTGACGGAGGCATGAGATGGCAAGAGAAAAACAGGTCGACAGGTCATCACCTGCTTCATCCTCTCCTTTTCGGCTTCACTTCTGGTGGCAGGAGGGCCTTCAGACTTCGCGCCAGCCAGCAATGCTACCAAGAAGACAAACCAGGGCTGGAAAAGGCTAAGCAAAATGGAAATAAGAAAAGAGGGAGTGGATACTCACACGGGATGTTTGACCCCCCCAGCTGCCCCGAAATCAGGGTGCGCAGATATTTGATTTCCTCCTGGTATTCTCTAAGCAGGGCATCCTTGGGGTCCTCGTTGACACGTGGCTGGTTCTGGATGCTCTTGGCACGGTGGGCATAGCGCAGGGTGCTAAGGCTCTCCTCGTAGTTGTTGTCAGCAGGTGACAGACAGGCCACCATGAGGGTGCGAGTGTTTCCCCCAAGTGAATCCTGCAGCAGGCGTGTCAGCTTGGAGTCCCGGTAGGGCACGTGACGGGAGCGGCCGTCCACCAGTGCCGAGATGACGTTGCCCAGCGCCGACAGAGACAGATTGATCTTAGTGGCCTCACGCAGCCGCTCTCCCATCGCGCCCGTCTTGGACTGCCTCTCGCTGCCCGCCAGGTCCACCAGGTTGAGCTTCCCAGCTCTCAGTCGGCCTTCACCAACCACATCTGTGAAAGTGACCACCAGGGGGAGACAAATTACTCTACCAAGGTTGACTGAGTTTCTTAGCTGACACCATGAGACACTTTCAATATTTCCAAATTTAAATTAAAGCAATTATCTTACTTGTGGCTACAGTATGAGGGCAGAACCAAAGACTTCAAATTCTTGCTTAATGCGACACCAGATATCCGTGATATGCTAATATTTTCAAGTTTAATTCCATTCATTTCTCCCATGCCTGCAAGTGTGTTGAAAAGGTATAATATGTAGATATGGAAGTCCATATTTGGTAGGAGAACCACATACTGTGAGATTAAACTATGTAGATACTGCTAGTTCACACTAATCACAATTATCTACTCATAATTTCACCACATTGCAAAAGATCAATAAGCTACTCCTGGCTGGTATGAATCAGTAAAGACACACGATCACTTACTGGCAGAGGTAGACATTTCAGGTCCAGAAAGTAAAAATCCAGACCAAGATTTTATTTTAACCAACCAATTAAGTATAAAGAATGACAGTCACAGAGTACCCAACTGGTTGGTTGAAACAAATCTTGGTCTGAATTTCTACTTTCTGGATCTGATATGCCCACCCCTGCTTATTGGTTATCAAGCAACTGACCTCTTAGCAAATAATTTTAATCATGGCAGCTTACATGCCATTCACTTTAATGTTCAATATGTAGGAGTTGAGGGTGCTCCTGTCTGCAAGCTCATGAGTTTAAATCCCATGGCTAGTGGAGAAATCATATCACAGATGGACTCTTCAGTAAGGTCCTTAAACCCGAAATGCTTCAGGAACACTGACCCTGATCCTCACTTGTATGTCACTTTGAAATAAGGCATCTACTAAATAAATGAAAATATATCCATTCTCTGCGGCCAAATATATTTTGTTGACATTCCCTAGGCAAACACCATGGCCAGGATTTTAAGATCTATGGTCAGCAATAGATTAAGGCAGAGTGAAAGCAGGGGATGACGATCTCCAAGGCCTGACCGGTGCTGCAGATCTCCATGTGGATGCTGAAGATGGAGTGAGAGCGGGAGGAGTCCTTGTTCATCAGGGTGCAGCCCACGGAGCGATTGCGCCAGCCCTGCTCCATCAGCCGCTCACACTCTGTGACACTGTGCACAGTCCTCATGGACAGGTTCCGGACATAGACGCCATGCTCTGGGTGCTCCTTCAGCTACCAGAGATACAGACACAGACTGATGCTTTCACTGAAACACTTGCATGCACTGGCATCCTGTCATTTTTGGTCCAGAATAATAATAATAATAATAGGGCCTATTTTTGTCTGAAACGTGGACCTCCAGTCTCACAGAACCTGACAACACAGCAAGACTGCTCTGTTTACACTGAAGAGCCATCCCGCTAAACTTCCAGGAGGCTAGCAAGTATTATTATTTTCCGCAAGCTAACTCAGGTGGGAAAGTGTCTGTACCACAGAGGTTAACAGTCCCTTACCACCCCAGCTCTCCTCGAAAGAACACATTGGATCGACTATTTATTGGGTCTCTGTTCTGTGTCACCAAGGCAACAGCTATTGTTCCTTCACCCGTGCACTCCCAAATTAACAACAGGCAGTTACTGAGGTAACCAGTCCTATAGGCATCCCATTTAAGAGCCAGGAGAGAACTAACAGTGACAAGAGAGCAAATAAATAATTGCTCCCTTTTCCTCCTGAGAACTCCCGCCTCACTCGAGTTTCTGTCTCTTACCTCCATTTTTTGTTTGGTGTCATTGCCTAGGAGGTCCCTGATGTCCTCGTTGTATATTTCCAGATAAGAAGTTCTTACGAGGAACTTGGTATTCTCTGCGCACTTTACGAAGAGGAGATAAAACGGACTACGGATTAGATCGGCGCTGGAAGAAAGTTCAAGAAATCGATACTTTGTTTTTTGTTTTTTTTTTTAAATCCTACACATTCTGTAGCTGGGGCGGGAGGGGGGGGGGGGGCAGTGGTAGTTGAAATGTGTTCTCTCTATAGTCAATATTAATAGGGCAACAGAATAAAGCACGATAAACTTTATTCTAACGCGTAACTGAACAATACTGATGTGTGTGTCGACAGTTAAAAGGTACTGTGGTACCTGTATAGTCTCGAAGATGTGTTCAAAGGCTCGAGGAATCACCCCCCTGTAGGCGGGTGGTTCAACGACACCCTGCATGGTGAAGGACTTGCCGCTGCCCGTCTGTCCGTAGGCAAATATGGTCCCGTTGTAACCTTCCGTCACCCCCTGATAGAAGGAAAATCTCCAATGACCAAGCCGGATCACAGGAAGGCTTCCTGTAACATTTCCAGTCCCGACACAGTGGGTAGTCATCAACAGAAATTATTTGTATTAAATAACGCAAAGGAGACATTTTATTAGGCCTATAAAATAAGTCATCCTTATGAATAAGGTAAACGCTACAACACAGAATACAGGGTATCCCTAAAACGATCAAGTGTAGAGAATATCTTAGGGAAAGCGTTTTAGTTTGAAGTAAGCACGCAAAATTACATAGATTTAGGTAACCGATAAGGTTTTTGAGTTTGTAATTTCGATGATATATGCTTGGGCTCTGCATGTACATTTTTAATTAAAAATTGAGTATATGGGTAACTAGCGGTGTAACTTGCCCTCAGGTGACCCCTGTGTCACAGGGCCCTGTAATGGGCGAGTTATAAAACATTCATGGTGCCGATAGCATGAATTTGCTCCGCTTTCCGCAGTTACCTCCACCAGCGGGTAGGCGACCTCGTTGTAGATCTGCTCGGTGGTGTGCTGGCCGCAGTAGGCTCCGTCGAAGGTGAACTGCTTCGGCGGCTCTTCCGCCGCTCCGGGCTTCTCTATGAAGCACTGGCCCCGGTCGGAATCCACCGACAGCACTGCCTTACTGCTCAGTGCCCTTTCCCTGTCATTCATCGGTCGGCACCTGACCACCACCTTAACCGACTCGGAAGCCATCAGTGTCTTTTGTTGCCGAGTGCAAATGTAAAATGCAATGTGAAAAATCATTTAGATCGTGATAAAAGCATAGTCAACTATCTTTGTGCGTCATGTTATAATTTACGTCATACTTATCACTGCAGTGATCCCCGTCCTTGCTGGATAATACATTTTTTTACAGGAAACGTCCCCTTCGATACAGAAGGTTTTATTCTTTAGTAACGCACCAATGCCACGCACAACGAGGGCCCAGAAACAAACTTGCCAGCGTGGTGCGAAAGCAGCGTCCAAAGCAGTGCGCTTGTCCGCGCCGGCAGACCGTCCCGGTGCCTGCTGTCATAGCCCGTAAAGCATCATTGGGGGGACACATCGGCAGCGCCATCCAGTGCCATGGAAACACACCCCAGAGGTACCTGGAGAATCGCCACCACTGGCGGTCCTGCAAAAATAAACGCTGGCATTCTCCTACTGCGGCGTCCCTGTTGCCGAGCTACCGCAAACTTCCGCGGAAACGCGATTGGCAGTTTTAGGGACCGTCCTCAAATAAATACGTGTAATAAAAAACCTTCACTTCTTGTAAAGATTAGCTTACAATTGCGTCCTAAATTTCACTTATTTCATTATCGTTTAACAGGAGGTTTTTAGAAAATAATGATCTATTTCGGAGTTTGCATGCCGTCCAAGTACTGTCGATTTCCCCTCATATCCGAAAGCATGGGTATGAGATAAAGATAAGAGTGGAAGAGCGTTTCGGGAATAAATCAAAATATCCAAATTACACGACTTAATCAACATTTTTTCATTAGAATAAGTAAGCTAGTATGTTACTTTATACGAAGGTAAAGTGAAAGATTTTTCTACCGCGGATTCTCAAACGCCGCGCTCCCAAAACGAACAACAGCGCCCTCCCGTGGCAGTGCGAGAAGCCGCGGGTCCTCCCCTACTTGTACCCAATGAATGATCAGACGCACTATTACGAGATATTTCAAGACGATAAAAATCACAATCCTGAAATAAAATGAAACTACGTACATATTTTAAATGTAATTTATGAGTTGGTGTACACTACCTCAATATCACAAAAATCCAAGTTTATTATGGACTTCACCTGACGGCCAAAAAAAGGTTTATATACAGGTGACCATAAACAAACGATGATGGTGTCCATCCACTGATTTTTGTCAGTGGTATCCAGGAGAGCTGTAGGTTCAAAAAGATTTTATTCAATTTCTCAGTCTTACTTTTCCAAAGTGTTAACTATGGTATAAGCAGCATGCAGGGGTGATGAACATATATGATATTAATTTATGTGCTTTCATACATGGTACTGACATTCACCCAGCCATTGTCGGTATGTAGAGTAACCTCCCCAACATTCCAGCCCCTCAGGGAAGATGTTCACCACCAACTCAGGAGAGTCACCTGCTCTTGATCAGACTTGCCTTCAGGTATCTATTCATCTCAAATGCCAACACATGAGCAAGCATGACAAAGGGAACCAAGAATATTTTCCCCAGAATCGCAAGCATAAATCAAAGGGGAGGTTGACAATGTGTTCATCTGAAGTACTTGCGCCTTGTGTCCTAGTCCAGAGGCCACCAATCAGGCAAACAAGTGAGATGGATGGTGAAAAGGACAGGGAAGTACAGTGAATTCAACTATTTCCATATGATCTTCCACACATGGGCCTCACTCCCGTCTTCTCTCTTTGGCACAAGCTTAGGCTGAGGTGGGGGACGGCCACTCCCCAGCTTGGTGAACCATGTCAGCGCTGACAGCTGGGCGTCCCTCACACCGTCCCCTCATACGTTCACTGAGGCCTTGCGGATGGTGAAAGCCGGGGCCCCTCCTGGTTTCTCGTCCCACTCATAGCAATGGTTGACGCGGGCACAGCTCAGAGCGTACTCCAGCTCCCCTGCGTCTTCGTGGTAGCGCTCTACTAAGGCAGCAACACTGTCGAACTCCGTCATGCAGTTCTGATTTGAAGGATGAAACACACATAAACAGAGTCAGTAAATATCAATCATTCTAACAAAAACTAAAAAAAAATACTACAAGATCGTGAATTACATTACAGGTCAATTTCAGTTACACTGTTAACTGATAACAATTCCTTAGTTTTATGAGGGCTTTAAAAATGCACTCATAGGAGTTATACTTACACAAAAATGTTCTGAGGGCAGATGAAAAAAATGACTGGTTCAGGGAGATAACCAATCAGATTGTAGAGGAGGTAGGACCAAGATGTCTCATTGGTTGGTCCCACCTTCTCTAGCTGCTTGAACACACCTCCTTTACAATCTGATCGGTCATCTCTCTGAACCAATCATTTTTCCTTCTGCCCTCAGAACATTTTTGTGTAAGTAAAACGCTTATGAGTCATGTAAAGCAGCAACTGAGTCCGTCCCGTGTGATTTCCCGGCCTACTGTCAGAGAAGACTTTGACACCCGTGCCGATCTACCTCCAGCAGGTATTTATTCTCAGGGCTTTTCCTGATGGAGTAGGTGGCCAGACCGGAGGGGGCCCGGACGGTGACGGACCCCCAGTCAGAATCCCCAGCTGAGGGAGATAAGAGGAAGGCACCCAGGACGTCCTCCTCCAGCAAGGAGGTGCTGCTGGCTCTGAAAGGGAACAGGCAGAAAGGGTGAGTTCGGGACAAACCTAATCCAGGCTTTGCAGGGCATCCTGCCTTTTGCCCCTCAAAGCAGCACTGGTCACATGGCCAGCATTGCCATAGGCAACAAAGGGAATGCCGGCTCAAAATGAGGCTGGCGTTAGGGCCATAGAATCACAAGCTGTAGCAAAGATTAAGGTCCAGCTCAATATCGGAATTACACAGACATTTAACACTTTAAACTGACATTTTACAACATCCTAGACATTTCCCATCAGTTAAGGTTACACCCAAGATTTCCACCAGAGTGAAAAGAAATGATGACGGCTTTGGACATGGATAACCATCACTCACACGCACACACGCACACGGACCTTGATATGCCCGCCCAGCTCCACACTGCTTCTGCTAGAGCCCCTTCAGTCTCTGCCAGGCTGGGCGACCGGCCCTTTGAGGCTCCCAGGCCGTTCTGTGTCTTTCCTGTTTTACACAGATATTCAAGGGGGTGCCGGGTGGGGGGGTTGAGTTTGGGTTTTTCCATCAGCTGCATTACATTCTCAGGGACCTCTTGCAAAGCTATTTCAGTATTTACATGCCTGTATTTACACGGGTTCCCCAAGGGAGGGGGGCGGGGCATAGCCAACCCAAACATCCTCTAGTCTGAGAATCGCTGTCAGTGGGACGTGTTTGTTCAAATACAGGATGTCAGCTGTTCTGGCAGCCCGTGTCCAGAAATGACAGGGCAGAGGATTTCAAAGTACCAGTACCAGGACAGCGACAGCAGGCTGGTGGTGAGTAAGACAGATGGATCCCCACCTTGCGATGAAGTCAGCTGGTCCTGCAGGTGGCGCTGTCTGTGGGGCGTGCAGGTAAAGGAACGGTACGCTCCAGAGCGCAGCACTTTGTTGCGGATGGCCTTCTTGCGTACCAGGGTGGGGGAGGAGATCTGGCCCTCCTCAGAGCTGCTTTGCTGCTCTTCACTGGTCAAGGAGGAGGACTGTGACACGGGGGAGGGGCGGGTGGGGGGGGGGTGTAGTAGAGACCATTTACTACGCTCACGGTCGATTAACTGGGTCTATTATCTAGGGCTTGTGTTCTCAAATTTTCCTTTTTATCAAACATCACATAAATTAGTCTTACACTTCATTGAGTAATTGCTACTTATTTTTGGTATAAAATCATGGTCAAAGATTAATAAAGAAAATTATCATAAGAATAAACTATTGCAGCTATAACAATGATTTACCCCAGTCTAAAGAAATTCAGTTTCACACACCTGAAAATTTTTTACATGTTATTTGAACTGCACGGTGCATCCAATTGGCATATTAATAAAAACAAAGGAAGTTACTGGAAACAAAAACACTGCAGACAGTGTAAAGGATAGGACTGCAAACGGCTGTAACGCGTTATAGCAAACACAGCGTGACACATGAGTTAAATGACGATATACAAGATTAATTTTTAAAAAGTTCAGGGGGTTGCAGAATGAGATTATGGGTTATATCCCTCTCCCCAGTGCAGTGACACACATCTCGGTGACCTTTGACCTCATCTTCTAAAGGTCAGGGGATCAGCTGACAGGAAGTTTTAGTGGGAACACTAAGAAGCAGGTTAACAGGCAAAGAGCTAAGCTGTAAAAACATTTGAGAGACCAAACATATAATTTTGCAGTCATGCATAGCAAAACAACAGTGTACCCCCACAAGCATGCAGTGTTATGTAAAGAATGTTCCGCTTGTGCACATGACTCTTCATGGTTTTTAATGGCTTAGCTGCCACTACAGCAATGCTGGATAACAGCCACATTTTCTTGTGGTGGGAACCAGTTCCAGTTTAAGCTCCTCCCTCACTTTGTTTCTCGAACTTCTGCATCCCACAAGCAGGGACATGGCTGTCCCACCCTCAGCTTAGGGTGGTGGAGAAAGCTATTCAACTATAATCAAGCCGCATGTCCCCGATTATAAAGACAATTTCACAGCATGACTGACGCTTTCCTCTGAAGGGAGCTTTGCGTGTTTAAAAAGCTCGATATTCCTCTGATGACTGTAACTGCCGTGCTACTTGCTGTCAAAATGTGGATGCTGTCTAGAGCAGGATTTGCCAACCCAGGAATTCGGAGTCCTTGGTTGCTTGAGTTATTGGTTCGTGTGTGGTGGGAGCTGGGTGGGAGCAACAATCCGGACCACCTGGGGGGTTCTTGAGGCCTGGGTTGGGAAACACTAGTGTAGAGCAGTGTTTCCAAATCCAGTCCTTGAGGACCCACAGACAGTCAAAAATGTGGACTGTCTGGCAGGGAGCAAAAACGTGGACTGACTGTGGCTTACTGAGGACCAGATCGGGGCAAAGCGGTGTTGAGCACAGTGAGTCGTGGTCATCCCGGCCCCCCCAGACCCCATGGGGCTGACCTTTTCCCCAGAGAGAAGACCCAGCATGGGGGCCCGGCGGAAGGACACCAGGGCGTTGACACTGAGAGGGAAGCCCTGGTTGAGGAGGTAAGGGGCACAAGTGGGCAGGGGGCTGACTGCATCCTCCTCAACCTCCTCTGGGTGCCGCTGGATGTAGGATAACTGGAAGCAGCGGCACATCAGCAGATTCAGAAACTGGGCCTGTGATTGGATGGACATTGAAGGGGAGGGGACAAAAATTAACCCTGTGATAGGATGGGTAATTAACTATCATTGGTGCACACTGAGGATGAAAATCATGACATCATGCATGCATGACTGACAGGCCTACATCACACTGGGACCCTTACTGCTCTGGCATGCCTGGCCCTGAACAGGTGACAGTAGAGCTGTGCATCTAGGCTTCCCGGGTTGTGCGAGACGAAGGCAAACTGCTCATTGGAGGGCCGGGCCATCGACAGGGACACCCTGCGCAGTGCGTGAGCCATTAACAGTGTCTGTAGGTGCAGTAGAGAGGATGTCAGTATACTCACCCAAAAGAGAAGCTCACTGCATGGTCACAGCACTGACCAATGAGGACACAGATGCCCAGGGTGAAAACAAGCCAGGACCCTTAGTCACGCAAACCTCAAGACGCTTTCAATATTACACCGAGTGCTGGAATTTCCTCCACATTATTCTGTGATTTAAAATCCACAGTGAATAGAAGTGTTTAAAACCCAGGAGGGGGTCAGAGGGATGAGACAGTGGGCGAACCAGCATGAGTCATTCTAGAAGGACCACACAAAGTATGCAGACGACAGGTTTCCGGCGTCTACTGCGCATCTTACCGCTTCATCCTCGTCGTACATCTTGACCCCTTTGATGGAGAATTTCAGTGAGACCAGCCTTTGCCTTCGGGAAGCCTGGGGGGAAAAAAAGCCGATATGAATCAAGGATCGCCTGTAAATTACACAACCTTCAGCTTATCGCCAAGCAAACATACAGACACACACATATGTACCCTGCTAATGGCTTTGTATTCTGACTCACTGATCGGAGGTAGGCAGTGACCGCCCCCTCACCTTTAGAGACTCCAGCTGCCTGTGCAACTTCTGTATCTGGTCGTCTAGGCAACAGTCGTCCACATGGAAGGAACCCACATACTACAAACGGGGAAGAGGCAGAATTTTACATTACTTTCTTGCCTAAGTGTCTTTAATGAGAGTTTTAAATCATGTATATTTCTGGACATTCTACCAAAACATGAAACGGCAAACATTTATGTCCTTATCTCAGAACTGACCTGTGTTTTCTATTAAGTCATACCAAAAAATCCTTAAAAAACAGCAATGGCCAGAAACAAATGAATAACTGCCAATATGTACTGATGCTAATTAAGAACACATATCACATTATTGATGAAAACGAAAATTGCAGCGATTAAGTACGTAGTAAGACTGGTCATGTAGGAGACCCCTACTTTACAGAGATGAGGGTGTGCGTGAGCGCGCACGATGTTATGTAAGAGTTCACACACCGCCTGGCACCCGGCATACAGCAGGCACGCCTTTTGGTTCCCCTGCGGAGTAACTTGCAAATCACAGGCACAAAATTTAATTAAGTGCCTATGGTGAACAAACCGCACCTCTGCGGACCTCGTTACGGCGTCCTCTTCTGCGGCTGGAGCCTCTCCCATTCCCTGGCCGTGGCGATCCCCTTCGCATCGACGCCCGGACGCTGCCGGCCGTTTACCGCTCACCTGCTCCGGGGGCGACCCGGCGGTCTGCGCAGGCAGCTGAGCTTCTGACTGCATGAACTGCAAATCTGCAGCGCTTCCTTGATCAGCCCAGGCGCGATCCTCGGCGCGGAACCGAAAGTTAGTCTCGGCAAGGTGTGAATCGTTGGCGAACACGTACTGTAGGCATGACAGATCTGCCTCTCGTTGTATACAGACGGTTATAAAAGGAAACAAGTCCCTCCAATAACTAAATAACATTGTGATGACTGTTTTACGTACTGTAATACACACGCAAATAGATATACCTTATATACACATAACGAACGCTGGGATCAATAAAATGATCTTATATCCTTATTATACATGTGCATTCATAAAATCACACCTGTTAGGGCTAAGTACGGCGAAAAAGAATAAAGCAAATCGTATAGGTAATATTCTATTTTATATTAAGTAATAAATTGTGCAGCTAGACATTCATCCGTAGAAACTACAAAACCAGCTCGTCAAATAAACTGTATAATAGCCTGTTGTTCGGTCATTATTTTACCTTCATTATACAATAGCATTACCTGACTGGATACAGTGTCGCATTATTTAAAAG
This sequence comes from Mormyrops attenuatus, assembly GCA_026777985.1. Lineage (NCBI taxonomy): Eukaryota > Metazoa > Chordata > Actinopteri > Osteoglossiformes > Mormyridae > Mormyrops > Mormyrops attenuatus. The sequence continues at coordinate 21,594,011 of JAODKC010000130.1, forward strand.
TATGGTAAAGTAAGGACCCTCCCTAACTCTCACACATTTTATTTTCATGCGAATTAAAGCCTCCATGATAAAGAGGCAAATTAAAGATTGTAACATGATATCCAGACCACCTCTATACGGTGATAGGGACCAGTTAAAATATATATTTTGGGGGTGAGCTCTACAACTCTAGTAAACCGCTAAACAGCAAACGAAACAGATAAAACCGTGAACTCACTTCATAGATCAGGTTCTGCACCCCGCTTGGACCGATCTGGACTTTCCTCGAGTCTCCCAGCACAGACTACGCCAGTCTCTCTCGTACCGCCTACTCATATAATAAGGCGACTGCATGGGCAAACAGCTCTTCAGTCGGGGACCCGCCTCGAAGTAATTTCTCAACCGCCTACAGTCTTTTGTTCAATCAAAAAGTCTTTCAGACCGTCGAACACACGCTCCGAAGGGCGTGAAAGACTCGCAGGCTTCGCGCTCACATAAAGGCTACATTTGTAACCATGTTTGAACTCCGCGATTTCACCCGACGTCGGCTTCTGCTCCGTGGAGCCGGGGCGAAATTCGCACACGGGGGGCGACACGCCCACATTGATGCAACATCGGCGTATGTAGGGGGAAATGGCAGCTTTAATTTGTATGAACTTGTCCTTTCCAAGGTGAGGTACCTTTGAACTCGGGCAATCCAAGCTGAATATACTACCACTTTTTAAATACTAGTACTTCGGTTTCCTCTTTGGTGTTAACGTTTTATATTGTGATTTAATAAGTCACTGATAACAGTCCATCTCTCCTCTCTAGAGTTAAACCCGAATGACCAACGAAAATTTCTTTGAAAGGCTACAATTACTTTCGCTGAAGTGCGTTTACCGTTCATGCAGTCGGATTTCAGGATTTCATCACCGTCATTAAAGGTAATCTATACTCCACAGCAGGCGGCACTGTTGGCAATATACGGTTTTATATTGCATTATTCGTGCATCATACAGCAATGATGCAATTCATAAAAACCAGGAAAAAATTATGAGTCAGTCAGGTACAGAAACAGCACCAGCTTCTCACAAGAACACGCCCAAATTTCATCTACCATTAGTGAATTGGCAGAGATTTTACGTTATGCGAGGACCTTTTAGATAAAAAAAAAACATGTTGTGAGAAAACGTCTATTTTCGAAAGCCTCTTGCCATGAATTTTGTTAAAACAATATTTTTTCTCAGTGCCAAGATCCCATACAATTTGGGGCACAACACTGGCAGGTGGAGCATTAATTTACACCGAGCTCATTCCAAACATAAGGACAGTTTTATAAAAATCTATTATTTGTTTCTTCAAGACTACTATTTGCAGTAAGCACACAAATTACCTTTGAATGAAATGTTAATTACCATACTTCGCTTCCTAATAAAACTATTCGAATTTACTTCCATCATACAACTATTAATGTTACGAATGGCGGCGGTGCTCATCTCTTCAGCAGGTACAGCAGGGCAAAGCCAGAATTACCGTAATTTCTGGAAAAAGGCAACAAAATCAGCGGCAATAAATGAATAAATGTACAAATATAGTCACTTTTATTAATGACTAAATAAATGGGCATCACAACTGAAGAATACGGGCATGCAAAGTATCTACGAGCAAAGCTCTTTCTAAAAACTGGTGGTGATCACAGTCAGTTACTAATACATACAACGTCATCCCATCTCCCCCGTCTAAAGCGGTTCTGTACTTTACACAAAACTCCAACTGAATCTTCTGATTTTTCTTCTTTTCCGGTGAGCGTTAATACTAATGCGAATTTTCTTTTAAAAAAACATCTCCAACCCAGGCTTTCCCTAAACGGTGGTTTCAGGATTTCACGAATGACTTCCACTTAAAGAAAAAAAAAAGACAATTGCGCGCCCCTATTCACAAGAAACTATACCCCAATACTAAACGCCAGTCCTTCGCTCCTGTAACACTATTTTGAAACCAGTTTTAAGATTACACAGGTAACCGCGTCCATCTTCCATCAACAGATGAAACTTCACAATAAACGAGCTATATGAGAGTCAACACATTCGTGTGTGTAAAGGGTAAACGAAATTAAGTTTATTAATAAAATAACAACATGGCTTAAAAAAAATCTTCAGCCTTCCCTGTGAACTACTATATTGGAAGAGCAGTCAACTCTTAAGGAACTGTGACCTTAACATAATTTATGTACTTTCACTTTCTAAATATGCTATATTAATGGGGGGGAAACCAGTATACATCTCATATTATTATACGAACGGAAGGACTGGGAAAACATAGCTATGTATCGTGAGCTTAGAACTCCGCTGCAGAACATCTTTATTATTTTAATAGACTCTTACATTTATCCTGCTGGGGGGGGGGCAATGTTGTAATGGGCACTTTGTTTACCGTTTACATATGACTAATAAAAAACAATTGAAAACGGGCAGGGAAGCGTTAACGGATAAGCAGCTGACAGAGATGGCGAACCTCTATCAGCCCACGGAGCTTATTTGCGGGACCGCAGAGATCGGAGAGATTTCCGCGACACTGATTTGGCTTTGACGGCCGATTTCGGGGGGGCCTTTTTGACGGGTGCCTTCCTCGCTGCCGCCTGCGTGCGAGCCTTGCTGGTCAGCTTCTTGGCGACTGGTGTTTTGGGCTTGGCAGACGACCCAGCCCTCTTGCTGGCGGCGCTGCGGGCGGTGGCAGCCTTGTTGGGCGGGGTTTCCTTGGTGGGCGGGGCTTCCTTGACGGCCACCTTGGCAGCCGCCTTCGGGGCTGGCTTCCGAGCTGGGGGGGGCGGCTTCTTGGAGCGGGCCACCGGCCTCTTTGCTGGGGGAGGCTTCTTACCCTTCACCTTCACCTGACTGGCTGGCCAGCGCTTCTTAGTGGTGGGGGGCCGCGGCAGCTTGGCTGGACGTCTCTTCTGTTTCCTGTGAACGGCATTGGACACATGTGCGCGCCGCAGCCAGAGAGGATCCTGCACGATCTGTGGCTGGAAGACCGATCATTTAGCCCAAGATCAGGTCAATGCTCCGGTGATTCACAAAATGATGACCTCATCCACATATTGTATAATTAAGTCCCACTATCCCAGGGGTGTCAAACTGCAGTCCTGGGGGGGCGGAGCCCTGTACATTTTTGGGTTTCTCCTCATTTAACACACCTGATTCAACTCCTTGTGCTAATTACCACACAGCCCTTGAGCTGAATCATTTGTGGTGGAGCAGGGAAAGAGCTAAGCTACACAAGGCTCCGGCCCTCCAGGACTGCAGTTTGACCCCCCTTTTCTATTTGTTCCGAATCATATTTAGCACACAATGCCACACAAATATATGGTTCCACACCTTAAGTAGAGAACACATCCAGAACAACATTCAGGTTTGGGCTTTCCATTACCGCAATGCTTTGAACTGGAGCTCAGCCACTGATAACTTGAGTTCCAAAATGACATAATTTTTGAGCAATGTTTAGAATACTGAGGGTTTAAACTGGCTAACACAAGAAAATGCATTTGGTAATTATCCACTCAATAATCGTTGTTAACCAGTGACAGGTGTTTAGCTCTGATCTGAGACTCATGGAGACAACACAAAACCTTCTCTTAAACCAGGGGCGGGGGGTCAGAGCCCTGTGTGGCTTAGTTCTTTCCCTGTTCCCCCACAAATGATTCAGCTCAAGAGCAACGTGGTAATTAGCACAAGGAATTGAATCAGGTGTGTTAAATGAGGGGAAACCCAAAAATGTGCAGGGGTCTGGCCCTCCAGGACTGGAGTTTCACACCCCCGCCTTAAACCTTCAAAAAGTCAAACTCTTCACTCAAGACCTTTCTAATCATTGCTGAACTGCACCCCCACCCTCACATCACCCATATTCCAACATCACGGATATGATGCCCATTTTCAGATCTAGGGTGACCTCTTACTGGACTTTTGTACCTGCTCTTCTAACGTCCACATCAATGAGTACTTTTCTCCAGGAGCGAATGAATGTCAACAGCAGTTGCCCCTTATGCTAAATACCATCATCGATGCGCCCTAACTCCAGTGATGTCGCACTGACAGTGAAAAGGCTGTATTTTTTTCAGTAGAATGACCACAGCAGTCCGTCTTAAGGAGGAAAACAGCTGGCCCAAAGTGTGGCTCTGTTTCCAAGACTAACAAGCCAGGCTACGAGTTCAGATTCAAGAACACTCATTTGTGATGAGACTCCGAGCACTTTAACCAACCTAAGAACCAGGAAGACTCCATATAACATAATACCTACATCTATAGGGCAGTAGTGCTCCCACCGACAGCGTACACCTAGGCAACTTCAGCATCTTCTATGCCCTTCCTGCTTTAACATACATGCGTGATCAAAACCTGCACAGGCCCACCCCCACACTGCAACTGGGTATCACAACTGCATAAGTGGTTTCTCTCACAATGGTGCTCACATTTGACACAGATAAGCCTCCTCTTTTATGTTTTCTTTTGTGTCTGTTAAAAGCAGCTACAGTATTGCGTACGTACATTATCAACGTTTACGATCTTTGTAGTACTGCTGTTATAGTCAGTACACTTTAACATTTTTTGATTCACATGCCACATTTTTCATCGCAAATCACGGATACTTTCCACAGCGTTTTTTGTTTTTACTGTATAACCTTCCCTGTGCATTTTGTACCTTCATGACCAATCAGTTTCATGAGTTGAGCACCCCAAGAGTACAAGGCCCAAAAATGGCATTTGTGGGGAGGGATATTTAATTAGGAGGAAAAGTTCTCCCATCAAAAAACTGCTATTACTCAATGGGGTAAAGAAGTTGTTGGCCGTGAGCTCACCCAAAAAACCCCCACACATCACTATTCACACTCAAATGAGCTAATTTCATAAAAATAGCCCAATTTGTACATCAAGTACAGCCCAAAGTGTGTAAGGTGTTTTGGGGACTTCTCCGTGCGGGGGACTTCTTCGTGGGGAGAACTTCTCCTTTGTCTTGCAAGATATCCAGGTGTACCACTGGTCAGGTGTTTCTGGAAACTTGTTGAATTAAAATGGAATGATCCCCTGCTCCCACAATTTAAAGACTCACCTCTTCTTGGGAGGAGGTTCATCCTCCTCCTCATCTTCCTCAGACTCCTCTTCAGACTCGTCTTCCTCAGACTCCTCCTCCTCAGAGTCCTCCTTCCTCCCACGCTTCCGCTTTTCTGGCTCTGGAGTCTTCTGTTTCTCTGGGAACAGGACAGCAGGACTGTGGAGGAAAAAGACCTAGAAGGTTAAGGTGTGGATCTCCGGTGCATCAACTGAAACCCAAGACCCATCAGTACAAACAAGCATAGGTTTGTGGGCCTCAGTCAACAACTGCAAATCGGTCAATTCTACCTGCATCATTCTGCGAGAGAACTCTAGGGTTCCACATGATAAATTCTGCCCTCTGGGAAAATGATTAGTATAGACAGAAATCTGGGACCAGGAACCCCCCCCACCCCCCCACTGATGCATGCACACTTCTTTTGAGCCAAGAAATTTTAACCGGTTTATGCTGAAAAACTGTGATCCCCTCCCTTCCCTTACACATGCCAAGGAAAAAATGAATTTCAGACATGAACAGAAACAAAGGTTTCACACCCCAGCACAAAAATGTCCTTTTGGGGATAAATAAAGTACTCAGAGTCTGAATACTTCTGACCCCCAGGGATTAACCCGCATACCCAAGCTGGTAGGGCCAGGTGATATATCGCGCATTCGGAATAATCAAAAGGGCTTCAGATGACAGGCAAAATATTTGACCGAATGCCAGCTTTTCGGTACTATAAGGACGTTTATTCACGCCCACAATCTGTTAAGCAGATTAATAGTATGAATAAAATATTAATGAGGCATTTTATGACGCCCAAAAGTTAGTAAATTCGGCATATCCTTATGTTTAATAAACATGTCAGACTTTAAACTGCAAAAAGTACTGCCACACCACAAACGTCTTTTTACCTTGTTTAGGTAGGATCTCCTCTTAAAAGATGTCGAGGCTGGCCCTTTCTTCGCTGACACTTCAGTGCAAATTGCACTAAAGTATACCAAACATAGTATACCAAAACAGGGTGATGTGGTGTGCTCCGCTAACCCAATTTAATAATGATTACTAAGTTTTGGGTGTCACAAAACGCATCTCAATATTGTAGCTGTACTACTAATCTGCTTACCAAATATTGGGCGTAAATAAATGCCTGTATAGTATCGAAAAACTGCCGTCCGGCCAAATGCTTCGCCTTTGATCTGAAGCCCTGGTGATTATTGTGCATGTGCCATATAATAGATGTGATATCGCCCAGCCCTACAAGCCTGACAGTCCCATTTTGGTGTCTAGGCAGCTGGACAGCCACTGGCTGGTCCAAATGAACACAAACCGCAGACACTCTACCTTGGATAGTAGGGGTAGCAAAGTTGGTAGCTTCCATTCAGGCCATTTCCAGTGATTTGCTCCATCCAGCCCATCATCTTGCATCTCTGAAGGGTCCTCTTCAGGTTCCCCACTATGGAAAGGAACAGGGAGACCTGAGAACAGCACCCAGACATGCTTGCCTTGCTTCAGTACAGGATGGATCCTACTTAAATTATAGAGAACAGTAAAAAAAAAAAAAAAATAAAAGAAAAAAGGATAACAAACCATGGGTTTGGATTTTCTTTTCCTCAAAGCAAACCACCAACACCACAAACAGCACCAATACTTCCAGGACATCAGGAAAACTAAAGCGCCTTCTAGATGTCCTTGGAGAACAAATTTGTCGCAGGTTTTCCTGACCTTCATGTCAAGACCTGCCTCTTAGTTGTTCGTCTCTATGCGTTCAACCCACGTGGCGCTACTGGAAAGGGCCTCGATGATAAAACCCCACAGATAGCCTGGGCAGGAGCTCACCCAAGTTGTAGACCTTGCTGTCCTTGTGAGTCTCCAGAAGGAACTTGCGGAGGGTCACAATGCTGCACGTTTTGGGCTCATTCATGGCTGTGATGGCCGTCACGATGGCGTCTTCCAGTGGGCCCCCTTTCAGAAGGGGCTTGTCCCCAACCCTCTTCAACTGAAAGGGAGGGGGGCAATTTCAGAGCTCATGAACTTTCCCCTCTGATCTGAGCAGAGACCAGTGTGGCATACACACTTCCTATAAGCTGTAAAAGCCACAAAATCATCCAATCATCATCCTCTCTTAAGAGGGCAAAGGTTAGAAAATGGCTACTAGTCAATCAGATCCTGGAAAACAGACTGACTCAAGAGAATGTTCAAAAATAATCAGCACACTCCCCCATATCTCCAAATACCAAAATTTTACATTATCTGCTGTGGTACTTTTGCCAGAAACCAACAAGCATACAGGAGCGGTCACCAAGCGCAAAGAAAGCTTCTAAGCTTTCGTGTCATGGCTGAAATGGGCCAGGAAAAAATGGCAGCAGACCTGGAAAGTGCCAGAAGCTCCTTTCCCGGTGATCTGCTCCAGGTGACCCCGTTCCACAGCTTTCTGCAGTGCACTCTTCAAGACGTCTGGCCTGGAAAAGAACAGAGGGCTTTGGGAGTCCACCGACACCCTAAACACCATGATCAACGCACATCAATTCCTGTGACCTTGCACTGGAAGTGAACAGGCTATATGCTTTCAGGCTTTACCACAGGCGTCTGTCTCAAGAGGGAAATTAAACTGACTACTGCGCTTTTTTTTTAATTCAAGTTAAGACTCAAATGTAGTAAACTGGACCTCCTAACTATGGCATATAGGTGTAAGCGTTAAACTACACAGATTCAACAACAGTGAATAAAAACCCTGAAAGTCCAGCCCCCAGATCGACCTGTGAAGCACGGGTACCTCTGTTCAACGTTGAGCTGCGGGAAGTGCTGCTCTAAGTACTTCTTGATGAGGAAGTAGGAAGCTTCCTTGGGCTCACACAAGCGGGTGATAATCAGCGGAAGCGAATCGCCAAGCGGCTCAGCTTTCTGCAGACAGATGAAGGCGGGGGGGGGGGGGTTCATACATTGGCTAACTGAGGGAATGTTTACCAGTCACCCTGTTCACGCAACCGTATAGGCATCCCTTCACTAGGAGTGACATGAGCGGTTAGCTAGTCTGACGAGGTATACCTTGGTGGATTTTGACTGCTTGTTAACGCTGAAGCTGCCAGAGAATCCCTTCCCCTTCAGCTGCAGGGAGGACACAGAGAGGTGCATCAGTCAAAATGCGCACTTCTCACGGGCTTCTACGGTTTTTGACCAAGCCACTGCATAACTGTCCAATCAGCTGGACTTTCACAGAAAGGAGATTAGAGATCAGGCTGAAGTCCATCTCTGCTGCACACAACGAAACTCAGAAAAACAAGGATTGGTCAAGATACACCAGAAACACATGGATAAAACATCATCACTTTGTCAATAAGAAAAATGGGAACGGGTGATGTTTACTGGGCACGAGTGCCTGAAACATGGCTCAGGCTCATCCACTAGCCTGTCCAAGGAAAGTCACTGCAATATGGATGGACAGATGGATGGATATTTCTGAAAAACCAAGACTGGAAAGAATGGAAGGAGCTCATGCTTAAGAAAGTGATTGTACCTGCTTCACAACGCCCTTCTGCACCAGGCGTGTAAGGGCCTTCTTCAGGAGAAACTTCCTCTTCTCCAGCTCCAAGGACGCATACTTCTTCATGATGTACTTTGTGACAGCAAAGGAGGAAGCCCCAGACTTCTCCTGACAGGCCTGTGAAGGGGGGGCAGATACAAACAACAATGAAAAAAAAAAAAAAAAACACTAACAGATCCTCGGCCGGTGAAGAGGGGGCTGCCCACCCCCCACCCCATCGTTATTTTTACTAAACCAAAGTTCCCCAGATGCACCCAGTGAAAAAAAAAAACTACCGTTTACAGAAACGCAGCTGAATAGGCACCTTGACCCCGCACAGTGAAACTAATCTGCCTTAAACTTAGATAGGGTGAACACTGCTCAGGTGGGACACATATACGTTTGATACTCTATATCAGCCCTGCACATTTTTTGCTTTCCCCTCATTTAACACACCTGATTCAACTCCTTGTGCCAAGTACGACACAGCTCTTGAGCCAAATCATTTGTGGTGGAACAGGGAAAGAACTAAGCTACACAGGGTTCCGGCCCCACAGGACTGGAGTTTGACACCCCTCTTCTATATCTTTACGCCTCCGTGGGGTATTAACTTAAGCTCAGATCTTGGGGTTTCAATAATAAATGTTTTAAGATTTATAATTAGCATCATATTTTTAAAGTGATAGAGCAAGTAAAATTATCCCTGTTTACCAATATCCACCTTACTCTTAACAGGTCAATGGACGACAACAGGATTCCTACACACATCCCATGTTAACATTCCACACTGTTGCACACTGTATGGAGAGTGACAGCAATTTCCCATCTTGTCTTTGCCAGGATCTGCCACTGGCTGCATCTAGACAGTGATGGTTTAGACATAGAGATGTCGATTATAGTGATCATGGTTATAGTGATCAACCACTTATATGGATCAAAAAGCTTGGGATGGAATCATTCCTAATCAAGTAGTCCGTTTACAGTGTTCATTTTGGATCTTTTTATACATGACAACATATGGAAAAAAATAAACACATATAAATATATATATTTTTTTCACTTTACTTTGATCACTCTACTTTGCCTTGCGGTGACCCATCCGCTTCTGGCTAGCTACCTGAGACTAATGCGGCGTGCACAAAAAAAACATGATGGAAAGAGAAAGTAATTTCTTCTCCATGACAAATATAGACATTGAAGCCTTAGATAAACCGCCAAAAACAAGCCACTGAGATGCAACAGTGAAACTACAATAAGCACTTTGCGACAATGTAACGTTGTGAAAATGTGCTATATAAATTCAATTGAATATTTATGTACAATACTGTATTATAGTGTATTTGCATTACACAGTTCTGTAATTTAATTTCAAATGTCAATTAGATGGTAATCTGCCTGAGACATAAAAGAAATAAGACCATTCGCTTATAGTGATCAAATTCACCCAGAGAGAAGTGATCACTATAAGCCGTTTCCACTGAAAGCTTGCATTTCCCTATTGTGAACATGCTAAATGGCAAGATAGCCTACACCAATATTTCCTACCCACCATCCTTTATGTGGGACGCTGCTCTTCACTATGTGCACATTCTGGTGTCGACATCTCTCTCACATTGGTGATTTCATCAAAAACATTAATAAGTCAATTCTGATGTTTAGAATACACGGTGGGCCAGTTTGTTGCAATAGTGTGGAAATATTTCCATACTTTCCCTTCCTTTTTCCATAATAATGCAGACTTAGAAAATACCAAAATAAAATTCCACACTTTTCCATTCTGCGTAGGAACCCTGCTATTATGAAGAAAAACAATGCATCTCAGACATTTACAAAACTGCTACTGCACCCACACATCAGAAAAGGATATTATCTTAATCATATTTCACAACTGCATAAAAAATAAAAAACAAACCAATCAAGCCAAGCACAACAATGCTGAAAACACATGGGCGGAATGCCAATTTAATAATAACATGGAACGTCCCTTTAAAGAGAGACGGGCTGTGCGGGAGATTAGAACACATTCACACCTGGATGGCTTCGACGAGGATGTCATCCACCTTTGGCTGGTTGTACAGGGACACGACAGCCTTCTGGGCGGCCGGACGCCGGCTGGATGACATTGTTGCCCAGGCGGGGATGGTCCTTTTTATCTTCCTCACCTTCTCCTTCTCTTTCCCAGCATCCTTTTCTCTACAAAATGAGCCAAAAAGAAACATGTTAAGGTAGGGGTGGCAAAATCATACAGATGAAAAAAATATATATTTTTTGCACAAACTACCTCTATTAAGTACTAATAAAGCTCCCATTTCATGCAATTAAAACAAAATTAAACACACACATTTCTCTTCCTCAAAGTGGCATGCTTGAACAGTACTTCAATATAATCAAATTTATCTACTTGGCGAAAGCACTTTTTTTTATTCAAGGCAACTTAAAATTGACCCATTTATATGTCGAAAGATTTACTGGAGCAGCACAGGTCAAGTATCTGACTCAAAGGTACAACAGCATGTCTCCTCTTGGGATTTGAAATAGCAACCATCAGCTGCACTTTACTTCACTACCCGCCTCCCACGCACTGACAACGGGACCAATTAACCAATAAGTGGAACAGACAGGCAGTTAACACATTTACAAGATGAAGGAATGGCAACGAGTGGCTCACGTTTCTCCTTTCTCCTCCCCATCACCAGCCTCTTCTGGCTCTCCCTCCTCTTTCTTCTCTTCCACCCCCTTTGGGGTCTCGCCGTTGCCCGTCTTGTCGGCCGCCTCCTTCACCTCTCCTCCAGCCTCTGGGGCCGCAGAAGGAACCTCCTTCTCTTCTCCCGTGGAGGCGGATTCCTCTGAGCCAGCATCAGGCTTAGCTAAGTAGATGTATGGGTGGAGGGCATGGCACCAGAAATTTCCATAAAAGGCAACCAATTAAATTAAAAGTACTGTGCCAATCTAACCCAGCAGTAGTAGTGGTGGTGGTGGTGGTGGTGGTGGGGGGGGGGGCGAATTGGAAATCCCACTAAAGATTGGCTAGATAACCACAGAAGATGGTCCTCAGTCAGCACTGGAATATCCCTATTCCTACCTCTTTCTGGAATGTTCTTAGGGGTGGTGTCCTGGGGCGCAGTCCCAGCTGCACGTCGAATAGGCATGTCTCAAACCTGTTGGCCAAAAGGTTGAAAAAAGGTGAGGATCTGTCAAGGTACGATCCTATTTGCCGGACTGGTTGTCTACCATGATTGGCCAGCATATTTTACATATGTCACCACAGAAAATTTTTGGCATTACTTATGGTTTTAATTGTAACTTTTTGTTTTGCAATGCACATATGCCACAACTTGAAACTTTTGTCAGATTGCTTGTGCAATTAAAGCAAAATCAAGTTATTTAAATGCGACAACCTTGTGTACAAATGAGACGTGCGAAGCTTCGGACTGACGTGCATTTTAAATAATAAATGCATGAGCCAACAAGAAAAACCGTGTTCTTTAATCAGCCGTTCAAATAAATATATTTATTTAAACAGTCCAGTGGCGTAAATATGGCCAGATTCGGGGATTTAAGTTACAGATGTGCAACAAGCTAACCCATAACGTGCATAAGAGAAGCATAAAATATTTATCAATCTGTATCTCGGAAACAATGACCACGGCCAATAGTGTCGCTTTCTAAGACTTAACTGGTCGCCAATCTAGTTTGCGAGTTGAACAGCTTTGTAAATTTCAAGCAACGTGCAACAATGCAGGTGCCAATTACAGCGCATCTCTCGATGGAATAAGCCGAATATTCTCCATTTTGTCCATTTTCCTGTACCGCACAGTAATGGCGTTGCAATGAGCCGATGTTAAATGCAAGGAGTTGGATAGCAGAAGAAACAAACACTATTATAACATCGCGATTACGCGCCACTTGCGGATTATTTGTCTCCCACATCAACAGATGCACACCTTTATTGGAAATCCGCATTTCTTTTCCTTACCTTACCTTTGCAACGTTTTAATCAACGCGTTTGTAATGAAACGGTGCTCTCGCCTTTATTTAGAATCGCATCGGCTCGCGTGCCCCGCCCCCCATCACCGCCCCCCTTGAGGCGTTAACGTCGTGGCGTCACTGCGCAGCGTGCGGCTCGCGCTCTTTGTCTTCGCTCGCGCACGGCGCACACGTACGTGAATCAGTGCATCTGATTGGCGGCTTCGCCCGTTCGTCCACGCGCACTTACGGATATTCAAACAAAAAATTGAAAACCCTTACCGTTTAATATCTCTGGTTTAGTAGCACGTAGTCCTGCATAAAAGCCGTGACCCACTGTTTGGACGACTTTATCCACCAACAGAATTATGTGGTACGCCGGAAGTTCCTTACCTCAACACAGGTAACACCTTGTACAAAATTTAGACTACACAATTTGCATTTTAATGACAGCCACTTACAACATTACACAAGTCTTAAGTCATTTCATAGCGAAGACTGAGGAAGTTTCTACCGTTTTACTGGAGTTTTCTTTCCTCTGGGAAATTTGCCCTCCAGGTGGCAGCAAGGCACTTGCGAACGGGACTACTGCTGTTGGTACCTGCTTTTGACGGGACAGTGGATTTGATTACACACCGCTGAAAACTGCAGAAGAGTAAGGTGTTGGTATTTTCCGAATCACGCCATTATTAAACCCTACGTTTCGGAAATGTATGACTTGATGCGTTTTAAATTCTGCAGGGGACACTGCCAACGAATAAACCATATTTTGAAAACATTCCCTTGCAATAAATAAACCGACTCCGCGTCACGACGACCAACATGTAACCGATTAAAGCTTTCTGCGTAAAACAAATCGGCCACACACGCACCAAACGTGTCTGATACAGAGGACATACGGCTCCCCAAACCTTGTAACCCTCTGGAAGAGAAGCAAGACTCGGTCCTAACGGGTAACCGGTGTTATGCCGAAAAAGGCATCCCTGCCGTAGAATGCATCCCTGTGTCTAAATGATCGATATGTCGCTGATCTG
>JAODKC010000130.1:21607679-21620042 GCA_026777985.1 Mormyrops attenuatus
AACCCCTAAAAGCTCAACTCGTCAGAACACTGGCATGCATTCTATGGCAGGGATGCCTTTTTCGGCATAACACCGGCAGCAGCCCGAAAGACTAAGATTTTGTGGACGATTATCCTTCACTCAAAAGACTGAAGAACTGGAAGTCAATGCAAACATTTGCACATCATCCCCATAAATTCCCAAAATGGGTTCCCACTTTCATTCAAAAATACCAAATACAGTAATCACTGATTCACAAGCCAGTAACATCCAACACCCTCCTAAAACTAGTTTTTCATCAGCTGAAGATTAGATCAGAAACTTTAAAAGGTACTGAAGACAGTTTCCTTTGTTGGGCATCTGGGAGGAGAGGCGTACTGATGCATAATACATCTGCATTATGTAGGATATCGGATGTCGTGCCTTCTTGAACAGGTGGCATAAAAATAACCCGAAACCCTGTGCAAAGAATCCACTTGGACTCTACTAAAACTCATTATTTTGCTACTTCCTAATGCCATTGAAGAACTACAGATTTTGTAATATATATTTAGGTCTAGGCTAGCTTTACCTGGCCTAGAGATGGCTACTCGGTTCATTAAATAATGAGATGTGTGACACACAGACCGAATTACAGAAAAGTCAGAAGGCTATTTCTGAAAGTTCATGTACTTCAACATACCATTTCGGGATTAAAAAAAGATTTAGGCCTTATTCGATTATGTCAAGACATTTTTCTCTACAGATGCAAAACTGAAATTAATATATGTTAAAGAGTACAGGTCTGTAATACGTTTTTTGTGCTAATTTCATGGGTGGCAAATTTAGTAAAACCAAGAAAATACCTGCTATAAAATAACACACATGCGAAATACACACACCAATACGCCCACATTTTTCTTTTTTTACATAACATTTTGTCTTTAATGTATTTACAAGCTTTAAATTTGCTCTACAAGCCTGTATTATGACAAGCATTCACGTTCAGGAGCCTTCGTGTTGTCAAACTTTGCGCCTATTTCGTTAATTGTTTTTGCATGTCCTTCCTCATTCTCTGAACTGTTTTTGTGAACTGTGGCATCTCCTGAATGCACATATGTGCTTTTTTGACGAGTATATACACATTTCATATAGAGCAAGCGAAAACAGAGGGAGCAGTCCTTGTGGTTATTTAATAACCTTTAATCCCTGACCTTTCTCCCTCAGTCCCTGTCATTACTCCCTGCTTTCCCCCTTATCCTCCAAAAAAATAAACTTTCATTTTACCCTGTATTTCAATCAAGCACGCGGGATTCAGGGAGGATTTTCGCTTCACAATTGTTAATATTATTTCTGTTATTGCTGATGTTCTTCTTAAGAGCATCTGCAAAAGTTAAATAAACTTTAGTATTTGCAATTCTTAAAAAAATAATAAATTAAACATTTCAAAACCTATGACAACTCTTGCAAAGTAATTGCATTGTTAAATCCTTTCTTAAAAAGTAACAAAACAAAGAGTTAAAATTTAAAACAAAACAAAAAAATATCCTAATAATATACATACTCAGCGCGCGCCCCAACCACCACCCTGGAACTGAAACTGCATGATCCAGAACCAGAACTTTAATATTAATATTCATCCACGGCTATGCTTTCCAGTTTCGTAACGCTTCGTTTCCACGAGGCAAATATTGTTCTGAGCAAAAAAATTAAAAAAAAAGAAATGGCCGTGCTGCACGGGATGCTGGCGAGGCTGCTCCCCCGCAACTCCCCCCAACCGGCCCCTCCCCTTCGTCAATTGTCTTCAGACTCTTCCTCTGCCTCTCTCAGCCAGGTGAAGAAGGCTGTAACAGACTTTAGGGCCACCCCCTTGCCCCTCTGCTCTGCGGGGTCCTTGCTCGCCTCCCATTTGTAGAAGGCATCCTCCGAGATCACATCCTCGTCATACAGGCAGTCGAAGAACATGCGCAGCAAGTCTGGGGGTGGAAGGGGAACGTGGGGGTATTTTACAAAGCAGTTAATGTGACCAACAAGCACTCCCATAACAAAGGAGCTACAGAAAAGACTAATACTGGTAAACACAATTAATTTCCAGAAATTTCTAACAGGCATCTGAAGTAGCAGAAATTTCACAACAGGGATCTTTGCATGTAGGTGCTTTAAGCCGCGTGGCACACGGAGAAAGGCTACTCACTGGGAGGCTGATCAAGGGAAACCATTAATGCCTGGAGTGCATAAAGTGCTTGCAGCTGTCGCTCAGTGTCTGAGTTAAGGTACTTGAGTAATACAGGCAATCTCCTCTGGATTATGGAAGTATCAACCCTACAGGAAGTGCTCTCGCCTAGGTACAGAAAGATGGTGAAAGAGAGCTTGTTAGCTAGAATCTGCCCACCTTTACAAACCTTACGCGAATGTTTATCATTTCATGCCCAGCTTCACTTGCGCTATACAGTTCTAGGAAAAATTAAGAGACCACCTACTATTTTTGTTTCACTCATTTCTCAATTTATGGGTGTGCGTCTGTGAATAATATATTTTATTTTTTTGCAAACTTTAGCCTGATTCTTCCCTGTTTCTCCTTAATGAAGGGCTTCTTCCTTGCTTTATGGGACTTCAGTCATGCTTCTAGGAGCCTGATACGAATTGTCCTAGCAGTGCACTTCACACCTGCACTTAATGTTTCCCATTCCTTTTAAAGGTCACTTGATGTCATCCTACGATTCATGAGAAACTGTCAGATAAGTTGATGGTCATCTCTGGCATTAGAATGTCACTTCTGCCCTCTGTCTGGCTGGTTTTTGGTCATTCCCAGTGTCTCCTGTTTCACCTTGTTCTTGTGTACTGCTGTCTTGGAAGCAACCTGCTGCTCAGTGTAGCCTTCTGCCAGCAGAACCAGGATTAAACCAGGATTTAAAAATGCAGATTTATTTCTTAAAAAAATATGGAGTGGTCTCAATTTTTTCCTGAGCTGTATCATTAAAAAGCTTTCACACATTAATCAAAAGGTTTCGACAATGTGACCTCATGCAAACAGACCTATGCTGAGGCAATATTTCATGAAGGCTGCACCAATCAATCGACCACAATCTTTCCTCGCAGTTAAATTACAATAATATGAGATATTAACAGAGTTGAAAGACGTCAGGCCCGATAGCATCCCAGAATGTTCTGGTCCACATCTATTAAATACTCAACCTAACACACCGGTCCAAACCACCTCCAGCCATTCTTACCTCTCACAGCGGCCTTGCACACTGCAGTCATTAATGCTCTCAGGAAAGGAGATGAACTCATCTCAGATTCATCCATATTAGCCTACAATGTCATAACAAATGCAGAAAGTCAATAATGACTGCATTAAAATGAAAAACTACAGACGTATCTTTGTGGCAGCACCCTGAAGTACCTAATAAATGTTTATAAGTTATAAATTAACTAACCACTGTCAACAATTACTCCATATTTCCTAGCTGTGTGCCATATATGCTTCATAAGTATGATGCAAGGTGATTTAGAAAATGAAGGCAGTTAAAATTTTTAAGTTTAATGGTTTACAACAGTGTTTTCCAATCTGGTCCTGAAGGCCAGTCCACATTTTTGCTCTCTCTCAACTCCTGAAAACGTGGACTGTCTGTGGATTCCCAAGGACCGGACTGGAAACACTGGTTTACAATATTGTCTGTAGCACTGGCTGCCATACCTCAACCCAGTCAAAGATCTGCTCATCACTTGCCCCGTCCTCCAAGAGGAGCTTCTCCAGGTGCTCACTGATCTCTTCTGGGGAGAGGGCTCTCTTGGAGTGGGTGGTGGCCAGATTCAAAAAGCCTGGAGTGGTGAATTCCAGTTTCTGTGGGAGCACAAGCTGTTCAAAGGTATGTTGTTGCAACCCTGAGGTGAGGTGAGGTGAAGTGAGGTGAGGGTTGGGGGTGGCGGGGCAGCATCTGGGGCTCTGCCTCACCTGTTTAGAGATGAAGGCCTGCACATCCTCTCCCTCCGGCAAGAAATCACTCCAATTCAAGCCAGACTCCCTCCATAAGGCCGTGACTTTTCTATGGCTCTGTGACACAAAAGAGGATTCCCCAAGAGTCCCACACACCCAGGGTTTGGCTTCAGAACAAACCAGAGGTTGCCAGTTTAACCAGTCATAACCAACCAAAAGAGTGGTGAGTACCACTTCCTGGTACTTCACTGCAGTCCTGCTCAGCGGCCATAGTTATTTTCAGCCGTCATTAATAGTGAAAGACAGACACCAATAATTGTGGCCAAAGGACCCTTAATTAGCAGGTGGTTTCCTAAACAACTTAAATTAATCTTAAACTAATATTGAAGCGGACACTTGATGAATTTATATAATGAAAAAAGCCTTGATTCTTAAAAACTGACAGATAACAGCAATAATAACTATGCAACTGCTCTAAGCTCATGGGAGTTACTAACACAAACGTTCTGTGGGCAGAAGGAAAAATGATTGGTTAGAGAGATAACCAATCAGATTGTAGAGGAGGTGGGTCCAAGCAACTAGAGGAGGCAGGACCAAGACATCTGATTGGTTGGTCCCACCTCCTGTAGTTGCCTGGACCCCCCTCCTCTACAATCTGATTGGTAATCTCTCTGAACCAATAATTTTTCCTTCTGCCCACAGAATATTTTGGTGCAAGTAAAACTCCCACAAGCCCAATCTGTCAAAAGACTTTCTGAGAGGAATAACTCACCATTTGTTTGCATAGTAGGTGTAGTATTTCAGAAAATAATATCCCTGCTCTTCCCACAGGAAGAAGAAATTTGCTTAATTCACTGCAGACACACAGGGGAAAAACAAGAATATACTTAACATTTGATATGTTAGCCAGCCAGCTGAGCTCTTTTGTCCTTTGTGTTTTCACCTGAGTGGAATCACTTTTACAAAAAACTCCAAAGTATCAAAATAAAAAGTGAGATGAACATAAATTGGCCTGAAAAAGAACAGCATCAAGGTATCAAGGTTCACTTTTAAGTTTCTTTGTGCTTTCTGTTGTGAGATTTTGAATGGTGCACTGCAAGCTGTCTTAAAGTATGGCGTCAGACAGATTCGAGGACAAAAGTATGAAAACCATTTTCTTAACTAGCTGGCAAAAATACTCCAGTTTAGGAGTAAAGTTGTGTCATAGTATTATTATCTTCACGTTATTCTGCACCCCACATTGAAATCTGTTTCTGTGATGTAACCAATACCAAGAATGTGACTGTAAGAAGGACTCAATACTGAAACTCTGGGGGGGGGGGTGGAAATCTCCCTAATCCCCCACTTAAATCATCCCTGCTGCTGGCCTGGCTATCCCTGTTCAGTGGCACTGCAGCCTACTGCAGTTTCTGACCCGCAGTGGCAGGTGTGGGGATCAGGGGACACGCCCAGCTGGCCCGGGCCCCCTCGCCACGGCGGGGCACGTGAGGCGGAACTCACCTAAAGAGCTGCCTCATAGAGAGGCCACCGTCTTGCAGGATGGGACTCAGGAGCTGGGCCAGGTACAGCCAGACATGGGGAATGTCAATAGCCATGTCGTCAGCCAGCTCCAGCGTCTCGGCGAACCTGAGGGATGGAGGGCAAGAGAGGGAAAAAAGAATGTGGAAGGAGAAAGGAGGAAATGAGTGCAGAAGTGAGATAGGAGAGGGTGTGGAGAGCGAGAGAGAGAGAGGGGGACTTAAAAGAGGCATGGCTCTCCGAGTGGGGGTCTCCAGGACCACATCTCGGTTGCTGATTTATACCCAACACACCAGGTACAGGTCCAGCAGGTCACTGCCCCACCGGGGAGGACACAGGACGGCACTGGACCAGAACATGGCTTCATGCCGCTTTTAAGAGGCGACACCTCACCAGCACACTATGCACATGCCATTTCTCTCATCGCCTTCCCCAGTGCCAAAAAAATCAAGTATGACCCTTAAATATACAGCAGAGTATTTGATAAAGGCTAAACTGAACATGTTTTCATGTTTCAATAGTTCTTGCACCTGGACCACATAAATAATTACTTCAGAAAGAGAACAGAAACACACCCACACACACCCCAACAGCCCCACAGCCGTATGGCTCTGATGTAACCCGTGAGTAACACCCTGCACAGGTCCTGCGTCACATTTTCCATTCTGCTTTCTGGGGTGGGGATGTGTGGGACACAGGGAAGGGAGGGTGTCACACTTTTCATTGCTTTTCGTGACACAATTAAATGTTTATTGACCCCTCCTGCATTGATTTTAGAACGGGAGGTGAAAAGTACAAAAAATGTTAATGGTTGCGGTACTTTTCGGGTGTGACTGAAGTGGAAAGTCAAAAGGCGCGGGGGGGGACACACAAAAGGCTCACGCACCCTTTGAAGAGCTGCTCCTTGGGGAGGGTCTCAGACTGCAACAGTTGGAAGAACAGCAGCCCCAAGTTCTCCCTGGTGGTCTGACTCCGCTCCAGTGTGGACTCCACCCCCAGCCTGACAAAGACGTGCAGCTGGGCCTCCTGCTCGAGCTCTTCCACACACTGTGCTGCCTCCTGCGGGTGTGCATACACGTCAGGCCCGGAAAGGGCATTGCTGCTGTATGTGTGCATACACGTCAGACCGGGACGGGCATTGCTGCTGCATGTGTGTACGTACACGTTAGGCCAGGATGGCGTTGCTGTTGCGTGTGTGTACACATCAGACCCGGGACGAGTATAGCTGCCGCGTGTGTGCATATACATCAGACCACGTTGCTGTTGCGTGTGTGTACACATCAGACCCAGGACGAGCATTGCTGCTGCGGATGTGCCAACATGTCAGACCGGGACGGGCATTGCTGCTGCGTCTGTGTCCGTACACGTCAGACTGAGACAGACATTGCTGCTGCGTGTGTGCGCGTACATGTCAGACTGGACTGGGCATTGCTGCTGAGAGTATGTGTGTACACGCAAGACTGGGATGGGCATTGCTGCTGTGTGTGCGCGTACACGGCAGACTGGGACAGGCATTGCTCCTGTGTGTGTGCACGTACATGTCCAACTGGGATGGGTATTGCTGTTGCACCTTTGAACTGGGTGGCTTAACCTGGGATGCTTCAATAACACATAAGCATGCATACTTTGTAGTCGGTGATGTGCAGGAACTCCTCCATGATGGCTTTGCACTTCCTCTCCATCTCCTCCACCGGTATGAGGAGTTTTTCTGGGCCAGGCCCTTCTGCAGCCTCAAGCTTCACTGCAGTAGAAGAGAGTGGTTGGATCACAAAACGGATGGCTAAACACTGACACAGCTACATCCAAGCTAACAACTCATTCAAAAACATACTTCCCCCACTCCCTGTCCCACCTAGTTTTTTTTTCCAGTTCAGTTTCAAACTCACCCATCCTTCCCTTTACTTGTGTCCCCATTTTGCAGAGGACTCCCCCCACAGCTTGAAGGAGGACAGAGGTAACAGAGAGCCTGTAGGGGGCGCCTGAGAGCACTCACTCTCCTTGGCCAACTTAAACCACAGCCATGATAGAATAATGACAGCTGTCCCACAAAATGGGCTGTAAAAATTAAATGCGGCCTAAAATAAACAAAAGCACCTTCTCACGGCGCGTTTCATCTGGCGGGATGCTAAATTATAAGCCTTTAACAGCATGAAAACAGAAAGGGGGAAAGCAGCGCGGCAGATAAGGCCTGAGCCTGCTGTGATGGCAGATTAGTCTGGAGGTAGGCCGCCTTTCTGCTGTGCCAAGCCAGGCTCCGGAACCGCTCTGTCAGTATCGCCTCAGAGCAAAAGAATCGAGCTGAACAGCCCGGCGTGCTTACATACAAAGCAGAGAAAGCTAGATTCACGCTGCATTAACTGCGGCTGCTTTATTGCAGCGTCACATCCTTGAATCACAGGCACGGAACAGTAAAACAGAAAATGGCCCACAGTGACTGGAGAGCGGTGTGGTGCACGCTTTTTGGGCAGGGCAGGCTATTAGATCAAGCCTCAGTGTCATCTGCATGTGGTGTGTCTCACCTAGCTCGTCGGACAGGGTCTGCTCTGCGTTGGCCCTCTCCTCCATGGTGGCAGCGATGTCATATGCTTCCTGGCACGTCTCCTCTAGGGCGGGGCTGTCCAGCAGCTCCTGGGCGCTACCGCCGCGGGGGAGGGGCACCGTGTGCAAGGGGGAGGATCCTGGCAGTCTGTCATTCTTCTCTTGGCCCGTGCTGTTTCGACTGGCCAATCAGAACACACACCGCCTATGTTTGATCATGTTAGCATGCATGAAGCAAAGCTTTCTTAGCAACCTTGGGTACCGAGAGATCCAATTGGTGGTTTCATCCCCTAGCCTTCCATACTATCTTGGGTTGTTTTTTTTCGTGTTTATTTGGCAGCTCTGTGTAGCTGGTGTTGGATGCTCTGGATGGATGGAGATGCAAGCTTACCTGCCGGGGAGCCTCCGAGAGTCAGAGTCCTGGGTGGCAGCAGCAGAGGCGGGGGTGACTGCCAGCTGCAGGGCACAGAAGCGGTTTAAGCTGCTTCCAGTGGAGCGCAATGGGTCTGGGTGGGCGCAGGCACAAAAAGAACATGGAGACCTCAGCGTTAAAAACAGCCCAAGTGTATAATTCACCAACACTGCAGTGAAACTGTAAGACTCTGAGAGTGTGCCACATGCTGGGGATCACATGGAGTACTGCCTTACTAAAAATGGAAGAGCAGCAGACAGCCTGGTAGCCATTATGGTACTTTGCTCTTCCCCACCAGCAGAGGGCGCTCACCTGAATTGCTGGCTTTGACTCCACCACTGCTCCCCTTTATCCAATTCACCTGAGCCCGTGGCCCCAGTTGGATCTTATCATCAATGGTCGGCTGTGAAAGCAAAAATGCAGATAGGTTTACTCAAAGAGCTGGGATTGCAATGGATTAACCATATGGGGTCAAGGGTTAAAGGTCGTTTCAAAGGTCCTAAGTTTGGCAGATGGGCACCCATTATCTCATGTGTAGTGCCAGCTTTCTGCCAGCAGGTGGAGCACAGGAGCAAGCCAGCCTTTGCGAAGCCTGCTGCAGTAAGAACCAGCCCAGAGTCTGAAGCCAGCCTGTCACTCTGGAGCGCGCATGCACGCATACACACAGACTCAGTGTTTAATAACAAGGAACAGCGCAACACCCCAGACAGAATATTCCCGACTAAAGTAACGACACGTTGGAGTAGCACACGTTACTGGCACTGGCATAGATACCACCCAGAGAGAGGAAAATTCCCAGTATCACTGACTGGTATGGGTAACCCAATCTGATGGTCACTTACGTGTCACTTGGGAGAATACGACCAGTCTAGTTAACATGCCTAAATCAATCATCCGACAGCTGTCCAGGCAGACTCACCTTGGAGATCTTGGGGATCTTGCTGGGGTCAATGGTCCGGCTGTTTTTGGTCACGGGCACCGTGCTCCAGGTGTCATCGCGGGGCAGCCTCTGCTCCCGCTGGTCTGCAGAATGGGGCGGGGGGTGATCAGGACCACTGAATACCTAAATGCTGCTTTACTACAAAAAACCATACATGCACTTCCCTACATGACACCCTGCAAAAATCCCAGACACCAAGGTGTTTTCTGTCTGGGGCATAGGAACCGAAGGTGACATGTACCCCCCAATATTTTATTTTGAGTCATTCGTTCCCCCCAATAAACAGACCTTTGCAATTAAAATATAAAGCTGAGTCCCCCTCCAATATAAATATCTCATACGCCCTTGATCTCTGCTACCATTATGTTCCTCTGAGTGTGACAGATCTAGCGCCTGAAGCCAACAAAGTGAGTTCCCTATATAGTGAACTAAACTGTACACAAGCATGCATGTGTGTGTGTGACAGTGTGTGTGTGGGTTATGTGTATATGACACTGAGGGGACTATTTTTTCGGTCCCCACAAGGGGAAATTCAATTTTATAAATATCTGTGATTGCAATTAAAAAACTAAAAATGCTTAAAGTTTTGTATTTTGTTTGTTTACTTATAGTTGAGATTAGGGCTGGGTAGGGGTTAAGGTTGTCATAATTAGGTTTTGGCTTATGCCCATAGAAATGAATGGAGAGTCCCCATAAAGATAGGAATATATGAACTGTGCATGCGTGCATTTACACATGATACGTTTTGGTATAAATGTGCTTTGGTTCAGTTAGAAGACAGTCCTGCTGGCAGGATTTCCATTTTTGTATAATTAAAAGGGTGTGATTAGAACGGGATATACCCATACAAATGGATGGGACACTGTAGGGGTAAAGAGTGTCATGCATGATTAAGAAATTAATGGACGGTCCCCACAAAGATATTAATACAAACGTGTGTGTGTGTGTGTGCGTGTCCATGTGCTTGTGTGTTAGTGCATGTGTGCTTGTATGTGTGCGTGTGCATGTGTGTGTGTGCATGTGTGTGTGTGCGTGCATGCGTGTGTGTGCGCATGTGTGTGTGCATGCTGGAGGTTCATTAGGGGGCACGAACTCTTAATTGCTTCATTGCTTCACCACTGAAGAGATAAGTATTTGACTGCACCCCCCACCCCACCCGACCTGGTCTCCTCTTGTTGTCCTTGGACATTAGCTGCTGGTGCACCTTGCGCTGCTCCTCCTGCTCCTCGATCCGCGCTTCCTTGTGAATCTGCTCGATGGTCTTGGGGCCCTGGTCCACTCGACGGGAGACCCAGTTGTGCTGTGAGCAGATGGACACTGTGGACATTCTGGGCAGTGGTGAGGCCACACCTCTGCACGCAACACGCATGGATGTTCATCTCATGCCAAGACCGGTGGCCTTGAATGTGTGGCTCCCTCAAAGGTACAACTGCAGTGTCCCATCCATCTGTATGGATATATCCCATTTTAATCACACCCATTTAGTTATAAATAAAGGGAAATCCTGACAGCATGACTGTCGTCTAACCGAAGCAAAGCACATTTATACCAAAAGGTATTGTGTGTAAATGCATGTTTGCGCAGTTCATATATTTCTATCATTCTGGGGACTCTCCATTCATTTCTATGGGCATAACCTAAAACCTAACTATGACAACCTTAACCCCTACCCATCCCTAAGCTTAGCCATAAGTAACCAAATATAATACAAGACTGTTGCCATTTTTAGTCTTTTGATTGTAGTCACAGATTTTTATAAATTTGAGGTTTATAGTGTGGGGACCTAAAAGAAACAGGTTTTATGACATTGCAGGGACACTTGGCCCTCGACGTGGTAAATACAAACCCACACACACACACAGACACACGTCTTTGAGGAGACCTCCTCCAACTTACTTGAATGCAATTAACAACCCAATAAATCCTAATAAAACAAGTGTTTTCACAATCTTGCATTCATAATAAGACATAGACATTTGCTGTCTTGGTGTCCTCAACTGTGGACAGACACGCAAACTCACTCACCAGTCGCAGGTCGATGACATCCTGCAGCATGAAGCGAATCCGTGAGGAGGTCTTCCTCTCCTTCACGATCTTCTCCATCTGGTGGAAATACTGATCCATGCGGGGCTGCAAGAGCATCAGGTAAGAGACGGGTAGGTACACATTCTGTGACTTGTGGGTACCATTCTCAAGTGGGTACCAATACCTCAAGTTGCACATAACAATAAGAGCAAAAAACATGGCAGAGGGGCCAGATATGTACATTTGTGTGTGTGTGGGGGGGGTGTTGTGAACATGGAACCGGAGTGCACACAGGAAAGCCCTGAGTGTGAACACGCACCTGGACTGCACACAGGAAAGCCTTGAGTGTGAACATGCACCCGGACTGCACACAGGAAATCCCTGAGTGTGAACACGCACCCGGACTGCACACAGGAAATCCCTGAGTGTGAACACGCACCCGGACTGCACACAGGAAATCCCTGAGCGTGAACACGCACCCGGACTGCACACAGGAAATCCCTGAGCGTGAACACGCACCCGGACTGCACACAGGAAAGCCCTGAGCGTGAACACGCACCCGGACTGCACACAGGAAAGCCCTGAGCGTGAACACGCACCCGGACTGCACACAGAAAAGCCCTGAGCGTGAACACGCACCCGGACTGCACACAGGAAAGCCCTGAGCGTGAACACGCACCTGGACTGCACACAGGAAAGCCCTGAGCTGTGGGGGTAAACAGTGAAGTACAACCCAGGGAAAATGATTGGACAAAGCAGGTGCAGAGCAATGATGTGTGTATGGCCACCAATCATCACAGAGCTTAAGGGAGCCGCACTGTGTACGTTGGGAAGGAGCCCAACCACTCTCTGTCTGCCTGCTCCATTTACATAGCTTATTGCATCCCACTGCCCCCCCCCCCCACTGTGTATGCGGTAAGTCAGTTACCATGGGAAGGTGTGTTGGGAGGGATATTAAAAGATGTTGGCTTGTAAGCAAGTAAGAGGAACATATACTTACAAAAAATGATGTTCCTCATCTAACAGCAGGAA
>JAODKC010000130.1:21635785-21661026 GCA_026777985.1 Mormyrops attenuatus
CCCCCCCCCCCCCCCCCCCCCCCCCCCCCCCCCCCCCCCCCCCCCCCCCCCCCCCCCCCCCCCCCCCCCGGCCCCACGGTTCGACTTGTTACCTGATGATGGGTGGGGCGGGGTCCTGGCGCAAACTGGAGCAAGGGGCATCATGGAGACAGGAGGAAAAGGATAGTGAGGAATCAAAGGAGGAAGGGAAATCATATTCATACACTTTATTTACAGTATCCCTTAAGCTCAGATTTGCCAGCTTTCATGAGTCCTGTAAAAGATCTGCATTGAAATCAGTATTTCTTGGGCTGTGTCTTGTCTGGTTTAAAATATCAGACAATGAGATGCTCACAACTGTTCTCTCTATTTTTAGGCCCACTGGCCTGGTAACCACGCCCCTGAAACCATGTGACCTCCCCACCAATCCCCTGCCACAGGCGTGGCACTCACCGGGCGGCTCTGCGGCTGTGTGTTCATTGGCTGGGTCTGGGGAGAGTACACCAGAGGGGCGGAGCCTGCATTCTGTCCAGGGGTATATGGAGACTGTGCAGGCACAGGTGGGGGGGAGGGGTTAGGGTAGGATGGGAGTCACCACAAAGCTCACACATGTACACACACCACCATGCTGTCACGCACCCATCCTGATTCACCTTAACAGACCGGTGTGTGTTTCAGAATAGGAGTTTCTTTTTTAAATTGCTATTAATAGCACGGTTCACCTCGGGGGGGGGGTGGCTGAACAGGCATCACAGCCTCAGCTGGGAAATCTGAGCTCGTTCATCAGAGGGCGGAGGATGCCAGGCCAGCAGAAGAGCAGAGTCATGCTGACAGGCCAGAGTTACTGTCCAAAGCACCGGGGCCTGTGTCATGGTGCTCTATATGTGTTGACGTGTGTGCGCGCGTCTGGCATCATCCCTTCCCAGACTCATAGCACAGCATCTAACACTCTTAAAAATCGGAGTCGAAAGCTTTCACATGAACCTGAAGCGTGCACACTTGTAGCTAGACGGCCAATCACAGGAGCATAGAAATAGGCATGAAGCTAGACTGACCAACAGACCAAACCAAAGACACAGAAATGCGTGCGTGACTAGGCCAAATCAGAAAAGCTAACTGGGGGCTAGAACGACACGTTAAAATGCAGAAAGAGACATGCTGTGTGACAGTAGCAGCCAGAAGGAAGGCACTCAGCATGCCTCCTAACACACTGATGCTGCGCTTGTAACACGTGTCACACGGCTATTAAAGCAAGCTAATTCTTCAAATCCACCATCCGGTTCAGACCTCGATTTCTGAGCCATGGTTCGGTTCATACCTCAGGTTTTTTAGTTTTTTTGGAGGGGGGGAGGTAAAAGAAAAAGCAAGGAAAAATTTCTCACCAACATTTTGGAACACTAAAAAGAGGAACACTAAAGAACATGTAGATTAACTGCATAAAAAGTAACTACGAAAACAAAAATGAAACTGAAATAAACTGGATAATCATGGGCTATTATCCCTCTTGAGCTAATGAAACTAGCCTAGCTTTTACCGCAGGTGTGGTTACTCAGTCATGACTGGACCAAAATAGTCATGTGACACACGCAGTTGGAAGATAAGAAATTGTGAAATCGATAAAGTTTACAAAATATACAGCTTGCCCTTACATTAAACAGAATAACAATTTTGTGATTTATATGTGTTATTTTGTAAACTTTTGTAACATTAGTAACATAACGATAGTTATGTTGGTAGCGGGTTGGGAGGAGGGATGTTGCGGTTCCAGAAGACAGAACCATGACACGAGATCGTGAACGTTTGTATCGCGGTTTCGGTCTTGGCTTCGAAGGCATTATATCATTATTAAAAGCACACACTGCTGAACAGACATATAGCCCCAATATCCCCACATGCTCCTGTTCAGGTTCCCCTCCTTCCCAGCATGCACTTCCTTCTCTGCGGACTTCATGCACTTTTTTGGACCTAATAACTTTCAAGCAAAACTGGGAAAACAGATAAGCAGAGAAGAATAAAACCATGGGAAACCTTTCCAGATTTTCCAGAATCCTCTCAGGACTTTCCCCCTTACTGAGAACTAACAGTGCCTCTACTTCCCCTTGATTAGTTCCTACGTGGAGACACACACAAAAGCACTGAGGACACACACTCCACACACTTTCCCGACACCAAACCCTTGAGGCGTGACCAATACTTGAGATAGTCCTGGGGAGGATGTGGCATGCCCGGGTGCCGCGCCAGTAAGGTTATGGTGGCCCTTGGTGATGTCGTGGGGGCCGTACGGGGGCACGGCATGCCTTGGGACCTGGTAGACAAGGAGAGAAGCCTGTCAATTCAAAGGAGGATGATCAAGAGGCCTCAGACTGACTGAATGACGCGGCACCTTTACGCGCAAAGGGCTAAAAACCAGAGATCTGTCTCGATCAGACGCCTCACGTGCAGGATTTTGAGCCAGATGGCGCACCCCTGCTATGCCAGGCTGGCCAATCGCATCTCTTTTTCTGCGAGCAAATTGCATATCAGATCCAAGCGGCCGATGCACACACAATTACACAAACATGCTAATGGCCGAGACGAAGGCTTCCTGACAACACGTTTCCCTTCAGGTCGTAACCACAGCAATCAGCCGCAGATGGAGGGGTGACAAGCGGTGCCAGAAGACAAGCATATTTTGGGATTTATCTGAGAAGTCGGGCTTTGGGCCAGCACCGCACCACAGGTCAACACGCCTCCCCCTCCCCGGAAGAAATCCACCATCAGCTCTTCACTTCAAGACAAAGAGGGTGCTGATAACGTCAATGCAGCCAAATCAAAGCCTGTGCACCTTGCAAACACCTCACACACTGCTTACTGGCAGTACACACAGCTGTGGGGAGCGCCATAACACAGGGCAGCCCTCATCTGCCAGTGTATGGGGGGGGGGGGCACAAACTTATTATTTTTATCCAGGTGCCCACATGATCTGTCCAAGTCCAAAGCACAGGCTTTTCATCCTTCTCAGAAAGTGACTATTCAGAAGAACCAGATGGAAAGCTTGACCTGAAAGAGATCAAAGGGGAAAATTAGTCCCCTGATTCACATGGGTAACCCCCTCTCCCCAAACACTGACTGGCTGAGTATATCCAGTGATCTCACACTCAATTCATAACAAGCCTGCAGGATGCAGATTTTAGCCCAAACCTCAATGAAGTTACTGCTCAGGGTTTTCACACGGGGATGGGGGGGGGGGCTGTGTGGTGCTCTCCACAAGCACTTCATAAGCGTACATTACTGTCATCTCAATATTTCAGTTTTTATTTTTAACTATAATACTTAAAAACATTTTTCATGCCTGGCTCTTTGGCTACGGATTGACGAAATGCAGTAATTATAATGCTCTGTGTTTTTTTTGGAAACGATGCAGGTATTAATAGCGCGAGTACGTGATCTGTTTAGTCCAGACGAGAGGATACAGCCGGCCAAAAATCGGCTGACACTCCCCGAACCAGCCGGGGCAAGTCAGACCACACAACATCCCGCTCACCCCCTGGGCAAGATGGAGATATGCTCCACATGCCGAAGTCATGGCTTTCCTCCAGAAACTCTTCCGCTCTTCAGCACACATGGATAGGCTCTGGCTCGCCGTTTAACCAATGTTGTTTTTTTGGACCCTAGGTCACATTATGCGGAAATTCAGGTGTCAATCAGATGCTAATTAAAACATTTACTCTAGAAGCTGGGGAATCCCAAAGACCAGGGTTGGCCACCAGTGGGAACAGATGGGAACAGATGGGCTTTCTGGCGTCCAGGACGCAAGCCGATCCGAACGGCAAGCCACGGGTCCTGCAAGGACTGCTTACTTTCCCATTCTACCTGCGCGGTCTGTTCAATTAACGATTCCAACGATACCATCAGGGATTTGGAGAAAGCATCGCAGCCAGGTACTTAACTAGAACTTACCTCTCCTGCTCTGGACGGTCAGCAGAACAATAAGAGACGTAGGTCAGGGACTCATATATTTTGCAGTGTTTATGTTTACAGAGAAATGCCTGCAACCAAATTTCTGCTGAGGTTCTGGTTGTATGGAACCTGGCATGGCTGAAACAAAGTCTGGAGAGCAGGGAGGAGAATGGTCACAGCTTGAGGAGGTACATGTGAATGTATGAGGGAGCTTCTGGGAAGGTTCCTACTGATGATTAACCAGAAGGTCTATGCCACCTTTTCATAGAAAATCAACATGAAGGTGCTAGGTAGGTAGGTTGACCTCCTCGAGGATTACTCTCTTAGGAATCAGAGCTTTAGACCGCTGCATGCTGATTGGCTGACTCTAAACCAGCATGAACTTGACTCCGTCAGACTGCCCTACAGACAAGCTCGCCGCACCCCAGCTGTAAACCCTCGTCCACCACTCACGCTGTAGACGGCGGCAACAGCGGGCTGTGATGCGAAAATCCGGTCCTCCAGCGCAGGTGGCAGACGGGCAATCCTGGGGCGGCAGGCGTTAAGGTGAAGAGGGCGGGGCTTGTGTTTAAGATGCAAAAACAGAAACTGACTGAAAGCGAGCAGACTGAGGTGATGACAAGGAGATGGAAGACGGGCGGATGAGGGGCAATTTTGACCAGCAACACGGCGACATTGATTCGATTATCCCGACCAAAATGTGAGGAACCAAACATCTGATGTTAACGTAGCATGGCCGTGTGCCAACACCTACCAGGCGGTTCTCACCTGGCAACGCGGCGAGAGGATGGGCAGTAGCCGTCCATGCAGAACGTTCCGCAGAAATGCCAGTGGGAAACGTGACATATGCAAAGCCATGAACCAACTTTGCAGTGTGAGCTTCAGGGCCCCACATCCTAACACACGTGAGGGCAGGGTGGGGCACAGGGACACCCAAGGTCATGTGGTTTCAGGGAAGCAGAGCCCCCCCCCCCCCCATACACTGTAAGATGAAGCCGCACCCCACTCCCCACACCTGCTCCACCTGGAAATCTGCCAGCCTCCACCCAAATAAACAGGGCTGGGACTTCAGAAACTCCAAACCAATCCAAACGTTCTACTTACAGCGATGAGGATTTCTGAGCTGCTATGCAAAGTACAAATGCAAATACTCTGAAATCACCAGGCAGTATGTCAATCAACAGAAAAGCGAGGGGGAAGAGTCTGCGTTTGAAGCTCTTTAAAAAATCTAAATGTTTCCTTAGGTGAGTATGTACGGACAGAGAGGTTTCTCCAGTGCTGTTTTAGGCACACAAAGACATGCGAGTCAGTACCAGCCAACTGGCCAGATAAAACATGTGCTTTCAGCAACACTGGGTGGTCACCAGGCCCTCCAAGCGGCCTGAGGGCTTATGGGTATTCGTTACACATGGGCAGCACTAAGTTCAGCCCATTGGTTTAATTCAGAAAGACTTTTCATCCACAATGCCCACAAACATAATCAGGCAAGTGCCACATAAGCTCATCGACAACAGCAACAGCCTGGTCAGACTCCAGCACCACCGCTACTCAATCTCGGGGTCTTGTAGGGCCCCATGTAATTCAGTCATGTGACACAAGAACCCAGCAGAAGCCCCCCATTAATCCAATCACATGACATTAAGCAGGGAACACAACATGTTACTTTAGTCACATGACAAGAGATGTCTGAAGACGTCAACATCTGATAGTCTTCAGAAGCAAGTTGGGTTGTCAGTCCCAGAGCGACAAGGACCAAGAGATCATGTTTCTTCATATCCTCCCACTTCAGATTCATTTCTCACTTTGGCACAGAGAATACCCATCCATGGTAAAACAAGAGCAGAGATGTCATTGCCGGGGTCAGGAGCAAGCAGTTAAGTAATAATGAAGTAATCAGGCTTTTGATTAGCCAAGGTAAGATGTGTTAGAGCTGACAAAATAAATTTCTGACATGCTGCAGAGAGGAGCAGTCATATCTGTGGTATGGGTGTGGTATATGGTATTTGTATGCAGTCTTTCTCAAGACATAAAACAATTTCAGAGCCATCTGAAGCTCAGGCACAGATCCAGCAGCCCCAGCACTGATTTGGTGGGGGGGGCGGCTTTTAAAGTGCGCAATAAAAAGTAGAAGGTTAAAGATGACCAGTTTCAGCTACAGATATATGCATTTGTGTACATTTTTCATTACACTTAATTTAACTTAAACTTCTCCCAAACACACTCCAAAGCCAAAGATCATGTGGCATGATTTTTCAGCTGACAACATACAACTGCACACTGTCAAAGTGCCGTAGGGCTCAGGGCTAGGAAGAGCACAGCTGGCCGATTATTCAAGGAACACTGGAAAATACAAAAACACTGACTTTGAGTTCCCACTCAGTAGTCACCCCTACATACAGGTGTAACTGGTACAGTGCCGGTACAAATGCGTGGGAGGGGGGTGGGGGGGTGCCCAAAGCTAAGCAAATTAGATTAAAATGCTAATAACCCCTATGCTGTGGGGGGGGGCACAGAGAAGGACGGGTACATAAAGGCACTGAGACTGGAGCAGGTGCTGACACCCCTCACCACGAGAAAGAGGGATTCTGCCAAATCCGTGATCAAAGAATTGACTACTGCAGTTCAGCTCTGTGGCTAAGGGGGGAGGCGGGGCCTCAAGGTGCTGGCCTTACATGGCCTCATTGTCAACAAACGATGGGAATAGCCCTCCGGCCGCTGACGCCTCCCCCTTGCATACCGAGCAGTGCTGCTTTTGTGTGGAGGACGCCATTGGCAGCCATATGGGCTGCCTGTCTCCCTGGCAACCAGGAGCAAAGACACATGCACAGAAAAAGGAACACCCCCCCCCCCCCCCCCACCCCAGGAATTCCGTCCGCAAGGAGATGGGCCGTGGACTAAGTTGTGGAAGATGCTTTGGGGCGGGGGTAGGGAAGGTTAAGCCTCCTGTTTAACTCTTTGCAGGCCTCTCACCAAGCATTAATCCCTTCAGAGATTGTACAGATAAGAACATGAAGATGACCTCAAATACGGCAACCCAAACAGGATGAGGAAGCGACCGATGTCCTTGAAGGGGTGGATCCCGCCACTGGCAAGCAGGGCCTTCCACACTCACAGAACACCCGAACACAGGGCGATCAGGTAACCTGGCCATAGCCTGCGAGGTCGTCGTTGCCATAGAGAAGACTGTCACACCAAAGGGCCATGTGACATCTTGGGTTGTTTCACACCCAGCAGCTGCAGTGATCGCATACTGAATGAAGAACCCTTTACAGCGCCGTTAAAAACACCCATCTTTACATCTCCTGTGTCACTTATCCCGCACTAGGACATGGTGACATCGGGGGACGCCCTGGACAATTAAGAAACACCACTTCACCTGTATAACAGCTCCACCCATTTAAATCTGTGGACTGTGAGAAGAAAGTACAGTATGTAAAGGAATCCAAGGTAAACAAGGGGAGAAACATCCAAACACACAGAACCTCAGGGTAACAGGCTATAGCCTCGCAGGTCTGGGTAGCTGTACACACACCTTCAGCCTTTATAAAAAGGTTTACAGAAGACATACACCATTGCAGAAGACATACACCACTGCAGAAGACATACACCATTTCAACATCCTGCGAAATAGTGAGAACTGGCCAGGTGCAAAAATACTGTTTTTCTGAAAGGAAGTTTTATCAAGAAAAGTGCCTGAGGCAGGTATGCTAAGGACACCCAGACTGGGGCCGGGCCCCCCCCCGCCAAGATATTAACTAAAAACACATCACCACGCAAACTCCAACCTACTGACTGCTTTTATAGGTATCAGAAGCACAATGGTCACCAATAGTCTAATGTAAAACTGGACCAGGTCCCAAGTTCGATCGAAAGCTCAGAGCTATTTCTTTGTCTAAGCCGCTTAAAGTACATTCATAATGTAATTGTTAATATATAAGCTTATTTTATTTAGTTTATATATATATATATATATATATACATATATACAAACCATTGTATAACCCAAATTTTCTATATTATAAGTCTTATGGCAGTCTGTTCTTAAGTACGAGTTCTCTCAAAGTCGCATGCCCTTAAGCCGGCGACTACCAGTATTGCAAACTGAGCCTGTGTCCTTGAGGTCTGCATATAAAAATGAGTATTAGAGAACATTCTGACTGTAAGAAGTCTCCTTTTGCTGAATATACCAATTCCAAACATGAAATTTTACCATTTGAAAGCTTAGATTCAACTCATTTCAGCTGTGTTCAAGCTGGGTGTCAGGGTCATGTCTGACAAGTTGAATATTTTTCTTCGCCCTGGAATTGGCAAGTATGTGCCCCTGAAAAGGTATAAAATATTATTCAAGGCAATAAAGACTAGACCAATATGCTAAATGTCAGTCGGTTGTTCAGCTACTAGACTTCAAGTTATTCAGTATTAAGTTTCAAACTTTCGGAAGAAATAACAACAACAGCCAAAGCTTCTCAGTATTCTCTTGCATATACAAAATCAATCAACATTCCCACTCTCTCTAATTGACTATATCATCGCTCTCCAATGAAAAACACGTACTTCCAAAAATCCATTATTTCAGAAGTGTGAAAAAACTGATTTTCTCAGAAACTACTTTACAAAATAAACCTAAAACAACATAATGACACTTCCTTAGAACCACAGATAGAAACTTTAGTGTCTTGTCCTCAGTGTCAAGAAGACCGAGGAGATGCTGATCGACTTCAGGAGGGCCCACTTCAACACCATCCACTGCTGATCACTGATGGCGGGTGCCGTGGAGAGGATCAGCAAAACTAAGTTCTTGGGGGGTGTCCCCAGCAGAAGACCTGACCTAAACCATTAACACCAACATCAAGAAGGCCCAGCAGCGACTCCACTCTCTTTGAAGACTAGTGAGAGCAATTCTCTTGGGCTGTCACTATCACTTATATTAATAATTAAGTAATCAACTGACTATGATTAATCTTGACGATTAATCGAGCAATCACTCATATGTAAATATACACAAATATTAAATATAATATTCATACAGTATATATATATGTATATTGGGGGCAGTGTGTGGCTCAGTGGGCTAAGCCTGTGTGCCTGTAATCAGAAGATCTCTGGTTCAAACGCAGCCTCAGCATGTCTGCGGGTCCTTTAGCAAGACCCTTAACCCCCAGCTCCCTGGGCGCCCCGACAGGTGGCTGCCCTTCACGGACAACTTACTCTACAAAGAGCAAGTTGAGGGAGGCATAAAGACAATTTCCCCACGGGGATCAATAATAATAATAATAATTATTATTATATTGAAATTGCCGCAAGGGAGAAACCAAACCTGGGTAGAGAAGCCAAGCCATCACAGGATGCAGTTAATTCACACATACAGATAATTTAGGCACTCTGATTCACTTAAGTAACATGGTTTAGGACTGTTGGAGGAAACCAGACGACCTGGTGTAAACCCACACACACACAGGGAGGACATGCAAAATGTACACAAACGATGCGCTACACACTGTGCGACCACGTCACCTTCAGAACTACAGCTGCACAACATTATGCGCGTCACATTGGAAGGATAGTCAGTTGAATTAAGAGCATCAATGAAACCGCAGCTGCCTAGGGCACCAACGTTTGAAGGGGCCCTGACTTGCCAGCTAATCTCACTTTGCCTCGGACAAGGCGCCGGGATGGGGTGAGGGGGGTCCATGGTGATGCCCACCTAGGGCGCCAGGACTATCAATCAAGTTACACTAAAACATTTCTACATTATCATGACACAAAACTTTGCAATAGGACAATAGGCCACAATGCTTTGCAATTTTATTGGTGGTTACTTTTCAGTTTTCTGTAGTATATGGTTTTTTTTTTTTTTTTAATCAGCCTAAATTTATCTCCACTGTATTTGCAAGACCGCTGCACGAGCTCTCCCAGTCAATAACAATCATTCTCATCCTGGTTGCTTGACTCACTCTTAGGCAGTGTGGTGTGTTTATAAGAAATTTGACAAAATGAGTGAGGAGGAGAAAAGCGAACAATAACCAGTCACCAAAAGACATTCATCTTCCGCTGTATAGAAATACTTTGGATTCCAGAGACGATATTGAGCAAAAGCAAATGATTTGTTGTGCTTTCAGTCTGTTGGCACAATTCACAGCAACATCACCAACTTATTTGATAGACTACTGGTAGATAACAACAAGATTGATTTAGCTACAGTTCATTTTGGGTAACTCAACTTCTTTTATTTGTTTTATGTTGCAATATTTATCCAAAAACTTTCAAATATATAGTGGGGGCATAGTGGTTAGCAGTGTTGCCTCACGCCTATGGGATCAGGGTTGAAGTCTCCACCAGGGCTCCATGTGTGGAGTTTGCATGTTCTCCCTGTGTCGTCATGGGGTTTCCTCTGGGTGCTCTGGTCTATCCCCCCAGCCCAGAACCAAGCTAAGGTTAACTGAAGTTCCCAAATCACCCATAGGTGTGTGTGTGTGTGTGTGTGTGTGTGTGTGTGAGAGAGAGAGATCCTGAGTTATTCCCTGCCTTGCACCTGTAGGCTCCAGACCCCCTCCCATAACTCGGCAACAGAAAATAGATAGATGGCATTTGAAATATCACAATATGAACTACTTCTACTATCATTCAGCCCTACTCAATACACACGATAAAAAATGTATTAACATTATATATGCATTATGCAAGATGATGTAGCTAAGTTACACAGCTAGCCATCATTTTAGCAACGATTATCGTGAGATAGAAAAGAACGTAAATTAAGCAAAATAAATGCAAAGTAATGACAAAGACTGGCTAGTCTACTCCAAGAGGCTGAGGGCCACATAGTTATCTCTGGCTATTGCGTTAATGGGTATGTCCTTCAGACCTGAAGGTCTTCTGAATGTCTGCATTTTCTTTGACTTTTAAAGTGAAGTGCTTCTACACAACCGCAGCTTTATGAGGACCCTCATCCGTATGATCTGCCTTCCCAAGGGAATAACTTTGTGTCAAGCATTGAGCATTGGGAGGGGGCTGACATCTCCACCTACTGGGGGATGTATTGGCTGGTTTCGATAATCCATGCCCATGCTTCCACCATATTGCTGAGTAATCAAGGTGGCA
Source organism: Mormyrops attenuatus (assembly GCA_026777985.1). NCBI lineage: Eukaryota > Metazoa > Chordata > Actinopteri > Osteoglossiformes > Mormyridae > Mormyrops > Mormyrops attenuatus. The sequence continues at coordinate 21,646,805 of JAODKC010000130.1, forward strand.
AATTTTAATCGATGCTTGTTAAAAGTTTAATTGAGTAACTGTGACAATAGTGAGAAGCCCCCCAGCCCACCACTAAATGTACACTGACTTACTGCATCACTTCCTGGTTCAGTAACTCTAAAGTGGCTGGACAGCAACATTTAATCAGGATAGTGCAGATCACTGGTGCCCCTCTCCACTCTCTGCTGGAGATTTACCACCAACGCTGTGCTCGCAGCGCCTCCAGCAGCATCAGGGATCCCCCCCATCCCTCAGACAGGCTGTTTTCTCTCCTGCCATCTGGAAAGAGATACGGGAGCATCCAAACCAGGACCACCAAGCTGCTAAACAACTTCTTCCCCCAGGCTGTTACACTGCTGACTGCGTAGCACCACCTCACAAGCACATACATTCCCCCCCATCCCTTCAAGCTCCTTTCCTAACACTGGCCACTTTGATGACTTATTTTTTAAATATATTAATTCAGCTATTTATATTTCATTATTATCTTTTATACCCTTCTTGTTAACGTGATACTTGATGGCACTGTTCAGTTTGGGAGGAATGGGATTTCATTTTTTAATGTGTGCAAATACGCTAAAAATGACAGTAAAGGAAAGCTGATCTTTGCAAAGGAGTTAAAGGAACTTACATGGTTTGTTGTCAGCGAATGCAGACCTATGCAGCTACACAACTGCGGCTTTTGCTTGTTATTAAGACCTTCATCAGCTATGCTCCGTCTTCCTTTGTCCATATTACCAAGTAATTGATTATGTGGTTTTCTTATCATACTTTCCAGTTACTTGTCACACTGCACGATTAGTTCGAGCCATGTTTCCCTGTTCACTATATTCCAAGAACTTGGTAGATTATAGACAGCTAGTCTGAATGTTTTGACATAATCAGTGCCCTACCATACAGTACATTTACCACCACGCGGCATCACAGCTCTTCTAAATGAGACAGATCGATGATTTTCATTGGTCAATTAGAGGTGAAATACTATCCATAGACAAAGAAGAATAGGCATATTCCATCTAGGGCTGGGCGATCTCATATTGATATTGCACTCAGTGACAAAGGGTTAAGCACCCAGCTGTAAATGTCCGATTTGGATGTAATTTAGTACACGTGCAGACCAGTGATGGGTATGTAAATGATTCGATTTACATGGAGCTGGCAGGTCTAGTCACCAGACACAGAGGATGCCTCATAGACACATTAGACAGCATTACCAGCACTTGACAGAGTTTGATAGGGGTAACATTGTGGGTTTGCCTGAGGCCGGGTGGTCGTATCATGCAATTGCTCAGCATGTAGGCCATGCAGATGTCAGTCACCCGATGTTGTAACCAATGGGCATGTGAGGGCACCCACACACATCGTGAAGGTTCTGGTCGCCCAAGACAGACCACACCAAGGGAGGATCGTCGTATTGTGCGCCAAGCATTACAGAACCCCATGACATCTGCGCCTGCCATCCAGACACAAGTATTGGACTCTCTACAACACCCTGTATCATCCCGCACCATGTCTCGATGACTCGCATCAGCCGGACTATAGGTTCACCATCCCATGCGTAGGATGCCCTTAACACCAGCACAGAGACGGCTACATTTGGAGTGGTGCTGTAACTGGGAGGCATGGACTGATGGCGAGTGGCATCATACCATGTTCAGCAATGAATCTCGGTTATTCATTACCATGAATGATCGTCATGTGTGCATATGGTGGTGTAGAGGGGAGAGGACCAATCCTTCCAATGTTGTGGAGAGACACACCAGCGTTACTCCTGGCATCATGGTGTGGAGAGCCATAGGGTATGACATCAGATCATCTCTGGTAGTAATTCGGGGGACCCTGACGGCACAGCGCTACGTCAGTGACATCCTTCGTCCGCATGTCTTACCCCTCTTGAGACGGCACCCTGGTACAATATTTCAACAAGACAACGCCCGTCCACACATGGCACATGTGTCTATGGACTGCCTGCGTCATGTTGTGGTCCCCCCACAATCAAACGTGTGGGATCAGCTCAGACCCAGTGCCAATCTGCAGGATCTCGACGGCCAGTTACAACAGCTGTGGGCCGACTTGCTGCAGGAGATACAGTCGCTATACGACTCCCTTCTGCACCATATCGCTGCGTGTATCCAGGCCCGGGGGGGGTGGTGCCACACCCTATTGACCTGGGACCAGCAGTGCATATCCAGGTCCGGGGGGGGCGGGTGCCACACCCTACTCTCATGGGACTAGCAGTGTGCCCATACTGCCAACTCTGTTGTCTGTTTGATCTGATATTATAATCGTTGTGATACAGTCACATGACCTTTCACCACGTGCAGATTCATTTCATTTCCACCTGGGTGCTTCACTTTCTTTTGTCATCGAGTGTATATCGCACATGCGCAATAATCACCAGGGCTTCGGATGACGGCCGAAACATCTGGCGGGTGCCGGCTTTTCGGTACTATGTGAAATATTTTAGGCGTACCACTAATCTGCTTACCAAACTGTGGCCATAAATGAATGTCTATATAGTAGCGAAAAGCTGGCATCCGGCCAGATGTTTCACCCCTCATCTGAAGCCCTGGTGATAATTGTGCACGTGCGGTACATCATCGAACTGATACCGCCCAGCCATAATTCCATCTACATTAAATAGTCACAATCATCAAAAAGACATACGTGGTTTTCATCAGACAGCAATGGGACTGCAGAACCAGACGGCGGTGAAAGTGGCCACTGATTCAGACAGGCCCTAATAAAATGAGTCCCCATGGTTGTATTACAAGGGCCCGTATCTGTTCTTAAGTCAGAAGTCCTACCTGGGGCCATATGTATCAAAGCACTAGCTAAAATACGCCTGAAAACCCCCCCCCCCCAAAAAAAATTACTAATGCATGAGCAAGTACAATCTATATGCCTCATGCTCACTTAAATAAAATCTTCTCAACCTCTTCCTCCCCCACCGTAAGCAAAGCCCAGTCCACATCTCTGTTCCGCACCATCACCGCCTGCCCACCTGCGTCATAAAATCAAGGGCGCAGACACTAGCCAGTTCAACTCAACACAAAATTCAGACTCTCTGCGAAACCAAGGACTAAGTCAAGAACTCCGAAGATTCAAAATGGCATCTACTCCAACAGAGACCATGTGAAGTTCTGCATAGTCACATCAGAGGTAGTACATTTCCACTGTTAAGGGTCTGAACTTGCCAACCTTCATTAAAAAAAGGAGACATTTGCTGCAGTCAGTTCTAACCTATTAAGGTCAGTAAGTGGCCTTTAAAACTTTACAAATGACAAATCCCCTACTCTGGCTTTTACCTTAATGTTAAGTCTACCGACCCTTCAGGAAATGGAAGATAAGGTGACAATTACCAACAATGTAAACTCCAAAAGTCATCTGAAGATCATCACAGGATCGGATGACAGGAAAACGCTTAGTTTCTCATCAGCTTAGTGCAATAATATAACAGAAAAACATAAAAAATATGCTCCCACAAACAATAACTCATGTACAGGTTCAGAAACCGAGACACTATAACACTATGAGAAATAACAGATTAACTACAGATAGTTACCCCATTACAAATCAAGTTACGCTTGGATATTGATATCAACAAATCACAGTTCCTCTGTTGTGAACCGTCCCATACTTGTAGACAAAATATAAAGTGAAAGAGGTTGGAAAAACTCCTGTGTTGTCAACTGTTTCCCACCGAACCAGTCAATATAATCTGAAGTGCTTCGTGAAAGTCGGGGCCTGTAATTCCTATAGGTAACACGCCTAGGGCACCACCTTCTGAGGGGACACAGCCAGGCAATTTCCCTTTGCCTCAAATGGGAGCGCCGGCGGTAATGCCCGCCTAGGGCGCCACACCGACTAATACCGGTACTCGAGAAACTAAGAATAATATTCCTTAACAGCAGCATAGTAAAACTCTCAGGTTAAATAACTAGAAGTTTGCATGCGAGGATTCCCTGTTTGGGAGCGGGGGGGCAACACGCCACGGCTTTGGATCAGCAGAGAGGCGCGTCGCCGGTGCAAAGCGCAGAGAGCGGCTGGAATAGCTGTCCGTCTGCGGGGGCGTCGGTACTGCGCCGGGCGGGCAGCGGCACGCCTGCAGCGGCTTCATGCACAATATTATTCTTAATATTCCTATTAATAATAATCGTCGTCTGGTTCACATTTCTGCACATTGCTGTCTTTAAGCTAATATATTGGCATATAGCGTAACCAGGGATAACCTGACTTGTCGTGTTTAAATGAACCGATGCCTCCCATTTTTAAACCCATACATCACATTTAACACATATCCACGAACATGGCAAAGGTGGGAATTCGGAAATCACCATTTCCCATCAAGCAGCAGTAAATTAAACCCCCCTCCCCCGGAAAAAAATGGTTATCTGACACAGTGAGAAGCTGGAAAATAAGGCTCAGAACTTTTTAATCTGATATATCTCCAGTTTTAGTTTATTAGTATCTTAATTAGTGAACACCGGTTTTGATCACTGATTAATTCTGCATGCAGGCTATTTTACCGTAGCGTACTGTAAGTCCCCTGCACCGGATACCAGAGGATCCCTCAATAAGGCGGCGATGGGAAGAGAAACTTAAGTGACACTCACCGAAACCCAAAGCCCCCGCATATATCACCAGCCCTGCGCCTCCTTTTAAATGCCTCCCCTCAGCACCGACTCTCCTTAGTTGTCAAGTTTGGCTAAAATGAACCAGCCGCCCCCACTCGTCCCACCTCCCGGTTAACGCACGGCCAGCCAGCACACCACGAACAACTTATCCACTTACACACGCAAATGCGTCCATTACCAACCAGCATCGAACTAACGCATCTACCTCCAACCCACGTGTGTGCGTATTTTCCACCCGCCCCCGCCCCCGCCCCCCTAAGGCATCCTCTATCCCCGTGGAACAGACCGGCATGGGTGCAAAATCATCAGTATTGAAAGGATACTGCTGCGGCGGCGCGGCGGGTGGCGGAGGAGCGGCCGGGGCTCCCGGCGGCAGAGACACGGAGGTCAGGGTGGCTCGCAGCTGCCCCGCCGGAGACGGGCCGGCTCCCGGTCCACTTACTGCGGCGGCGGATTTCGGTGCCGCTTTCTGCGGCGGCAAACTCATTGCAAAAAATTAACAAAAGGGGGTAAAAGTCTAATAAATACCAATCTATCTAGAGTTGTATCTACAGATTGCAGTTTGCCGGTATTTATGCATAAAAGCACAGTGGCGGTTTGCTCCCGGAGGCGGCCTTTAATCCCTGCAATGAAAGCCTCTTTTTAATGGAAAGTCGCTTAATATCGGTGTTGCATCTGCATGGGGACGGTGGCGGGGGGGGTCGTCTTCCCCCTTTCTGTCCGGATCTCGGCGGACCCGGATCGGTGCTGCTCCCAGAGGGTCTGTTGCTGGCGTCTCCTTCTTGAGCTGCGTAACACTTATTCTCGGCCAGCGGTAGAATTTAAAGTCATTTTGCGCCGAGGTCGGACGCTCCGCTTAACATGGCGCTGCGACCGCCTCCAGCAGTCCGGCAGGACGGACGGTTCGGAAAACGTCGGCTTTTTCCGGAAGTGTTCGACAGATCTCCTACGAAAGGCTGTGACGTCGAGTCGGGCATGTCCGGCCTTAATCGACAGCACGGATTGCCAACTCTTTTTTCCTATAACGATAGTGTTGCCCCCCCAGCTTTACCCTGCGCTGTCTGCTACGGGCTCCAGACTCCACCGACGCTGACCACTCTGAGGTGCGTTTCCCAAAATCATAGTTGCTAACGGGAGCTTTCGGGAAACGCAGCCCTGGTTGGAATATTTATTGGGTGGATAGAATGGGTGGCATGGTGTCTCACACCTCCAAGACTGAGTGTTCAGAGCCCATCTCCATTCGGTGCGTGACTAATCGGTGTCTCTAAATTGTGCGTGTGCTCTGCAGTGGACTGGCATCTTGTCAAAGTGAAAGGCATTGACCAGTCTACGCGGTTAAAAGATGGATGCATTGCGTTCAGGTGTACTACCAGGTAGCTGTTTCTAAGGCAGCAGCGACATCTAGCGGCAACATTTCAAACTGGGCGGTATCTTTTACACGTGAAAAACATTTTAATCGAAATAAACGTTTAAATCTTTGCGCAAGAGACGACATGAAACTACGAAACTGGGAAAGCGCTACTTTAATTCGGGCAAAAATTTAGTCAAGTGTCAACATTCAACCATCAAATAAACCCGCTAACAAAATTACCACTTGTCAAAAAGATGCGTAATTCTTAAAATAAAATAATGTAGGCCCTATATATAAAGATTCCTGAGCATTATACTGCAGTTTCGGGTTTCACGAACAATAAAGCACTTGCACAACACTTAAAAAGTAGTAGTAGTTGTAATGCCTGTAGCAGGGTTGCCAAGTTTGATCAGCTGGCTGGAGTGAGATTTTCAGTTCAGACAAGTCTGCACACACATTTACATGTATGTAACAATTTTATTACCTTGTAAATAGTCTGTAGGGTTTGTACGCTTTTGATGTGGCTAATTTTAGATTTATAATGGAGTAACATAGATTTGCCGTAAGATTTCTTGCATGAGCGTGAGGGTCTGGAAGTGTGAGTGTCACACCAGATGTGTGAGAGCTGGCAACCCTGCTGTAGACTCTACCGAACAGTCAGATTTCCATCAAGGCAGTCTCATTATGGCACATGCATAATGCATAATCTTCTCCCAAACTTTCTTCACAGAACAAAACGGAATCTACTAAAGTGAGCTTCGAACAATATATATTTTAGGAACTGGAGGTTATTCATATAGTTTTTAGACAAATATATACACACACAAATATATTTTGAGTGATCACAACCTGTAGCTGTGGTGACAAATAGCCACCCGTCATTTTAATGAGAAATTAAAATAACTATATACACACACACTCACGACTCCACCCTGGACCATTTTCCCTTCATTGTAAAAATTGCATCGCGTGTTTCGCGAATGAAATCTGACGTTACATTTGAGAGAAATAATTTACGATAACCAATTAATCGGACAGGACTAAAGCCATACCCGGTATTTCCGTATGTTAAAAGAAAATATTCCTAGATTTTCAAAATTGCACTCATTTCGCCCTGGGTGACCTTTTCCCAAGAAGCAAGGTCAACATTACCATTTTCAGTGACTGGCATTTAAGGTAAATCAACTTTTGTTTTTAAAACAGGGAAATTAATAATTGGATCTACAGGTATAGTGTTCAGAGGCTCATGATAAAATCTGTGACTTTTTCCTGCAGTCATACATTTTGATTCGTGAGAGAAAACGAATCGTAAAAATCTTTATGTATAAAGGGTCCATACGCAAAAGACTATAAAACATGGGAAGTAAGAAAATAAATATGACCTCCTATCAAAAAAAGGGATAAAAAAGAAACTAACATTAATTCATGAAACTAAAGAGGCAAAGATTTGCATATCTTTCTCCATCTTCTGGTAGTTTTCCAGTGTTTAGTTCATGTCTCTTCTTAAGAGAAACCTATTCACAGACCCCCATTAAGGAAAAACAGTTTCGGGGGGAAAAAAATTTAGATTAAGAGAGGAACGGGAACTCTGAGGTGCAAGGCAAGGCTCTTTGGGTGGGACTGGGGGTGTCAGGCCGAGGCTTTGACATGCGGACGTTGCCGTCACAGTTCTATGTCCGGGGGGGGATGGCAGGGGAGTAGGACAGGACAGGCGTGGCATCCGAAGTGTCACCACAGCTCGCACTTGCTCCTGGGGTTCATCGGGGAGTCAATCGGGCAAGCAAAGTGCTTGGAGAACTCGAGTGAGTTGGACACGGTGCCGATGACACGGAAGCGGGATGGGCTGTGTGGGTCGGTGATGACCCCTTCATGGGAACTTTCTGGCGTGCGTACTAAGCACCACACCTTCAAAGGAAACACACAGAAGACACAGATTTTTGGGGATCCTACTGTAGCTGTCAAACGAGCAAGTTAGTTGAAAAAAAAAACAAAAATGACTATGTATCCTAGCCACTCCAGTATTCAGCAATTCTCCATTTGTTACTACAGACCCCCCCCCCCAAACAGAAGTACGACTTTCCAGTAGAAGCAGTCTTCAGCCAAATGTTTTAAACTTAAAATTTCAAATTGTCCCTCCAATTTCCTATGTATATTCCCACCACACCAACTGAACTGTGGTGGATTTATTTTTTTGAGGGGAGGAGGGTTAGAGTGTTAGGCCTCTGTGCCCATAATCAGAATGACACCAGTTCGAGCCCAGGCCTCTCCAGAATAGTGACAGAACAAAGCAAGGCAGATAAATAGCCTGTTCCTGCATTCAGACCAAGCCTCACCTTCAACTGTGTATATTTATGTGTGTGTATAATGTATGTCTCATAGGAGAGAAGGATGGGATGTGCAAAGAGGAGAATTCCAATATACCTGTACTTGTGCAAATGGCAAATAAAGTACTTCATTCATGCATTAACATTTAAAAACGTACTGAAGAAAATACAAAATATACATATATGTCTCTGGGTCAGACAAAAATAAATGTTAATCGTTTTGTTATTTTCGATTGCTGTGTTGATTTAGTCTGCTGGCTATTACTTCAAATATGTTGAAAATGAAAAGATAGCTGGCTTGGACTATTCTGAAAGACATTTATGTTGACCTGCCCTCTTTTCAGCCTGTTAAATCACTCTTTTCCATACCAGAGACTTAAGTGCAGATTAGAGGAACAGTAGAAACCCAGCAGTCTCCTGCTCTCAGGCACCCAGTTGGTCAAAGGGGCAATCTGTGTCGTCGGTGTGGCTTAGAGGCAGGCTGGGGTGGAGGGGGACAGGGTGACACAAACCTGTGCAAATCCGACAAAAAAGAGCTGGCGGTTCGTAAGCTTAAGGGCAGGAAGCCCTTTCTCCTCCCCATTCTTCTTCACCCAATTCTCATAAGCCTGCAAGACATCAGGAGACCAGTTATGTCCTTCACATGGAAGCCCCAGGCACCTATGAAGACCATGTACGTCACAGTCAAAGTGTCCCAGATTCACCCCCCCTCCCCCAAAACACACACGTCGCTCACTCGGACCACACGCCTGGCTGGCCAACTCCGTGACCTACGACCTTTCCTCCAATGGAAAGAATGTCAGAGTATGACAGTTTCCAGAGGCAGACTTGTATCACCCTGCTCCACCTGTTGTTGGTCGATGGGGCCGTGCGGCAAGGAGACGCTCAGGGTGCTGTGGTAAGACCAGAATAACCCAAAGCAGCAGGGAAAGCAAGAGTCCCACACCACTCAGTAACAAAAAGGGCACGAACCCCACACCGCTCCGTAACAAAAAGGGCACAAGCCCCACACCGCTCAGTAACAAAAAGAGCACGAGTCCCACACCGCTCCGTAACAGAAAGAGGAACACCCTCACATGGCACTACTTGGTAACAAAAAGAAAAACACCCCTACACTACTTAGTAACAAAATGAGCACCAATGCTACAGCTCAGCAGCAAATCAGTGACATGACTCTCTACCCAGGCCTTTAAACAGGTTCAGACTCCTCCTGCTTACTCTGGGGTGATTTACATCCTCTATACTTATATCATCCCATCAGTTAGAAGCATAAAACCAGGTGAAGGTTCTTGCGGAGGTCTTGCTAAGACAAGCTTCTCCCAGAAATAACAAATAAAACAAGGCCTGTGCTGGAAAGAGGGTCGAGCTTGTGAGAATGTAAGTGGCGCCTTCAGTACCCCACAAACCACATCCCCCACCTTGTAGGCGGCTTTCAGGCCTCCGTTATCCGCTATGTTCTCTCCCAGTGTATGGCGGCCATTCAGGGGCTCCTGGTTCACGCTGTAGTTGCTGTACTGCTCCACCATGCATTGCGTTTGCCTCTTGAAGGCCTCCACTGATGAATTTTTCCACCAGGAGCGCAGGTTACCATCTTTGTCATACTCCCTCCCTGCCATGACACAAAAACACACTGCAGTTAACCCAGGGGTTGCTTGCCTCCGCAACTTGGGATTTGCATCACAAAGCCGGACTTCTTTCTTAGCTGAATAACATGTTGGATATAAGGTAGTCTGGGCTAAATCGACTTCTTCACTTACCTTTAGCCCAGACTACTTTAAACCTTAGACTACCCTGACAAGTTATCCAGCTTAGCAGGAAATCCTGCCTTGCGATACAGGCCTCTGTTCAAACATTAACATGCTCATTTTCAATTGGCTCAATTTTACCATGGCCTTCAGAAGAGCCCAGTACCCAATACACTTGTGTGGAATTTTCTTTGTGTTACATATTTCCCCTTTGAGTACCGTGCATGAAGCATGCAGAAAAAGTATTTCTTTTAGGGTGATGATACGAACCAAAAAATGTATGGGATTTCACTTTGTTTCAGTTTGACATTTGCTTTCTACATTCCAAACACTTTGTGTTCACGTCTGCGGCGCTTTGACGCCTCTCTTTGCGGTCTGCCCCTCATGTCTTTTATTGCAAAGCAAAATATGGTTACCCTAATCTCACTACACACACGTACAGTGCATGTTTGTGTATGCAACAAATAAAACTTGAAACTTGAATGTGCTCAACTTCCTCATGCATTAATCATTTGTTAATCGTCCGAAAACAACTTCGTCACCTATTTGTCATGGAAACAAAGAGTCACTCTGTTGATCTGCTGGACTGATTCCAGAAGGCTTACCTTGGTCATCAAAGGCATGCGTCAGCTCGTGGCCCATGACAACTCCAATCCCACCGAAATTCAAAGCCCTGAACAGACATTAACTCTTATAATGTCCTGCATCAACCACCATTTTATGTTAGGACCACTGCTGTTCGCCATTTTACTTACATTTCATTTTTTTGTACTAAATATACTTCCTGGGAACTAAATGAGCAGCCGTTCCATTTGCTGTTCCAAGTCCTTTCCAGGACCTTTCCAGAAATGGACTTACTTGGGCCAGGCCTTGTTGTAGAACGGAGCCTGGAGTATCCCAGCAGGAAGGACCATCTCATTCTTGGTGGGGTTATAATATGCGTTCACTGTGGGTGGGGTCATGCTCCACCTATGAGGTCAGGCGTAGCAGAAGCAAGATTCTTGGCACACATTCAGCAAATTGTAAACACTATTCCTGTACATACTAAACTGGGGAGGTGGGGGCAGTTACACCATTAAAAATGTCTAATTTCTCAGCAATATCAAATTTATTCCATTTTAGGCTTTTATCCAAAGTAACATTTTAACAAAACGCTACACACCATAGCCGAGCAGAATCGGCCAACAGCTGTATTCAAAATAAAATCCAGCTCCTAGGGGATGGACCTGCTTTTTGGGTCTCAACCAGTGGCGGAATCTCTTTTGTTCACTGGTGCACTGTGCAAACTCACTGGTCCTTATTGGGCGCCTTCCTCAGCTGGTCTGCGGTAACCCTGGCAGAGAAGTTGTAGTACTGCATGACGTTCTGGAAGTACAGGTCTGACACCACCTCGAACTGCAGGTGAAAACCAGTTAGAGACCCTGCCACTCTCCCGCTCTCTCACAATGGCTTATTTTGTCTATAGTTTGCCATTTATGTGTTGTTTTCTTATATCTTGCTTAAATGGCCTTTTACAAAGACATTTAATCCCCACAAAACAACTTGTCCGCAATATGATTTTCAAAAGCAATAATCATTTTCTTACCGACTCTATAAGCATAAGACAAAAAAATGTAATATTCAATTAAATATTCCACTCTGAGAACATGTACCTACATCACTGAATACTTTGTCAAGCTCAGTGGGATTCATGATGAACTTTGGATATCCTATCATGTTGTAAATAGCATCTGCCTAGAAAAAAAAAGAAATAATTATATAATCAGTTGCATGATGGTAACACCAGGAGGCGCCAACAAGTTACATAAGCGAGTTGCACCTTTTTTTCCCATAAGGAAAAAAAATTACTCATGAGGCATCACTTCCTATAAAGGAAATGTCAAGAAATAAGAGAAATTCTCAGTTTCACTCTTTGTTAATAGAACATCAGAACCTGTTTTCAGTTTAAAAACAAGGTCATAAAAAGTGGAAAGAGAAGCTCCTCTCCTACCTTTTCCTTTGCTGCCTTCTTGGTTTCAGCATCCATCCAGCCTACATACTGGAGACTGTCTTCAAAGGCCTGCTTGATCTCTGAAACCATGCTTTCTGCCTGAGATATGAGGAAAGAGCAAATCAGCACCGTCTATTGTCAGCTACCCTTAGCGGCTCAGTCATGGAGGAGCAGTGAGTCGGAGCCGGGGTCGGGCTGATGCTCACGACGGCCTTGCTGTCATGGGCGAAGTTGGCTTTGACGAAGAGGGCTCCGAGGGCGAAGCCTAGGGCACTGTCAGTGTCACTGACGCACAGCTTCCAGCGAGGCGTGCAGCTCTGAAAGGCAAGACGCCACAGATTAGCACAAACGCTGTCTCCACTCATTCCCACCCCATAGATCAGACACGGCATCAACTCGTATTCTATATGGCCGAAAGTATGTGGACACCCGTATTCAGTGGGGACATGTGTACAGGCCGTCTCCAGGTTACAAACGAGACCCGTTCCCAAAGTCTGTCCAAGTTCAATTTGTAGGTAAATCAGAAAAAAAAACATCATATTGCTATTACTATTATTAATTCATTATTACACCAGTAAAAACTACATACAGCAGTGTCTGCATTTGTTATTACAAACCATTGTATTTAACCTCCATTTTAAATTATACAATAGGCTTTATAGCAGTTCTTTCCCAAGTATGAGTTGTCCTTAAGTCAGACATTCTCTACCCGGGGACTTCCTGTATAATTAAAGCACACAGCCGTTCAATGTCCCACAACAAAATACTGGCAGCAAGATGCTTTGTCAGAGAGAAGCTCAGTTTGCCAAACTTCTGCCTTGGTCAGCTGTGTGTGAATGGGAGGATCCGGGAGCGAGTTCAGTCATTAAGTGGGAGGCCACAAACTTAAAGAAAAGGGACTGGGGGGGGGGGTTCCATGAAGCAGGTTCTCTCAGCTTAAGCTAGAAGTCATGATTGACCACTAAGAGTTTAGGTTAAGGAGCATTCCGATTGGGCAGTCATGGCAACTAGCTTAAGTTCACCTAGCTAACAGAAATCAAGTTACGTGGAACATCCGCCTGATCACTCAGCGTCAATACCCAACCTGAACGGCAGCAAATCCTACCGGGATTGGTCCATCTAATGCAAAGCCTTCCCAAAAGTGTACAGGCTAAATCAGCAACAGGAGGTGGACCAACTTCATATTCCTACTCTTGTTTCAAACTGATATGTTGGACAAACTGGTGCCTGCATGCTTTTGGCCATATGGTGTACACACAGTCCCACTTGCATTGGCACTGTAACCAGCCACATGAGACTAGCAGCGATGCTCTTGCAGAATATCTAGTCACCATACACGCTAATATAACACTGAGGCTACATATTAACCCCGTTACCTTTGCCATCACAAAATCCCCATTCTTCAGCTGAACACTACACTCCCACGCAGCGCACAAACACCAACATATACTTTAGATTTTCATTGTGCAGTGACCTTTTCCCTGAATGAGGCCTTAATCTTTAGGATAAGTCACCCGCAATGTTTAGCATGGATTATTATTGTCTGCAGTTGTGTGGCGGACATGCATGCCATTAATATATAAAGGGTCATACAGCAGGAGTCTGGATCATCTAAACACGCCTGGTGTGCTGCCTTAAAAATTACAATCTGTCAAACACAGAGTCCTGGTCTATTTCTGATTTGGTTTTGTGTAGAACTTGTAAAGCAGCTGTGTGAAAAGCACCAGTAATGTGGCCCGAAAACTAAAGCCCTCTGCGACCCGAACCCCCCCCCCCCCCGCCACCCTAAACTGGAACACAGCCAAACAATTTCAAAGTTGACCTAACCAGCATAGTGGGAATCCTGATGCCAGGAGACTACAGCTAACCAGAAGTAGAATCTGTTGAATAACAGAGACAAATTAACCTTTGACAGAATAAAATGCACCCAGTCTAGAGACTCCAGGTTAAGCTTTGGGACAAAGCCATACAGACAACAATCCAGGAGTCACTTGAAAGCACGACCTTCTAGAGCAAAAATCTTAGCTCTCCATCCTTCCTCTATTTAATCAGCAGGACACTCCAATCTGGGCTTCCAACTTCCTCTCACAGAATCTCACGTGTCAAACTGAGTACAGGAACTAGGATAAGCAAATCGGGGGGGGGGGGGGGGAAAAAAAACACACCAAAAATGTG
>JAODKC010000130.1:21661126-21671480 GCA_026777985.1 Mormyrops attenuatus
CCCCCCCCCCCCCCCCCCCCCCCCCCCCCCCCCCCCCCCCCCCCCCCCCCCCCCCCCCCCCCCCCCCCCCCACAGCACTCAGACCATATCTTGGTGTCTGCTCTCCGTCCCCAGAAGCTCCCTGATCATCCATTGCTCACCTTCTTGGTTCCGTACATAACTTCAAAGAAATGCTGCTCAGCATCTTGGAACCTCTGGTCCAGGATGGAGACCATCTTTCTCACCACCTTCATTATCATGTAGTTGTTGAGGAGGCTGCGGAGAGGACCGATACCGTGTTGGAGAGCAGCCAACATTACCATGCTCGTCACTATATTCCACAATATTTGTCTACATGCAAAGCAGGTGCTCTTAGACAACATAACATGAAGAGCAATGACCTGTCAGCCTTGTTACCAGAGCTATTCAGCAGAGAGGCCTGTGTTTCAAGAATCAGGAATGGAGATAATGACTAGACGTTTTGCACCAGGTTGGCCTGAATCACATGGTTCATGACGCACACATTACTCTTAATGCTTGGATGGGACACACTCTTTCTGTACATGAACAGGTTTGGATACTAATGTCTTGGACAGAGTTGCGTGAATGTTAGGCAGGACTTGGTAAGATTCCTGCAACAAACTGCTTGTGTTGTATGACGTAATTCACAGTGGGATCCACTTGACTGAAGGACATCAGAGGGCACATTACTCCTCACATTGCCTGACATAAGGAAGGGAGTCCAGCTTTGCTGGCAGACCCAGATGTAACCAGGAGCGAAGCTCATGAGTGCATCCTGCGTCCGCCACCAAGGTCAGAGGGGTACTCTCCGGGACGGAAGTCGCATGTCATTCATTGAGCTTACATATGGCTGCGAAAGGGCCAGGATAAGAGGCTGGCCAGTGGGTGGTATTCTCACGCAGTTATGCTGTTGGGCAATTCAGAGGCACCGGTTTTCCTGAACTGCATGTCTTTGGACGCCAGGAGGAAATCCGAGATCCCAGAGGAAACCCACCGGGGAAACATGGGAAAAGACCAGGTACTGAGCCAGGGCAAGATTGCAAAATCCAGTCCCAGAGTTCAAAGAGAGCCTCTGTGTCAATGCTGTTAATGGAGTTAAACATTATGTGGTTAAAGCAAAAATTACGGAGTACTCTGCCAAACAGCAAATTTAGGATTATTATTCATGTAATTTTTTCCTAATTTTCATAACTTCCATGACAGCATGAGGTAGGTGATGAGTAGGGAACTATATTCATGCATTAGACCTTGCATATCCACAGCAAACTTTTACTTAAACCCATCAGATTTACAAGCTTGATGTCTCTGGTGAAGTAATACAAATGAAAGCATCTTTAACACCGAGGCCCAGTTAGGATAATTCAAAATCCTCCTTGTTGTGGACTTCATGTATTTCACTGGTGCACTATCCTTTTGGGTAGTACAGCCGGATCAGGTGACCACTGAACTTCCTTCAGAGATATTGCAGTGGTATTATTTTGGTACCAGTATTATATCCAATGGTACACTGCAATAGTGCACACTGCTGCCGGTAAGACCGGTTAACCATAGAGGGGGCTAGATATAATGTGCTGTGGAACAGGGGCTTCCTTGTGCTACCTCTTGTTGGTGTGGTTGATGAGGTCGGAGACTTTCGCCAGATATTCCTTAGCATACACCACCACAGGCTCAGAGTCGTTTAGCTCCACTGGCGCAAATACTTCTGTGAGAAAAGGCATCCATTCAATCGCGGGGGCCAGCGTCTGCAGAGAAGACAAGCCCAGCTATTAAAGCAGACCAAAAAAATGGGATACATTTCCATCAGTCATGTTCACACCACCAGAACTTTTCTGGAACCAGAACCTTTTTCCAGAAGCAGGGACTTTTGTTGTGTTCACACTGCAGGAACTCGGCCCGATTGTAGTTCCTCAGAGGCCGTCCCAGAACCCTTTTTTAGTACCTGCTCCAGACTAGGTACTTTTTGTTGAAACACAACCTACCGGAGAAGAGTTTACAGCGATAGCTTCTTGACAACAAGCACCGACACTAACTCAAGCTAAGTGGAAATGCAGAAATAGATGCGATGGAGCATAAATTGAGCATCTGGAGTTATTTTGTGTACCCTAATTACATTTAATGCATCAATTAATACATTTTTTGCTTGAGTCTGCATATTTCTGCACTGGAAAATTCAATCGCTAACTAATATACTTTTGTCTAATATCGGCGGTGCTGGCGGTGAAACTGTCCAGTGCTCATTAGTGGGATAATGTTACATTGTCTTTTTTACTCTGTGGAAAATGAAAGATAAATCTGCTGGTCAGATTTAATAAGAATCGTGAACATATCGCGGGTCATAAATAAAACATAAACAGAATGTCCCATTTTGATCGCGATCGATCCCCCCAATAACTAACAAATAACTAACTAACAAAACAACTTTTTCATCCTCCATTGTTTTTGTGTGACGGTTTAGTTTCGTATGGAATTATGTGTGAAGTTTAACCTGCAGACTTGTTGTGTCTTCCTTTGCATAAAGCTCCTGGTTCCTGTTGTGTGGTGTGAAAGCGACACACGAAACTGGCCAGGAGCTACGAAAGTTCCAGGTCCAGACAGCCCAGGGACTCGTAAATCGGGACCAGGTTACGGAACTCAGGCGTCAATGTAATGAAACCGTTTCTGTGCCTTGCAGAGTACCATGGGAAAATGCCACGGTTTGAGGACCACAGTTTAATCTGCAAGGTTTTTTCTTCATAACAAGTCTGAACTAAACATCAGCTGCCTTTTAGCAGCAGCTCCCAACTTACTCCCAGGCCTGCGGGGGATCATGTGAAGCCAGCAGTAGTCAGAATTACACACGACTCACCGCCAGCTCTTTGGCTTGGATCTTGTGGTAGATTAGCTCCTCGTCACGTCGCTCTTCCTGCGGCACAGTGATGTTGGCCAAAGTTGTCTCGAAGTCCACTATCTCTTGCATCAGTGTCCTCGATGTTTCTTCAGACCCACCAAGTAAAATCCCCAGCTCCACCAAGAAGTCCAGGTAGGCTTTCAGATACTATGGGCACATAACAGGAAGAGGCAGATGGTCATGGAGGATAAGGCTGGTTTATTTATCTCCAGTAAGGTTAGACGGTTGCTCTCCCATGTGGCCTCATTTAGACAGTTATGAAATTTGGTGTTAACACAGCATCCAGATTTATGTTAGAAAATACAATTAAGCGGGACGATTATAAAGGAAAAAAAAAAAAGAATCCTTAACGCATCTAGCTCCCTTGGGAAGACCGCTTTGCAAAAAATTTCCAAATTGACCATAAAAATGCTTAACATCCAAGTTTCTGAAAGCTTTAACCCCAATGAACATCTAAAATTCTCCACAGACCTTCTCGTTGGCTGTCTTGTTGAGGTAGTAATCCCGTGAAGGAAGCCCCAGTCCCGACTGGTCAACCTGTCGGGGGGGAATCATCTTGCGCTAACCCACAAAGAGCTCTGGCAGACAATTGTGAAAATTCTTGCAGACTGTATTAACAGGCTTGGATCAATAAACACATCTTCCAGGGGTGATATGATTAGTGACACTCGCCAGGTTGCCTTTCAATTGATCTGAAAAGGTGGTAATTCTGCCTGTATGCCAGGACTGAGCTCCTTACCTGGATGATGTTACTGTTGGAGCTTTTGGAGTCCGTGCTGACAAACACGGTGAAGAAAGGCGAGGTGCGGTAGCGAGCAGAAACTGTGCGCAAAACCTCCTGGAAGTTGTCCGTATCCCAGGGGCCTGTCAACGCCCAGCCACCAGTCTAAAACCCACAACGTTTGTCGTCAGAGATACCGACAGCCGTGATGAGAACTGGCTTCTCCGCAGGCTGGACAGATATCTCACCTGATTGATGAGATCCTGTAAGGGCTGAGCACCCAGCGCCTCGATCTTGGCCTCACTCATGCAAGCCTGGTAATACCTCTGGGCCTTAAGTTCCGCTTTGCTGAGCCCTTCCATGCTGGTGTTCTCTGGAGAGCACAGAAGAACCTTCAGAAGTGGTCACCTTCAACACCCCCTGAATGAGAGCAGACTAAATAAAGACGATAACAGGGGGAGAGGGAAAAGGATTCTGGATCGGTGAGGGGTGTGAACAGCCTGAGGATAGTAGTCATTGAAAGGAGGGGTTTCCGATGGAAACTTAAGCCAATTAGAATGAGACCTTCAAGGAAATCTGAAGGGTGTAGAGTTATCAGCAAGAGCAACAAGAGATATCCATCTGAGATGTCACAGGCCATGACAGAATGTACGCCGAACGTACCCAGCAGGTTCTTCATGGCGGCCATGTTGCGCTCCCAAAGGCTGCTGAAAGGGCCCCAACGAGATTTTCCCTCAGGGAGGGGGTTGTTCTTCATCCATCCCCCACAGGCATAGCTGTAGAAGTCTTGACAGGGGTCCACTGAGGTGTCCAGGGCACCCAGCACCGTGTTGGCCACAGTGACACAGGACTCGGACAAGCAGAGATTGGGGTGACCTGATCATGACAGGGAAAAGGTAACATACAGGAGAGTAAAGCACGTGGCTAACAGTGGTGTCTGGCTCAGTGGGCTAAGCCTCTGTGCCTGTGATCCGAAGGTTGCCGGTTTGAGCCCAGCCTTGGCAGAGTGGTCACATGTCCATGGGCCCCTAACCCCCAGCGCCAGGGGCACTGCATGCAGGCTGACCCTGTGCTGTGACCACCCCCAAGCCTCCTCTCACCTGCATGCTTGTTTCATGGAGAGCAAGATGGGGTTGGAAAAAAACCCATAGACCTGACAGTAAAATCAATCTGATTTTTAAGAGTTATGCAGGTGACTCATTGTGCCCCTGCCGCCAGGCAGGAGACTGTAACACACTGGCCACACGCCAGGTCACCCTGCATTCTCTCATTCTATGATTTTAAAGCTGCTGCATGTTGGCTGACATTATGTTTGGAAAAAAATAAGTTTTTCAGTGTCGCATGTGTTTCTGTACGGCCTTTTCCCTTTCACCTGCACCTACATATGGTTTGTACACTGATTAAGGTAACACTTCATATATTTAAACTGGAGCTGTCTCTACCGATAGACAATTTCTCAGAAAATTCCTGTACAGTGGCACGAGTTGCCGGGGGATGGAAAGTGGAATCTGCTCTATCCCGATTTCTAAAAATCACAGAGCAGCCTGCTGTGGACTTTGGCCACCTTTTCAGAAAGTCCTCAGAGCCAAAATACAAGCCCAGTGTGACCTTTCAGCTGGGGGAGGGAGGGGGGCAATGTATTAAAAATCAGTGCACACTTCAGCTCTTCAGTTTCAGGACTAAATGGACCTCGAGAAGTAATTGGTCTTTTCAAAGAACATCTGAAACCCGGCAGTGTCATCTGCCTTGTTCGGTACTTCTTTTCCACTGGTACTTCTTTTCCACTAGTGCTGTACCGGTGCCGACAGGGAGCTGGTTCTCAGATGATACTTGAGTGGGATCACTTGAGAACCGGCCTGCATTTCCACTTTTCCACTTACATTGTATGAACTACACTTTGACCACAAAAGGACAAGTGAGCCACACAAGGTTCAAACCTGAGAAACTGCAGTGCCTGAGTATGGTTTATTCTGGGCGTGTCATGCAGGCCGGCTGGGTTATTTATGTTAAATAGCAGGAAGCTGTGTCTGAGTTTCTGTCTAGAAACAAGGAAATAAAAGACGCACGAAAGGTGACCAGCTCACATTTTGTTTTTGGCTCAGCACTGCGGCGTTATGACATCTCCATGGAAGTGGAGACCCTTAAACATTTAGCATCATAAATCATGCGTGGGAAGCACCTTTGCTCTTGGAGGGGGTGCCACTTGGACTAAAATGGCGCTGTTAGTAGAATCGGCTAGTTTGGCTCACCCCTCTGGTAGTAGAAGCTGAGAGTCAGGATGCACACGAAAAGGGCGAGCGTCAGCACACAGATCAGGCCTAGAAGCCTCCTCTCAGCGATGGTCCTGTCCGCCCAGCACCGAGGGCCACCGCTGCGGCGCATTAACACCTGGGGGCACAACCATTGGGGTGGACGGGACAAAAAAAAAAGAAGAAAGGGATAAATTATTAATACCGCATTTTTCTACACCTAAATGGAGGCACTGAGTATGTGCCAGTGCAGGGGGGTCTATGTTGATGAGGTCCTTGTCAGTGGACTGGCCTGTCTGGTACAACACCTTCTAGGTTTTACAACCTAAATATCTGACTCCACGTTCTCACATGACACACATCATTAAATGTTTGTCAAGCTTTATCACTTTTACAGCACCTCATGCTCTCACACTTTTCCACACTCGTCACGGTTACCATGAGAAGGCTGCTTCCAGCTGAAGCACTGGAATGAATAAACAACATTAGACAAGTTCTGACATTCAACGTTTCAGCTAAAAGCCATCACACATCCGGACCGCAAGAGATACAGTGAATGAACACCGGACGGCGGGGCACTACACTCAGTCATAACAAATATTTGACAAGACAAATTTTGGTCGATATCCAGTAACAACTGTACTAGGAAGTATATATATATATAGAGAGAGAGAGAGACACACACACACACACTTTATATATTACACACAAATATATAACAGACACAAGTTGCAGGCTCAAGAAGATTGTATTTCCACGTACAAGGCCAATGTGCGAGTGCATTTAGCACTTTAGCCAAACTCTGTCATGCAGCAAACGCATTCCTCAAGTGCTTCCGTTTAGGACCGTTTGCCAACACCAGGGATCTTGGACTCGGTGGGAAACTGTATTATACTCGCCAATCTTGGACGGAGACTGCAGCGCTAAGCTCTGTGTCACCCGCACGACTTCTGTGGCCAGATGTTATTAGCGCTAAATTAATAAGCGCGCAAGCCGGCTAATGCGCATTAAAAATTAGCTCCGTGTGGCACAAGAGTCCAGAAGCCATGGTTCTTAAACACAATCAAAGCCCCATGGGTGGTGGGGGCTTGACAGTGGGCTGGAACTTGTTTAAGGGTGCTTCCAGCTCAAAACCGTGGCTGATCTCTGTGTGAAACCACAGTGTGAGGAACTGGGGGCGGGTGGGGGGACCTGGGGGCGGGTGGAGGAAGGTTAATAAATTCAAAAATGCATAATGTGCAGCGGCTTCTTCGAAATTCCTCCTTGTAATTAACGGAAGCCAAAGGGAAATATTTTTGCAATAAACGGAGGATCAATCAAACATTCCAGAGTCTGAATGCAAGAAAATGGGCAAACAGACCAATTCATTACAGCCATACACAGGAAAAAGGGAGAGAAAAAACCAAGGATTCATTCTATTAAAGCGATACACCACTGAGGAATGTTAAAAGACACAGAGGGAGGGAAGGAAAAATTTGAATTATCCAGACAGACAATAAGACAGTGACACATAAGACCCTAGTATTCAACACAGTACTTCATTAAAGCTTGAGAAACAAGACAAGGACAAATGTACTGGATTTTAACCGAGCTGTTATGATGTCCTTATGGGACATAACGATGTGATTAGGGGGCGTAAGGAAAAGCATCCTGAGGTGTCACAGGCAAGGCCATGAGTGACTCGACACGCCAGCTCATCTGTGGACTGTGCATACCTTTAAAGCCAGAGATGTGGCTATAAATTCACTGAGCTGTTTGCTACCTTGATAACTCGTGTGCATGTGTGTACGCATGTGTGTGTGCGTGTTTGCACATGTGCGTATGTATGTGTACAATGAGAACACACAGCTTTTAGCGGGTAACATCATTTCCCATAGAGGCTGCTGCACGAGAATTTCTAATCGGCTAGCAAAATGCACCAAGACAGTGCCTTACAAACAGTATAAGATACAAGACACATTAGCGCTAAGCATGGTCAATGACACCAGCAACACCCTCGGAGCTTTTCTTCTCATATGACGGCCCAGAAAGCTTCCCACTTCCCTGAACCCGTCCTTCGAATTCAATGAACAAAGGATCCCTTTACAGATGGGGGCCATTATGGCACTAAATAAGCGTCTCTGCCGGACTGTCTCTTCAGTATTTCCTCAAGGACAGAGGCTCTGGCTTATATCAGCCAACACAGAGTCTGCTAATTCAACAAGAGGGTGACATGATGCGACGGTCACATCCTTCCAAGAGCTGTAACACTCAGCAGATGGCTGACAACATTAACAACGCTTCAACGAAACACGTGTTGCCCCCTCGGCCCCCCCAGCGCCATCTCTAAGAATGAAAGGAAGTCAGCTGGAGTGGGTCGGTGGTCTTGAACATGCTGTGACTGCTGGCTGGAGCTGCATTTACCTGCATGCTGGTTGACGGGTAGACCTCGTCCACCGTCGAGTCAGTCAGATCCTCCTCATCCAGCGTGGCTCTCTTGTAGGTGGACATCTGAAAGGCCAAGTGTAGAAAAGACTCTCTGAGCGTCTCCATCACTTTCTGAGGCTTGTGCCGGCAAATGGAAGGGGGGGGGGGCTTAGTGTATTCTGGGAAGGGCTTCCCCCCTCTCATCCATCAGGAAGAGGGTCTTCCTACACTCCCCTGCAGTTCTTCGCTCAGCCTGTAGTCTCAGGTTTCTTCGCTGTCCCACCTTCTTGACCCGGATGTACACACTCCCCACCCCCACCTCCTCCTTGTCTCCCCCACACCAGAGTTAACCCCCTGGGGCTAATCTCGCAGGCGCCACAAGCTCCAACAACATGAGGGATGAACAAAAAACGAAAGAGCCGGCTTGTCGCGGGACTCCCTGCGTCATCTGCTCGGCAGACAGGACCATGAAGTCCTCTCCCCGGAGCCCAGAAAGCTCTCAGATGACTTCCAGCTCGAGCTCCAGCCCCAGATCGGAGAGGAGGGAAGAGTTCTGAAAAACAGGAAGGACCGTCAACTCCATTGACTTGCGTGTGTGTGCGTGTCGGTGTTTGCGCGTGTGCACGCATTCCACAGAACTGGTTTTTTGTTAACGTCTGGGAGGAGAATTCTGGGAGTTTGGTTCCACCCACGATCTCACTCATTAGAAATTCTTGAGGAAGAGGCAGGGCCTAGAAGATAAGCCACACCCCTCAAAGCTCCCAGAAGTGCCAGAGCTTAGCGGCACCAGTCAAGCTTCCTATACACTCTGATTCCTTACTTAGACCAATACAAAATACCCGGCCCAACAGCAATGAAAATATTCTGTCTATGGCACACTGCATTCATTAATTCTTCACAATGTCGGAGAGACCTGGGGCGATAGAATAGCACCATTTTGGAGTTGGAAAATGATACGCATTGATATTACACGTTGCCAATGAAATTTGCCATTTCTTAATAGCTCATGGGGTGTCATGCCAGATGGCAAAGAAAAAAACAAAAAAAAAAACAAATGATACCACGGTAATGACTATGCAAATAACAAAGATGATGGCAAAACAGATGATATCTGAACAGAAATCAATCTGTTAAAATTGCAGTATAAATGGAAATTTGTTTTGAAATGATGAAGAGCCAAAGCTGACTGTGAGCCTTATACACCAAAGTGCAGGTGAACCTGAGCACCGCGCATGTGATTTATGATGAAAACTTTATTTAAGAGAAAGCTGCCTGCGTGTCTCCCACATAATGTCAGACTTTGCTTTCAAAACAAGGACGCATGACTTGGCAATGTTTTAAAATGTTTAATTAAAGTGGAATGATACTGGTGTGCCTCCCCCACACCCCCATCCCAAGCTCACCCATCCCCTATCCTAACACCAGCTTTGTCATTTCCACTGCCAGGTATCACAAACAGGAAAAATTAAAGAAAAGGTATAGGCCTTCTCCCAGTCTGCACGCAGAGAAGCTTGTTACATTCATAACTGGATTTGTTTTTTATATATATATATAAAATTTTTAAAATCCCCGCAGGAGGCTGTGCGGGGTCTTCCAGCTGCGTCACTGGGCTGCCCATGGGTGCAGCTTCCTGTGCTGCTTGTTCCTGGAGACACAGCTGAGTGTGAAATTCAAAGCATGTTGCAACCTTATGATCCCGGAGATGTTTTTATTTATCCAAAGCTTTTTTCCAATGAAATATAGCTCTGGGCAGAATTCTCCATCCCCCAACCCCC
This sequence comes from Mormyrops attenuatus, assembly GCA_026777985.1. NCBI lineage: Eukaryota > Metazoa > Chordata > Actinopteri > Osteoglossiformes > Mormyridae > Mormyrops > Mormyrops attenuatus. The sequence continues at coordinate 21,671,165 of JAODKC010000130.1, forward strand.
AACCCACCTACCCCAGGCATATTTGGCCTTCTCTCTCGAACCCCTGTGCAGCACCCCACAGCAGGATGCTTCCCCGTGGAGGAGAATGTAAATAAACATTGAACCCAGCACTGCATCTCGCAAGGGCAGCCAAACCAAGAACTGCCTGCCAAGACCAGGAGGTGCTGGTCTGGATATTCAAAGCCAGCAACTCCATACGCCCCCCCCCCCCCCCCCCAATTCCTCTGTTTGTAAAGTGGACACAAGGGCACGGGAAAGAGAAAAAGGTTGGCCACGCGGGGCCCAAAAACAAGTTTTGTGAACAATTTACAAATCA
>JAODKC010000130.1:21680186-21716563 GCA_026777985.1 Mormyrops attenuatus
TTTTTGGCCCACCCTATACTCCATCAGCCTTGCTTGCGGGATTCAGCGGGCGGGAGCGGGACAAACCATAACAGATGCGGGCGGGAGCGCGTCGAAATATTACACATTTCTGCGGGAGCGGGACAGAAACTTGCGGGAGTGGGATGAAAAATCAGCCCCGCGCAGGCCTCTAACATGCCGTTAGGCTAAGTGGTATGTCTGAATTGTCCATGATGCATGTTTGCGTAAGCTGTCTGGTGTCCTGTGGTAACGGGTTTTAAGATAGACGGAAGCAGTGCCAGTCAACCCATTAGGGGACATAACCCCCCCCCCACACACTAGGACGCCAACTTCTGCCGACTTTGCAAGCCAATTTTGCTTTGTCTCGGACAGAACCCCTGGGGCTCTACGCGCTCCTTGCGCCCCCTGTGGTGTTGGCTCAGAATAACATACCTAAGGCTACACTTTAGCTCCGACTGGCCCTGGATAGTACTGTACAAACATGGGATATATGTTTTTTGAAGATCTACAGTGATACTAATTCAGATTAATTTACGATGATAGTGTCTGTGTCCCAATTCAGGGGCTGCAGCCTTCGGACGCTGCATTCCAAGACCGAATGTGTCGTATTTCAAAGGCCCATTCAAATGCAGCCTAGAAATGCGTCCTTTTCCCGGACTGTGAAGGATCCACCTGATGGATTCTTCGTGGCCCAGCCTATCCCAAGATTCATTGCGTGGACCTTCGAAGGACGCAGCCTACTAAGGCTGTGTAGACTTAGATGCACCACCTGAACTGGGACACAGCTAGATAAAAAATAATAAAACTCTTAACCTCAATATGTGACAATAGTCACACACATATGGACAATTACATAGCAAGGGGAAATTAGAGAGACCATTTAATACTCATTTTAATGTTAGGAAGCAAAACAAAAATCTACCACCAGGGGTCGCCCGCGATGCGGACAACTGCCTTATTACAATAAATAGCCTTTAAGGGATTCATCAGAATCCGGTGGCTATGCCATCCCAGCTGGACGCTAGGCGATTTATAAAGGCTTGTCCAAAGAGTGGCCGCAAGATAGCAAATCTGGGGGTATTTGTCTACCAGAGCTTTTTTAATTCATTTTTTCGGACTTATTGAAAAAAAAGGTGCAACAAGAGAAAAGCGACATCCCGGTAAGGTTTTCCTCTTTTGTCCATGTTTTGATGTATGAATTGGAAATTCATTAACTTTAGCATATAGCCGGCAAATTATCGCTCCCTCACCACACTTCTGCAGAAGATGAGCATATTACGGCTCGTGGCCTCGTTATTCTTTAATAACACTAAAACACGTAACTTAATTAGGTTTCCGTTACAATAATTTTTGTTCTTATTTTAGAGAACGTGCAGTGGTAGTATATAGATTTTTCGTTTTTTTTATTTTTGAATGAATGAAATGAATGAAAAGCCTTACTCAGTACTACATCCGCGTATAATTTCTTAGATATTAACCAACACTTGCAATTGTCAAATAATAGGGAGATGTTATATTCGATTTCGTGGAAGTTGAATATGAGGTGAATATTAATCCCATTAATTTATCAACTGGAAACTGCACAGAAAACTGCGTACAGATGCGTTTCAGCCTCAGTATCGTTGTTCAGTAAAACCCCTGCATGCCAGTTTGGTCGTCCAGTTTCTGATTAATAGCATTTTCATTTTATCCAGAAGTACTTGCCGGTCTCTTTCGCCAAGAGGATATTACTATAGCTACTTTACATGCTGGACAGGATACATTCCAACACAGGATGCCAGTGATGAGGATGATGTAATATTTTAATAATAATTTTAAATAATAATAATTATAATTATTATAGCAACTCTGTCTATGTGTTTTGTTACATCAGCTATGCACTACAAACAAAACCTGAAATAAGAAGGTATGGTGAGGAAATTGAGATTAAGTTGTAACATAACTCATATCCTTAAACATCTAATCATTGTTTTGTAAGGTCACAGTTAAGCACAAATGTTCAGATTTAAGGCTAATTCAAAATGACACAAAAATAGTGGTTATGCTAATGTTAAGTTCAAGTACTGAGGCAAATAACGATGGTATGAACTACAGCCTACATTTGAAAAATTGTAGGTCTTTCATAAATAATACCGTTCACACGTTTGTATGATTTGTAAGAAGTGCTACACACGTAAAACAGCTACTTTAGCCAGGTATGCTGATCGAACTTTTGAAATTAATGTCAGTGACTTGCACTGTAAAACAAGAATCCAATAAATGAATAAATAAATAACACCAAAAGTTATTGAAATTTTGTAATTTGTGGTCTTTCTTTAGTGGATGTATGAACACTCGTGCCCATGTGTGTGCATGGTTAATCCTGTAATTCTACAGTTGCTGCTGCTTATTATGAAGTTGCTAGAGAGCCATAGTTTGGAAACGGGAGAAACATATCAGTCATCTAACATTACACAGACCATGTACTGAAGACATTACACGTGCTCCTGGAAATACCAGAGTAAGAGCAGCTCCACAAGGAGTCATTTTAAGTAAGGAAAAATACGACCACTCGTTTATCTTTGAGTGACTGTCAGGGTTCCTCCTGGTCACTAGATGGCAGTGCGTTTATAAAGTGGTAGATTATCAGTCCACCCCAGTTTTGCTGATTCGCAAGGCGTGTGCTTCAGCGTTTTGTTTTGGTTAAACTTTGCCAAGTCTGTAGTTGGCAGTCCCTGAAATTTGCTTGTTTTAGTGTTTCGCTTCAGTTTAGCTCATACTTTCTACTTACATTGGTTGTTTCATGTTCACCAAGACTTAATTGTCACATGTCCTTGTCACTTTCTTCAAACTATTTATTGGTTGGTGAAAAACTGTGGCTTCAAATCAGACTCGCCAAGACATGTATTTGAGTTTATTTACCCGAATTTTTATGTTAAGTTGAATTTGTATTTCATTACTTGAATATCAGAACCTGAATTTGAATATGTTTACCTGAGCTTTAATTAAAAAAAACAAACTTTAATACTTTTACCTAAAGTTGAATTAAACTAATCGAATTTGAATTTATTTCCTGAAGTAGAATTTATGTTGCTTTTGTGGTAATAAAAATTCAAGTTCTGGCTGTTAGTTTCAGGTCGAGAAAATTCATGTTTAGAAATTCAAGTTCAGAAAAACAGGGAAAACATTTTAATACTCAGAAAGAGTAAAAAGCAAATCCACTCACGATACAACGAAAGTTTCCGGCTGTCAATGAAGCTAGCCGAACCATTAGGGCTGGGTGGTATATCGAATGTCTATAGTGTATCGATATATTTTCAAAACGAGTTGTGGATGACACAATACCGTTTACATGGATATAATTTTATCGTGCACTAAAATTGAGGCTCTGCTAACGATTTTGAACAGCCATCAATAATATTCCTTCATAGTTGTATGTAACACAGGAGCTTCTTTGGTGAATTTGCCTCCTATTCACAGCTAAAATCAAGCCATTCAGTTAGCATCTCACTCGGAATTTCGTGGAGGGGAGGAATCGTTGTTACTTGCTTCATTTTGTTTCAAGTCATTGCCAAATAGCTTTCGTTGAAGACTATTGCTTTAAAATAAAGATCTTTCCAGATATTATGTGCACTTTCAATGGTTAACAGGCTTTCTTTCAAAAGAGTTATTTGCAAAATATAGGTTCTATATGAAATGTCTATACTGCAAACAGAGAAGGAAGCTTTTCGTTTTGGCCACATATTGTTTTAATAAAAGCATTTGTGTGGTGATGATTTAAATCTGAACATTTACAACACTTAATAGAAAATATCGTGCATCACTAACCTGCCTAAAAATAAAGTTTTGAGTCCATATCGCCCAGCCCTACGGCCATGATATGAGGGACATGCAGTTCCCCACGTTACGAACTGAATATGACCGCGTTTACATGAGACAACCCCATTAAGGTGTTTACACGTGCTTTTAATAACCCGATTATTGCGTTTACATGACTAGCTCGTTAAAAACATACGAGAACCTTAATCTGGTTATGGCATTTAAACGTAATCATAGTCAGCTAACAAAAAAGGTCTCACATCATGACTTGGGAGACTGCATGTCCCTCCTCTCCTCTGTATCGTCCATATGGCAGGGAGATATGGACCAAGAATCATATCTTGATGTACAAACCCCATCCCAAATGACTGGTCATCTGTCTTGTGATTGGCCAGGATTACGTTCGATTAGATCTACGTTCGTTTGCTCTTCCTGAGCATCCCGGATGTTCTCCCTGTTTTTCGGAACCTGAATTTCTCAACCCGGATTTTCTCAACCTAAAACTTACAACCCGAGGTTGAATTGGTATTATCATAAAAGCAACGTAAATTCAACTTCATGAAATAAATCCAAATTCTTTAATTCAAGTTCAGGTAAATGTATTCAAGTTAGGTAAACATATTTAAAATCAGGTTCTGTTATCCACGTAATGTAATTCAAGTTCAAGTTAACATTAAAATTAGGTTAAATAAATCCAAATTCAGGTTATGGTGAGTCTGTTTTGCTGCGATACAAAACTGTGTGGCAGTACGAAGAGATCCAGGATTGGGGGAGAACTCATAGTAATGAATGATTACAATTAATTGCTATAAAATGTACAATTTATGCTGTTTAATTTACTGGGCCGATTCATGTTAAGTACCTAACTGCTGTCACCTTCCTAACAAATGGCAATGGACTTTTTGTTACTTATTCAACATACAAGACTCTATAACATGACATTATCCAGCTTAGACTGCTTTTATGTGTTTGGGAAGTGTTGGAGGGCACACAGAAGGCTTTGTGTGGCTTAATGGGAATCTGCCATGAATGAATGGACATTTGTTTGGGTCCAGCCTGGAGGGAGGGAAAAGGTCCTTGAGATTCCAGAGATATAAGCAGCAGCATAGAGCACAGAATTGGGGGGAAATGGTTCACCCTTGGTTTCCATATCCTCTTATTGTTGTAATTTATCAAAATATATCATTGTGCTGTGGTTAGAAGGCATAAATAATTTTGAAACAATAAAATTATACTGCTTACTATACCATTTTGTTCTTAAAAAATAGTAAATATTACGATTAATATTAAAATATAAGTATATGGCTTTCCTAGACACTTCAGCACAACATTTAAATCATTATGGGTGTTGTTTTATACATTCAACACAATTATACAATCAGCAGGATTTCTTAAGCTGTGTATTCTTATATTTTATGTTACGATCAGTGCAGGAAAGCAGGCAAGTAGGCAATGGGATCCGTAAATGCTAGAAAACGGGGTTTATTCGGGGCAAACATGCAACATTAATGACAGACCTGGGGAAACAGACTTGAACGTGGACTGAAATACAAGACTATATTCTTTCTTGGATGATATTCAATTTGAACTGCAAATGCCTCAAGAAACGTTTAAAACAAGATATAAAAACAAGGTTTCTAGTAGCGTAACTAACAAATATTTTTTGGCATACTTTTTTTTTTTCATTTGAAAATTCAGTGCATGTCAAAATGGCTAAGTGTCTGGTTCGTGATGGCCTTCTGAAATGACGGGACACCTTTGAGTACAGTTCAAAGGGACTGCTTCTCTTTGCTGGCTTTGCATACCTGACCTGGTAACAGTTGTCTCATTAAAGGGGTTTGTTAGAGTGTGGCCTCTTTTTTTTCTATGCTTGTTCACAGGAAACTGTCGGAAAACTCTTACCTTACTCTGTCCCTCTAAGAGAAAGGGAAGACAGAACAAATGTAAGAGGGAGAATCCGGAGAATATTTTAACAGTAGGGTCTGAAGAGAATTCCTTGGTCCCCCAGGGTCCAGACAGCGTGAAATCAGCAGTTAACTGGGTTGATTTGAACACTGATGGAGTTGGATCCAAAGAGGACACATGTAAGGTCATGTGACATTTGATTGAGTTAAATTAATTTAGCTTAAAATTGCTTAGAAAAATATCCCCTTTCCCTTTAAATAGGGCATTTATCTTTAGATATGGCACATCCTGCCATACGTTTCAGTGTTTGGTCCATTACCAGTTATAACGGTAAACCGGCCACTCAATTTACAGCAGAATATCAGTTGTAGTGTATGACTGGCTAAATGGTACATTGCTGAATCCGGTTCTGGGGAGGATGTCCACCATTATGTTGTACGAAGGCACAGGAGGACAGGGTTCAATCAGACAAACGGGCTTTAAGATGAAGTTATGATGAGGCTCTCTCAGTAAAGGCAAACTGAGGAACAAAAGCCATTTAACATACAAAAGGAACATAGCTAACAGAAACCTACACAAACGCACGGAGCAGAATTCTTCCCAGCTTGCCATCCCAAATTTCTGATTATACTTAGCTGACCTTCTATAAGGCTTATCAAGCTTCCACTCGGGGTCAGCTTGGGGCCTCTACAGGTGCTGGTTTTTGAATGCCACCGTTCACCCAAAATCAGTTTCATGTCCATGAGCTACATCTCTCCAGTTCACCTTGGTATTCATTAGAAGAAAATATTTATTAGTAAGTGCCAAATGACAGCCGCTCTGACAGTTGTCCCTGAATGGAGGATGCCCGGTGACACGTTCAATTAATGTACTTCTGGAAGCAGAGAAGAATCAGCTAAAACATTCCAGATGCTGGTATTACATTTCCAATCTGTTCTGAAGTATGAATTTGTTAAAATTGATATGATATAATATAGCTACAATATAAAATGTGCTTTCTGACATCAAAAGATAAAATGAAGCTAATATTATTTATCTGTTTATATCCTTTACCAATAATATTTCAAATGGTTTTAGATGTCATTGTACCTGTATTTTAGGTTTTCACTTTGTTACTGATGGGAAGAAACTTCCAGTTTATTTGGAGAGAATGCATTGCTGTAACAAATCCAGTTCACTGCAAATTGATCTCTTGTTTACAAATATTTGACAAACACTTGTTTACATGGAAACAAACAATCCTGAGAGTACGGTCAGTCAGGGTCCCTGCAGCACTTGCTGGTTAAGAATCCAGCGGTGAAATCACTGTATCAACCACAGAACTGGAACCTTCTAGTCATAGGTGCTGAATCTTAAACCCCAGAGCCCCTGTAGTATTCACCAGGATTGGGCCTGGTGAATGAACCTACAGAGACAGATGTCTCTTAAATACTCATCCATCCTGCTTATAGGTGACGGTTGTTGATTAAGCCAAATGAATGGATAGAATGAAAATTGGCAGACACTGGATATCCTACCCTCTGTTATGGTGGGGCATGACAAAGGGAAGTATGATCTCTGGAGTGGCTCCAACAAAACAGAACAGAACTCAAAGGGGAAAACATAGAATAAAGGGACCACGAGGGGTCAATAACAAAACAGGGAAAAACAAGAATTAACTAAGAGTAACCATAAAGTAAACCAATACAGATAACAAGGGCTAACAAGGGACAGGTGTAGACCATAACAAAATCAACCAATCAGTACAGGCACGGGACAACAAGAAACAGGTGGGAAAAATTACAATTAACAAGCACAGGAACTAGGAAGACTTACAAAACACAGGCTAACAACACTAGGAAAAGAACAGGAAGATAAGTACAAGCATAACAAAATAAACACAAAAGGGACACAAAGATAAACCATAACAGACACTAAGGAAAAACCAGTTATAAATGACACAACATGACTCATAACTGGAGGGGTCCAACCTCTGAACCAGATGCTCAATCCATTGAACTACGTCGCGGCCCATGAAGCAGGGAAACACACCAGGGCTGAAGGACTCGAAGACGGAGAGGGGGAAAGCAGGAGGACCAGCAATGCCTGCTGGCCAAAAGGAGACAAGGGACATATGACAGGGTTGGATGGGCACAGACCCTGACAGCCTCCCTCTACAGTGTTTTTTTCTCTAAACTAGCCATATGCAATGGAATCGACAATAACGTTTTATAACTGAATAGCATTCAAGTTTATCCATGTTCAGCTGCACTCCCTGGACAAAGGGAGAAGAGTCATATACTGCGTTCGACTGGGCTGGTGGACTTCACTGAGTTACAGCCTGTACTTGCTTTGCACTCAGTCTGAAACTTCCATCTTATCCATCCATCCACCCATCCATCCATTTTCTGTAATCGCTTGTCCTATTGAGGGTCACGGGGGCCTGGAGCCTATTCCAGATGCTACGGGCACAAGGCAGGGAACAACCCAGGATGGGACGCCAGCCCATTGCAGGGCATACTCACACAGATTTGAAACTTATGAACAGTTTATTTCTGGAATTTTGCTTTTTTTTTCAGACCATGTTAAACTGCAGATAACTGAAACCACAGATAGCTGGGGTCCCACTGTAATGCAATGGATTGGCTTCTTATCCTGGGTGTTTCCCTGCCTCGATCATACCCTGTGCTGCTTGTGATTAACAACTTTTCCAGTCTACTACTGTATAAAGCTCACTGGGGCAGCCGGATGGGGTGTCAGGACACATACTAGTTTGGAGATACTATTTCACCTGCGTGGAGAGAAGACACACACACACACACACACACACACACAGAAGTGGAGGCAGGAACTGAACCCCCAAACCTGGAGTGTTTCAGAATTCTCGCCATCTTTCCCTTTTCGGACTCTGTCTACTTCACAACCTTCTGATGTTCCTGATGCTTCCATGGAAAAAGAATAAGCTGTACCTTGTGCCAGACACAGGAAGATGGACACACAGGACAGATGGGGGCAAGCTGTGATATGCCAAACACAGGCAGACCTGGAGTGACCCAAGCTTTTGGACTTAGCATTAATCCGACACGTTTCATCACACAATCCTTCTGAGCACGACAGGGGATGAGAGAAAAAGAGAGGGAGAGAGAGAGAGGAAGAGTGGGAGAGGAAGGGTGTGGTACTTGTGGTAGTGCAGGAAAGGTGTCTTTTTGATGTAGGGTACTTGGGAACGGAAGCAGTCCTCCAGGCTCCCACCACTGTGACCTCATGAGCTCCGAGGAGGTCTGGGTAGCCCTGACCGCCGTCTTTTCCTCCGTCCTCTTCCTGGCCGTCCTGGCGCTTCTCTGCTTCTTCACGTGCCGCCTAGCGCCCAAAGTCAAGCCGCTGGGTACTCCTATGCGCTTCTGAAAAAGGGGGTCTCCCCTTACCGCCAGAGAGCACGGCCCCGGTGCCGCGGACTTCACAGGGTACGCCATGCACAGTGCAGCTCACGCACTGCAACACGCACTGCAACACATATTCTACAATTTCTACAAATTTGCAATTTTTTAAGGTTATTTAAAAATAAAGTTTACCTGCCAAGGCTAGAACTAAATTATGAAGCTAATAGTAAATGGTTATACACTTCAATAATAATCTTCTGACTACATGTCTTGCTCAGGATAATGGGGGCCCTGGAGCATATTACATCATAAAAACATAAAATTTTCATTAATATTATTTGGATGTGTAATTTATGTACATAAACAGGCATTTGAAAATGTTTACAAAAGGTGTTAAATTTTAACATGTATATGTTTATTTTATAGAAAGAGCTTATTGGCTGGGTAGATCTCAGTATTAGACTGAAACTTATGCAAACTTAAGGCCATGTTTTTAGTAATTTATCAATACATTCATTCATTATAATGCATTCATAAAGCATTGTAAATATGCCTATAAATATTTTTTAAAACGTATAACATGTTATAGACATGTTTATTATGAATTATGGCTGCAAGTGTTCCCCAACCTTTCTAAAAATCTTGAGAAAGTTCATTGATGATTCAGGTTTACACACACGGGAGACCTTTGTAACCACACGCTGGTCTAAATAAACCATTGACGCATTTACTGCACCCGGCTGAGTGGATTAGCTATAATCGCTTTTGTCTTGCCTTTTAAATCACTCAGCAGTGTAGTGGTGTTCAATCTCCTTACAGCAACGTTGACTGATGGACTGGAACTGGGAAAGGTGGTTGGTCCACAGAGACCCAAGATGTTTTACAATGACTTGTCCTGTTGTTTCCCAGAATTCCATCCTCCATCTCTAGATTAGAATCTCCCAGCACTGGCTGCAGACGCCGCAGTTTGTAATGGAGTTGAATACTAATTTCCATTACTAATTCACTGAGAACTGGGTACTGATTTACGCAAGCGGAATTGGCAAGGAAAGACTTTCGAATCGTATGGTGGCAGAATGAGAGAAAACAGTATGGCCATCTCAGGAGCAAACCTTTGGGTAACAATGCTTTTGTTTCATCTGTATACTTCTTTGCTGTGCTTTTCAGTACCATCACAGTCACTCTGACTGTTTATCAAGGTCTGGACTCCTGCGGCTCTGCCTGGCACAAGCGGGTATAGAAAATGGATGGATGGATGGATCCTTTCTCCTTTCATAATGACTGACGCTGAGCTACCACACAGCCCTTATAATTTTGACACTTTGCAAAAACAGTCGTACGATACGTGCCTTAACCGCTATACCAGCTGTTGTGCTTTATATTTCAAAGCGTGAAAAAACAAATCAGTTTCGAATAAATAATATGTAAATAAACATGATGTTAAGATTAAATATTTGTTTCACAGATGTATATGTAGGCTGTTGAAAAAAACAAAAACAAAACAACTGTCAGTTATGCAATTTTCTTTTGCTAGCCCATGTGACCAGATGTGCACTGATTAAACCAGTCTCTTCAAGAGCTTCTGGAGACCTCCTCAACATACGTGGCTCCCCTCTTGGGAGAGCTGTGCACTGCAAGACTCGACGGGACGTGGAGAGGAAAGACAGCATGAAGGTGACAACCCTCATCTTTTGGTGCTGCATAGTCTGGTGGGGGCAGGCAAAGCCTCTCTTTCCAGGTAAGCCTATCAGGAACTGCGGCCACCAAAGCTACATGTCCTTCAACTTTTAAAGCAGGACTAGCCTGCAGCAGCTAGACTTCCAGGGCTGAATTGACACAACTTCAGTGCAACACACAATCAGTCACTGCTTGGTTTCCCAGGGGAACCTATGGGAAAGTGGGTCATATTGGAAAAGGATCGCAAAGCAGGATAATCCCACCATCTGTGAGCTTTCTGCTGTTACTAGGACCAGAGGTGGCTGGTCCATTCGGGATTTAGGTAGTATTTCCCCTATTTTTGAGATTAAATTATGAAACAATTAACTTTTAAATTCATTACTAAAATTTTGTTCCACTTTTGCTCACTTCTTGGGAAAAACTCACTATTGTAATATTATAAAATGTATCATCTTCTTAAATCCTTAATTTTATTTTTTTTGTTAAGTTTTTAGTTAAGTGTTTAGTTGTGAAATTGTATCCGAAACAGCGTTAGTTTTATTTTAAACGATAAAATCTCAATTATTTTAAAATATGTATTGCCCATTGCAATGTTGCGATATACATCTCTCCGCCCAATGTCAAACTCCTTCCGACACCACAGCTAAAGGGTAACAGGAATGGCTGGAGTGGGAGCAGTGGATATCACTGCAACTTCCTGCCTCGTGAGCTGGAGGTTTGAGGCCTGTCTTGCACATAGGGCTTGCATGTTCTCCCTGTGTTTGCTAAACATCAAACACATTTCTGCCCTGCAAACAGAAGTGGAGAAGGATCCATCATTTTGGAAGGACTGGGCACAGCGCACACTGGCCCAAGCTCTGAAGCAGCAGGAGCTCAACAAAAACATTGCCAAGAACCTCATACTCTTCCTCGGCGATGGTGAGTGAGCCAGTTGGATCACTCCAAGATTTAATTTCAGACCATCCACCTACCCATCCATCCATTCATCCATCCATTTCTGTAACCACTTATCTTGCTCAAGGTTGCTGGGGGTCCAGAGCCTATCGCGGAGGTCACAATCGCAAGGCAGCATTTCATTTCATTTCTTATCAATTCAATTCAATTCAATTCAATTCAATTCAATTCAGTTCAATTCAAAAGTTTATTTGTACAGTGCATTTTTACAGCATTACATTGTCTCAGAGCGCTTTATATTATCCCTGTCCAAAGTCCCGCAAAGCAAATGAGATATATTTCTATATGTAGTTGCGGCTAAACAGTTTACAGTATTACTTACGAAGCACTGTTGTAAGTTGCTCTGGAAAAGAGCGTCTGCCAAATGCTATAAATGTAAATGTAAATATTACTACAGAGTTCCGTAACCCAGAACAACCACAACAGGAAATGATTGACTGAGTGTAGTTAAATAAGGAGGCGTATTTGTAAATCTTTAGAATTACATGGGAAGAGCCTTAGTGGTAATGGTTAGTATGTGTGACATATAGATTCTCCAAGAGTCCAATAAGATCTAATTAAAGGCCTTGGCTGATGCAAAAACCAGTAATTCACCACAAATATTCTGGCCCAAGTTCTTCTTGTACTCCAGCGGACCTGGATATATGATTGGATTGAGTAGCTGTAAGCCTGTACTCTTAAACTGCACCAAGCTGTTATTTACTTACTCATCCCCTTCCGTGCGTCATTTTATTGACAACCACAGAAAAACACTGCATAAGGGAAAACATCCGGCAGGTGACCCTCTTTGACATGAATTATTTTTCCAAAATCAGGTCAAATTTGATCATATAGAGCAGCAGCCTGTTGACACTCCATGTGTTTGGTAGTGACCCTGAGTGTTTTCGGAGTGATGTTTTAGTGTTATCTGTGTGCGAAAATGCAGACAAGACATTTCCATAGAACTACTGTCTCATCTACCGCGTTTTTAAAATAAGATTTTGATACTTATTTGCTTCTTAATAGTAATAAGAACATAAGAACATAAGATACTAATATTTGATACAAATATCAAATACCAATATTTGAAGGTGCCTGCATGCTGTGACAAATGATGGGAGGTCTTTCATACTCTGCACCCCTTTGATGTCACCACGCCCCCCAGAAATATTTTTCGTAATCATTTTCATATACATTTTGTACCCCCAGCTCAGCAAACTTTCTTGTGGGGAACCCCCCCTCAAAAAAAAAAACTGGGAGGGGGGCACATCCCATATTTCTACTGGGGACTAGCCCTCCATAAGGATCAAGCTGCAGAATCGTCCCTGGGTGAATAACCCATAAAACTGAACATAAATTCACATCAACCTGTCAAACTAATTGCCAGGTCTTACCACATCTTGTATCTTGTGCTTGGCAGGTATGGGTGTTTCCACGGTGACAGCAGCCCGCATCCTGAAGGGCCAAATGAATGGAGGCCATGGGGAGGAGAGTCTTCTTGAGATGGACAAGTTCCCCTACGTGGCTCTTTCCAAGGTGCTCCTGCACGGCTGCACTTGAGAGGCCTTGGCTTTAGGAAATGGGGCTCGTCCCTCCAGCACATCCTGCTTAATTTAACGCATTACAGCAGATTAGTGCTCTCTTGCCCCCAGTCAAACACACACAAACAGGGAGGGAAAAAAAAAACCCAAGGATAGGGCCAGCAGTACATGCATGGTGCGGTCATTTGGTCCCCACAACGTAATATGTGCATAACTGTAGACACACACACACACACACACACACAAGGGTTTGTAATTATATCTTGTGTGGACTTTGTGTTGTCATTAATTTCTATGGGGAAATCTGTAATCCCCATACCCCCACCCAACCCTAACCTTAACCATAAGTAACCAAACAAAGTACGAGACTTTTGGCATTTTTCGTTTTTTTGACCGTTCGTTTCGTTTAGTTTCGTTTTTTCACAATTATTTGTGGGGACCTGAAAAATGGTCCCCGCAATGACAAAATAACAGCTTCTTATCACATTGTGGGGGATGTTTGGTCCCCACAATGTAATATAATCCCGATCATACTCACACACACACAAAATCGTGCTCGCTCTTTTTAGCAAAGTACGACATGCTCCTTCTACACCAATGTGCTACATATTTACACTTAATAGTTTTGTCGTCTCAGTTGTTGAGTTCAATGGTTCCTTTTTCTTCTTTTATTCCTTTTTCTTTTTTCTTTCGATTAAATATCTGTAGCCACTGGTTTTCTGACAACCTATAAAATCCTTTCTTACAGTAATCTGTAGGTACAAAGTGTCTTTTTACAGTTACAAAGGGTTTATTTGTATATTCAATACTTTTTGAGTTGGCTAAATTACGTCAATATTTACAATAAAATAATGGTTACAATAAAATTTGATATTTTCATTAAAAAACTAAATGGGGCTCAGAGACAGGAAGAATCAGCTAATTGAAGGATGAAGCTGGTCAGTGAAGATGAAGCAAAGGAGTGGTGGCCACACAATGCTCATGTAGCCTTGGGGCTTCAGCCATATGAGGCACCGAAGCCCAGAGAACTCAAACTCATGTCCTGTCGGATGGGTTAGACCAGTGTTTCCCAATCCGGTCCTCGGCGACCCACAGACAGTCCGGGTTTTTGGTCCCTCCCAGCTCCTGAGCAAAAACGTAGACTGTTGGACACTGACCTCGGAGGGAGCGGCTGTGGGTCCCCGAGGACTGGATTGGGAAACACTGGGTCAGACAGCTAGGCTCTCTAATCGCACGATTCTCCTGTTAGCCAGGATTCTATTTGGTCATCAGGGAATTTGCTGCTGAATATCTTGTTGTCTGCAACCTTTAGAACTGAGGAACCAGCAGGAAGATGTTGGGAATGTTGGGATGGGAATAACGGTCTGTTACAGACTGAGAAAGAAGGGAAATGTGAAAAAAAAAATAGATGCAGGCCTAATTTCTGTTATTAATTATATTAATCTTTGTTTATTTAACTCACTCACACCAAGTGAATGTCACATTTACCCGCAGCGGTTAGCACTGTTGCCTCACACTTCTGGGACCACGGTTCAAGTGTCCACCCTGGCTGTGTATGTGAAGTTTGCATGTTTTCTCTGTGTCGTTGTGAGGTTTCCTCTAGGTTCCCAATCCATGTGTATGTGAGTATGGCCTGTGATGGGCTGGTGGCCCATCCTGGGTTGCAGCCATATCCCCCCCCCCCCATAGCCCTGAATGGGACTAGCAGTTACCGCAGATGGGATGAATGATACAGGTTAAGCATCTGTCTCCATGGTCCAACTGAAAGGCCCTTTCCTGGACTTGAACCAGCTGCCTTTTGAGGCCATTGTTGTCCATTAACCATTGTTTCAGCTGGTGGCCTCAAGTCACGTTAATCAGTTATCAGCTGCTTTGAGCATCCAGAGTCCCAAGGCCACCAGCCTTCTGTCTGATCTTTTCCCCCCTCCACATCTTATCTCCCCTTTGTGTGAGACTCTTGTCTTTTCCAGCTGACATCTTGCAATGCTCCCACTTCTCCAGACATACAACACCGACGCTCAGGTACCTGACAGTGCTGGCACAGCTACGGCCTACCTCTGCGGCGTGAAGGCCAACGAGGGCACGGTGGGAGTGAGTGCTGCAGCCGTGCGAGGCCAGTGCGACACTACGAGCGGGAATGAAGTCACTTCCATCCTCAAATGGGCCAAGGATGCAGGTATGGGACAGTGTATAAATATGATGGAAGAATTCAAATTATTAATGCTATATGTGTATTATTAATAGTAAGTCTCCATGGTAAGTCACCTGAATTTTGCATGTAGAGTTTCTGTGCTTGTATGAGCTTTTTATGAGCCTGCCTGGGTTCCATCCAACTCATCCATCTTGTAATAATTTGTCCTAGGTAGGATCAGGGCTAGGTTGTAATTCAAAACTGGCCCTGGAATTTTTCTGTCTTGGGGGGTGTCCCCACAATAAATTTTGCCAGCCCACATACCCATCAGCCCAACAGGCCACTCGTGGTTAGGGAGCCTGGAGCGTGTCCCTGGGGACATAGGGCACAAAGCTGGGAGTACCCTGGACAGGGTATTACAGGACACACACACACACACACACACACACACACACTCATAAACACATTCTATGGGATTTATCCACTGAAAAGTTCTTTCAGTTCATACTCCTGATTTTAACACCTGTGTGTCAGCCTGAAACGTGACGCAGGCTGTGTCTTGGGTAAACCAGTGACCCCTTCATCCGCCGTCCCACCTTCCACGGGAAACTATGTACACACTAAGCATTTGACCCTGCCATGGAAATTGTTACAGTAAATAGATCTTCAGACATTTCAATCATTGACATTTCTGCGGTAGCCACACTGCAGGGACGTGTTAATGTATAAAGCGTTAACATTTTGAAAATCTTCACTTCACACAAAAAAGCTACAACTCAGGAAAAGGGAGATTCGAACTGAATGGGCAAAGGCCAATGTTGGGACCCTACACTGTCAGAAAAAAAGGGTACAGCCCTGGTAGAGTGTTGTACCTCAAGGTACTAACAACATTAATGTAATTACAATGGTCCATTTCTGTACCTTAAAAGGTACATTTACCTACAGCAAGGGTACAACTGGTAGAGCCCTGAGGGAACAGCCCCAGTAATTGTAACCCAAAGGTACAAATTGGTACTTTTTCTGACAGTGTAGTGTTTAAAACACCCCTCATGATTCAAGTCAGAGTTATTATTTCTAACACAGGTAACCTTGCTTAAGAATATCTGCTAGATATTTGTGGCACACAAAGAGTCACAGGAGTCAGAGTTGCAAAGAAAACCCCAGAAGGGCCAGTGTTTGTTTCAAGGAAAATGGTGGTAAACTAGCAGGAAGACTGGCCTCAGCTCCTTAGTGAACGTCCAGACAAACAGGAGATGGCCGTCCCTTCAGGGCGGCCGTCCATCGATCTGCGTGGTAGAGAGAGTGAGAGAGAGAGACAGAGAGAGAAGGAAGCCCAAGCAGATTTCTTGTCAGTGACTTTCTGCCTCCTTTGACTTGTGCTAAGGGTAGCAGCTGAATCTACCTTCTTTATTACACAGGGCATGATGATAAGTTGTGGGGGGTGTCCCCACGATAAATTTTGCCAGCCCACATACCCATCAGCCCAATAGGCCTCTCGTGGTTAGGGAGCCTGGAGCTATACTTTGGCTATAGTTAACAAATGGCTGATGTTTACATTTACATACAGAACAAGGCCTTGACCACCATCCAGCAAATAGACACTTCACCAGTACCATAAACAGCCATTTCACATATTTCAATGCACAAACTATGGCGCTAGTCAGCTAGGGTTTAATATTGTGTGTTGGGTACATGCATTACATTACATGGTTTATTGGAAAATTCTCGGCTGATATTCTGACAAATTCACATGAAATGGTCCTTACGTTATAGTCCTTACTATGTGAGGACTTCACTACTGAAGCTGATCTCTGGTCTTCCTTACACCATTTCTGGCACCATTTCCGTGAGTCATAGCGCTATTTCACCGGCACTTTATCTGCCTGCCACTGACTGATCCTGTCTTTCTTGTGAATTGGCTCTGTTGGTGGTTCAACATTACAAGTGAGGGTGGCGCTATGAGAAAGTCCCCATGGGTAATAAAGAGTAACAGTCATATATATCTTCGACTAAATAATCTACTATTATTGTTAGTTTCATATAATCTTGACAAAACAAACTGGCTGAAAATTAAACTGAAGCTCATTATTTGCTTTGGCTGAAAGGAAAACCTACCATGTAGAAGAAAGTTCTCACAGTGTTAGTAATATTTACAGGGCAGAGCTCTACATACCCCCCCCCCCCCCAAAAAAAAAACAGCAGGCTGCAAGCTGATCCATCCACAAAACACACAGATTGTTTTATTTAAAGAATAAAGAAGTTTCCAGAAAGTCACGCATCTGGTGCTGATAAACTCAGACATTCTCTTCCTGCAGGCAAGTCAGTTGGTATTGTCACCACAACACGGGTAAATCACGCCACGCCAAGCGCAGCGTATGCCCACTGTGTGGACCGTGACTGGTACTCAGATGCGGAGATGCCTGAAGCGGCCCTACAGGACGGCTGCAGGGACATCGCCAGGCAGCTGTTTGAGAACATCCCAGATATCAACGTGAGTAAGCACATGAAGCTTTGGATGTCAAAATGTTGAAGTCACTTGTTTCGGTAACTTCATTGCCACACCAATAGTATTAAGTTTCAGTCAAAGCAGCTTCACTTCAATGAGACAAACCTGGTACAGGTGTGCTAAGGTGACCAGACAATCCATGTCTATGTCAGGACACTGTATGAGCTTCTTCAGGTTTACAAACTACTTTAAAACTGAAACGTTCCTGTGCTTGGCTAAATAGTTCAGTTCTTCTTGTGCTTTGACTGGTTTATTTCCTTGATTGAACGACTCATCCAGCTGTTTCACATTAATATTAGTGACACATGCGTGACTATAGGTTGATATGACCAATCAACACAAAACAAGAAGTCAGTGCAGTGAAATCCAGGTCCTTTTAATTGAAATGGTAGTTTTCAAATCCTGTCCTAGCTGAGAGGGTCCTCCCTGACATGGATTATCTGGTCACCCTAATCTAGTCTTAGTGTCTAAATAAATGTTAATCTTTCATATGGGTATGAAAAACTAGGTACCAACCAGGGTTCAGGCAGTTTTAGAGTTGGATTCCACAAAAAACCAACCTAAATTTAAGGTTTGGATATTTGAGGCATGAACTGAACATCACTGATTGGTATTAAACAGTTTTTGTTTAGTTAAGCATCTCGGGAGTTTTTGAGGGATTTTCAGGATTCTTTCAATCTTATTAGCCAATAAGAAGCTAGTTTCTCGTCTTTGGAGGAAGACCATTTGACCAGAGTTTGCTGTGACTTCCTTGGCTAACCATGAATCCAGGTGATTATGGGCGGTGGCCGAAAGTACATGTACCCGCAAAATACCACAGATGTGGAGTACCCTAACATGCAGAAAGACCATGGTGTCCGCAAAGACGGTCGGAACCTGGTGGAGGACTGGCGGCAGAGGATGAGTAATAAGGTATCCTTCTGGCACTCTTTCTGTTCCACCCTTCTTGTGTGTCATTCTTCCATGCGACTCCTGAGCACTTCACGTCTACCCTCCTTCATGGGTCACATGACCCTGAACAGCACATTTTCAAATGAGACAATGGCTGTGTCTGAATTTAGGGGCTGCATCTGTCTAAGGCTCCTTTCAAAGACTGAATGTGTCACAGCGACCCGACAAGGCTATTCCATTCCGAAGGCTCCTTCAAATGCAGTCCAGGAATGCATCCTTCTTCTGCAGAGTCACAAAGGGTCCACGTTTAGAAGGTTGTAGCCTCTCGATTCAGACACAGCCAATGAGCTGTATTTCTAATGAAGTTTACTTATCTGGAGGGCAGTAGGTAACCAAGGCAGTGAACTTGCAAGGATATTTCTGTAGAACCATTGAGCAAAAACATATTGTCAAAAGAAAATATCTAGAGAATGTGAATTTCAGTATGTAGTTTCAAAACAAAGCATGACAATACAAACCTAAGTTGTTAGATAACTGGAAAATGAAAAGAGCTATACAGCATCTGGTGAATGATTGTTGCATGAAGAACCCATTATAACAATTTTGGAAGAATGACAAGGCACTGAAAGAAATATTGGTTTTAGTGAGTTGAATACCCATTGAGTGAGTGGAAAAGTACTTTCTGACATGAAGAAATGTCTAGATTGCCTTGTTCTGCAATCACTCAAATACCTACCAAGAAAAATCGTGGCTGCTACGAGTAAGTTATTGAAACTCAGTTTGATGACTTCAGTGTAGACCCGCTGACACCTGTAGTAGTAGCATTGTTCTGAAGTGTTGTTCTAGTGATGGTTTTCCTGGGAGAAATTATCTGTGCTTTAGTAGAGCATTAAGTGCCATTTGTGGAAGGTAGCTAACAGACACACAGATTGTCACAGCGTGATACCTGCGCTGCAACATGGTCCCAGTCATAAACAATAAGTACGTAAATATTCAAGGGAAGGGAAGATTTTACAGTGTGCTACGAAGTGAAAAAGCACACTGGAGACCATGCTGGCAAGCTTTCTCTGTTGATCATTCGTTTAGTCTTAGGTGGGCTTTTGGGTGAAAGTCTGAACAATATTGTTATGTTTATATAATTAGTTAAATGGATGAGGAAGAAGAAATGTCTTTGTATAAAGAAAAATAAACTATACAAAAACTAGACATAATGACACCCTTTGTGAACAATAAATGTTATAGTATTAATATGTTATTTTTTAATTAATTTTCATAAACTCCTCAGTGGGCATAGTTTTGTACTGAAAAGCATGAAGATCAAACTCCTCAACTAATACGTTTGGTTTAAGGTAGATTATGCAAATTTACTCAGAGAAATTAATTTAAAAAAATAATTAATTGAGACTTATCAACAGCTTAGAAGGCATGAAAACCATGGCACCCTCTGGTCCACAAAGCCTGGCATTTCTGCCTTGAAGAACTTCTCACAGCTGGACCCTCAGACGGCCACGGGGGGCAGATTCAACATCTGCAGTCAATACATTTCCAAGGTCTAATTCCCATGACTCCACTCCCCCAAGAGGTGGTCCACTGGATTGGGGACATAATGCTGCTTTCGGGGCAGGGCGGGGGCGGGGAGGGGTGTCCATTGTAGCAGAAAGGAGGAATGGTCTTGGTATCACCAGACCTTGGTGCCTCCTTACAAGCTTCCATTCAAAAAACAAAGGTCGCACTCATAAAAACTCTTCTGAAAGAGTTTGATCGAGTCAAGGTGTTGGGAACATTTGAATAGGAGGAGGAGGCATGCTGATTTACTGTCTCCGGGCTTTGCATACGAGCCACTCAGAGGTGCAAGTGGCTAAAGACCTTCATGAAAGATTAATGAAGTCTGGAGAAGGTACAAAGGACACTCTGTACTTTGAAGTCATGGTGAGAAGTGCAGATGGTGGATTTGTACCATACCTGTGGTTTTGGATTGTCTTTTGTTGCCAGGCTTAATGGCTAGAAGCTAAAATAGCCATTCGCTCTACCCTCCTGATCCTGCTCCGATTTTGACTGCTGCCACTGATCAGTGTTGCACAATAGTAAATATGGAGTACGGAAAGGATGAATCCCACTAATCTGGGACATAACTACTGTAATTGTGGGGTGGGATTGTGTCATAAATGTGGGACTGGACAACAGTTTTACCCAAAATACAGAATAAGTCTCCAATCAAACCCTAAACCACAAATTCTATCATGTCATCAAATTACTCACAGCCAACCTTCGTAATCTTAAGTGAGCTTGTTACTCCAATAGACCAACTGGGTTTAATTGCCTGAGGCGCTAGCATGCAACAGGTGATCAGTCACCAGAAGGCAGATTGCCAAACAGATGTGTCTGCTTAGTTTTGTGCTTCAAGCTTAACAAATGTCATTGAAAAAGACTTGTCTTATTTTGATTTGGTTGGATGAGTAATATTTCTGTTTTGATGATCATTAAAGTCCATATTCTTCCTTATGTGTTATTTCCCCATATGGGCCAATTCTTGATCTTAATTTCAATACAGCAAGGCAAAAGATGTTACCTGTCACTGAGCATTTTCATAGGCAAGTCTGACGTTGAGTTTGATGTTGCGTATATATTGCGGGATGCTGGCGACTGAGGGGGCACCCCCCCCCCCCTTAATCTCCACCCATGAGCATTTTGTCTGTAAGATTTCCTTGTACACCAAACATGATCACTCTGAACAATGACTGAAATGCCCTGGGAACAGTCTGTACAATGTTTGCATGACAATGATGCAAGATGCCGATTGTTCTGTTTTTCTCAGAGGAGTGCTTATGTGTGGAACCGGAATGATCTGTTATCACTCAGTCCAGCCAATCTGGACTACTTACTGGGTAAGTATATCACAAAGCTGTGTGCGTTTCCTATTTCCTAGGCATGCCTGCTTCCTGGCAGACGCCACATTCCGCTTCTTGTCCCCACAGGCCTCTTCGAGCCAGGAGATCTGCCATATGACTTGGACCGAAATAGGACATCGGATCCCTCTCTGACTGAGATGGTGAATGTGGCCATTCGAATCCTGAAAAATAATCCCAAAGGGTTCTACCTCCTGGTGGAAGGTGAGAGATTATCTCCAGTTCTAGACAAGGGTCATATGGAGTTTTATAAATTTTATACAGATGGGGCGGAATGGTCCCAGGTTTACGGTTCGGTTCGAGATTGCCTTTGTTCTACCTGCCTGTCCTGAAGGCACCAAAAAAGATTCCCTGTTCCACCCTCCAGTCGTCAGTTTTGGCCATCATATAGAATAAGGTTTTTCACAGTCATGTTTTATATGTGTGTGTCTTTTTTAAACAATAATTGTGGAAGTTTGCCACCGTGTACTTTCCAGTGACTGTCCAGGTCAACGCCTGGTCCCTCCTGCAGACATTTTGTCTTCTGTGTAAATGAAAAGATGATACTTCAAATTCTCCTTTTGCCTACCTCTCCATGACACAAACATATGTGAGAGCAAGCTTGGCAGTGAAGGGCAGACACCTGTGGTGGCACACACAGAACTGAGGGTTAAGAGTCTTGCTCGAGGACCCACAGAAGTGACTATTCTGCTGAGGACAGGCTTAAACCGGTGACCTTCCAATCACGTGCACAGCGGCTCAGCTCCCTGAGCCATACACTGCCCCTGAAAGTTTGGCACATAAACAGAATGTTTGCTTTCCAGTGGCGTTTCAAAGCAACACAAGGAGAAATGCTACCAGTGTGCAAATAGGACCAAAACACGTAATTACAGGCGTCCTTAAATGTACTTGGTCACAGCATGACATCTTGTCTAGTGACTGGTCTTGTTTTTATGATGGTGCCTCATTTAGACTCATTTGCTGGTAGAACAGATGAATAATTTCGGGGTTAGCACTGAGTACCTGCTTTAAGGCCATTGTCACTGCTAAGGATGACTGGAATATGATCCATGACGCAAACCTGCTTTCGAGTACATTGTTGCACAGATAGCAGCAGTTATGTGTTGACTAGCGTAACTGCAGTTCAACAGGAAAGCTCAGAAGTACAGAGGCACTGCATACATTTCTTTCCCACACTCAGCTAGGACAAAAACGCAGCTAAAACAAGTGGTGTCTCCTGAAGCATCGATATTTTTAACATCCCGTCCTATGGAGGATGTTTTGTTTAGAATGTATTAGTGCTGTCCCAAACAGTTAATTATTCTTTAAACGATTAATCTAGCGATTATTCTTCAGATTATTCGACTAATCTAACAACTAATTCTTCGATTGATCTGATGATAAATTTATTGATAAGCAACTATTTTCAAGTTAGTCATTTAATACAATTCACCCCTCCCCCCCACACACAATCTGAAATTCTCATTAACATTTCAATTTATTAAAACATTTCTTAAACATTAGAAGATTATTAACAAAAAAGGCTAATCTTAAGAGATTCAATAGGATTTCTGTGTTAGACTGAAGTTAATAATCACTGCAATAGTTTTTACTTAATTATTTCAGTACACCAATTTGACTTTAATGTTGAAATAGATGCTAAAACATGAAATGATTTCACAACTAGAGAAACATGTTTTTAACAAACACTAGCAAAGGTAGCTTATAGTTAAGCTTACTTCAGTGAGCAAGGAACGATTTAGGCTACAGTGTGTAAGAGTAGTCGTAAACGATGATTTGTCTCACTCTTACATTACTGAATACGTAAACAGAAAATATAAAACGGCTGAAACAGCATAATTAACGTCAGCTACAGTAGAGGTGCAGAAAAGGTGTCATGACTGAAGTATTCCCAAACTTTGGAAGACTGCGTGCGAGCCGTTTTTGCCGCATGTTTCTCCAGAGGCTCCAGAGCTCTACTGGTAGATGCAGCCATGTCACCTCATGTGTGGGGGAGCGGGGCAGGCGATAAATTTCCTTTTTGCAGGGTGGTAGATGATGTCTTATTAATATTTATGAGAGAAGTGCTACATGATTGGCCAGTGCATGCCTTACAAAATACTGCTGCACTGCTGGCACCGGTGATATTAGACAAAACTATATTGGAATTCAGTCTATAATTGATATAGTTTTAAAACAATACATATTAAGTAAAGAACAAACCATATCATTAAAAAACCTTTCGTGTTCATTATCAGAATTAAGCACGTACTGTAATTGAAAGGACCTTTGGACAGCTGAAAATGCGCTTCAGATATTTAGATACATCAGGTGGAACATTGCAATGCAGCCTTCAGAAGGTCGCGGCATTCTTTCTGGCATGTTGTGTGTTGCATAACATTGCCATGTGTGATGGATGTCTGTTGGACATAAATGAGGACACATTAGAGGACGTTAGAAGACGTGATGCTGAAGACGTGATGCTGATGTGCTGATGCCAACAAAGGAGTGTATAGCAGGAGCAGCACGGGTAAGAAGGGATCAGTTGGCAGAAGAGCTAAATTCTCTGTAGCCTGGTAAGGAATCTAAATTGTGAGAGTTGGAAAATAACAGCCCTATTGCCTTTAATGTGAATATTTTAAAACACTTCAAAAACTGTAGGTCGTGTTTTGTTTGAGTAAAGATTGCACTTTGATTTTTATTTTGTGAACTGCAGACCCACAATTACAATAAAAAATACACACAAGCATAATTAAGTCCCCATTCCCAGCCGCTGTGCTCCTTCAGCAGCGACCTTCCCCATCATCTGACATCATTATACCACTTTTGGCACTGTGCTGATGATCTGGTGATGCCAGAAAAGGAGGACACACTCACTGCTACCTCATCCCACGCGTGCTTCACCCCAAAAGGCTTAGGCCAGTGGTTCTCAAACTCTCTCTGTTGTGTCCTCCTTCAGAAACAGTTAACCTTTCGCCCCCCACCCTGCCATGGGTGCACAAAATTGGTACATAGGTACGCATTCGCTGTCCGTTTCGTTGGCCGAAAAGCGATCGGTTTGCCGGGCAAACACGCTGTTAAAATAGCAATCCGCAGTAGATCATGCGGCGCTGCCTTTTAAAGCTGAGGTGATGCGCCATTCTGATTGGTTCATTGCATGTTATGGTCAAAACACGCCTCTAAATAATTAAGTTAATTCAGACAACCTTTTTCTGCCTTTCGCTGGCACAAAGTCTGGTTTTTCTGCCGTCAAAATAGTAAAATGGATTTGGACATGCCCATAACTGTTAGTTCCATTTTGCGCTTTACGCTTTGTGTTAGATCGTCATAATAGAGCCCTTACTGTCTTGGTCACAGAAGCACCAGCAAGACACACACCAACAGTTTGTCCTCTTTCGAACTATGATATGTCTCGCATTATGTTGTGTGAATTGCAATATTTTCTGTACAGCTGTGCTATTGCTCTGCTAATTCAACTAATAACTAATAATGTAATGTGTAATCAGTAAAGACTGGCCACCAGGCCGTGCATATATAAGCATGAAACTTCAAACGCTATTGGCTGGCATTTCAGTGTCCAACATATCTCAGCTGTAAAAATACTTGAGTCTCTGGCAGAGGAAATGGCAGTAAAAAAGAGCCACCTGAAGTGAAGCAATGTGACCAGACAATGACCAGACAATGACCAGACAATGACCAGATCCACATTTGCACAGGGGGGCGCATCGATTACGGGCATCATGAGGGCAGAGCCAAGCAGGCTCTGCACGAGGCGGTGGAGATGGACCACGCCATCGGGCAAGCAGGCAGCTTGACCAGCGAGGATGACACCCTGACCGTGGTGACGGCAGACCACTCTCACGTCTTCAGTTTTGGGGGCTACACCCTGCGGGGGAACTCCATCTTCGGTGTGTCACCAGGACATTCGAAAACATGTGACTGGTAATTACTAGTCAAGAAAGCCTCCTAAAATGCTATTCACCCCCCCCCCCCTCCCCCCAATATAGGTCTTGCACCCAAGGTGAGTGATATGGACCACAAACCCTACACCTCCATCTTGTATGCAAATGGTCCAGGGTACAAAGTCGTTGATGGCACACGTGAGAACATCACCACCGTCAACTACAGTAAGTACCTCCTGTCGCCATTGTTGTTTTTCGTGTCTGATTGACTTACAGTTACGTGGTGCCAGCAGCCGCTGTCTAAGTAGTACTCCAGAGGCTAACATATATCCAGGACGGCCCTTTTCACGAACAAACATGGATTTTCACTGAGACCACAGGGATAGTATTTCAAGCATAATATTGCAGCATCATTGTATTTAATGTTACAGGCTATGATGCGTTTATATGTCCTTGCTGAAAAAAAAGCAGCTTGACCAAGTCAACCTTTGTCTCTCATCCTGCAGCTGAGAACAACTACCAGGCACAAGCGGCAGTTCCCCTGACCATGGAGACCCACGGCGGGGAAGACGTGGCTATTTTCTCCAAGGGTCCAATGGCCCACCTGCTGCATGGTGTCCAGGAGCAGAACTACATTCCTCATGCCATGGCCTACGCTGCCTGCATCGGAGAGAACACCAAGCACTGCCGGTCCTCTGGGAGCAGCACCCCAGACTTCCGCTCCGCCTGGCCGGCCCTGCTGGCCTCATTGGCCCTAAGCCGACTCTTTTGCTGACCCCTACATCACACCACGCCCTTTCTGCTCTGCACCCCACAACAATCCCTCCCAAAAGGTGGAGTTCTCATCTTTATATTTGACTCTGTTATTTACTTTTTTAACAGCTGTAGGTAAAATCTGAAAAGGTGGAATCAAAGTAGCGGAAGCCTATTGAAGAAAAATATATGAGACGTGGGGCAAGTCAGATATGCTGGAGTGATGTTTTCCTCTGGATTAACGCTAAACAAAAGAAAGGGAAACAGCCAGCATCTGAATACAAAGGCTCAATTGTAAAACAGGAGACTTTTAAGACTTATCAATAAAGGAATTTTTACCAAATCATGAGTTTAGTAGAGTGTATCAATTTATAATTTCATATATATTTATATAATGAATTGTGATGTGGACTTTTGTAATGGCAGAAATGTTTAGTTTGAAAAATTCTCCTGTTGAGGACTACCATTTGACATATAAACAATGAATGAAATGATAGATAAAAAACAAAACATACTTTTATGATGCGCAGTCTGGGAAATCTGGGAAATCATAATGCACGGTGAATGTGTCTGCATTTAGTTCCTTGACATTCAGCTTGAATGCAACCCTTTAGCCATGCATCTGAGTCATTCATTAAATAAAATCTACGTCAATCAACCTTTGTCCTGAAATCTGACCAGCTACGCTTTCTGTGGTCATCTAACCAGTAGAAAATGTAGAAGGACGTTAACCTTAAGAAGAGGCTCGGAGGAATGGGTTGAGACAAGTCAAATATCTTTTTTAGTGTAATATGCTGAGAAAAACCACTTTGCTCTGTTTCACGTTCCAATGATGAGTAGGCATGAGGAGTAACTAATAAAAGGTTTATTAAAGGGCACGGGAACAGGGCAAACAACGCAGACCACATGGGGTCAAACAGAAAGCACTCGGGAAAGACCAGGGACAACACTAGGGCGAGACATGTAGCCTACACGAAACAGGACCCAGGGAAAACAAGACGGGCTGTCACCAGGGCCGGGAAGAGCAAATGAGTGGGGCAAGGAACTGTATGGATAGCAAGACCACACAGGAGTAGGGAAATGGACCACAACAGGATAAGGGAGAACTAGGACTGGGACGAAAACACAACAAAACACCATAGAGATGCACTGAGTACACACCAGGGCAAACATGACACTCAGACAGGGGCACCGCACTAACGGGAACCGAACAAGGGCAAGAAACAAGACAGGGAACGCAGGACACAACTGACACACAGACCAACACAGGGCGGACAGGTGAAGGGTCACCAGGGCCAGACAGACAAGGGAGAACCATGGGCCTGGAAGGAGACAAGGCAGGATACGGCACTGGGGCAGGAACTAGGGCATGACTGATGGGGACGGGGTTCGAGGGGCCTCTCTGGGCCTCGGGAAGCCGGGCGTTACTCTGGAGACACAGATTGTCTGAGGTCCTGGGGGACCCCTGAAACCCAGTGGTGTCACAGGGTGAGTGGGACAGCCAAGAGGGGGCTGAAGCGACAGCCAGGGTAGGTGACCTCCAGTGCCCCCCCCGCCCCCCATTGAAAATCTTGGGCCCACACTGTAGGGCAGCTAGCAACAGATCGCTGCTTTTGTCCTCTGGAAACAAGGAACATGTGCATTATTTTGGTTCATGTTCCTCTGGATGTCTTCGGGGCACAACTGCGTTCTGATGGAGGATACAACGTTAGAAATGAAGGGTCAACCCATTTTTTGAGTTTACTGCAAAGACAGAAAACTATGACAGTTTTATTTAACACAATCCCTAATTGTTTCCATATGTTATGTATGCAATTAGCTTTTTTTTGGAAACAACAAAGCTTGTAAAAACTATGTCGACTTTACATCTTTTGTAAGGCTGCTATTAGATGCCTTTTTTAAATTAGATTTTTATTGAGATTGTACACCCATATAAAGGCAAAAGAGTACAATTACACTGAGTGAAAACTGCATTGCAAAATATTTTAGTACATAACGTTTTGTCACGCCCAGCCCCGATCACCCTCCTGTGGACCAAACCTCCTCGTTAACCCCGTGTGGAATCCTCCCGTTTACCTGCTGTTGTCAGTTTCCTGCTCGTTACCCTATGTATTTAGTCCGTGTCCGGGTCAGTCTTCCCCAGATCTGTCATTGTAGTGTTATCGATGTGCGTGCCTGGTGTTCCCTGTCTGCTTGATTCCCCCTGGAATAAACCCCGTTTGCCCCGTAAACCTTGGAGTGCTCGCTTCTTCCCTGCTCGCCAGACGCTTAACGTGACACATTTATTTCTAATTCAGCAACAACAAACTTAGTAAAACCATCTGTGCAAATACGAACAGAAATTAGACATGAGATCTCTATGTAGACATAAAGTGAAATGTTCTGATGAGCTCATGTACAGACTCCAAATTAAGTTAAAATAATGCTTGCATTCCTTATTTGCTATATGTAGGAAACAAGTGTGGGAGAAAAGAATAAAATAAATCCTAGAACACATTCCGAAACATCCCTTGGAACTCCCAAGTCATTCCATACATGTATTGTCTTCCATCGCTAACAATTTGGAATAACGTGGGGTCTCTAATAAAGAATTTGAGCCCCCTCAAACTTTTGTCCTGATTAACATGACTGTGAGACTGTTCTAACAAACAAAAAGCTAACATTCAATTCCAGATAAATAATCCATTTTTTTGGAGACAGAAAGTCTGTCAGTTGTTTCAGTTTGCAAATATGTGTGTACCAGAAAACAGACAAGATCCTAAGGCAGAAATTCTGAGGATCTCACACCAAAGCTTCTAATGCAACCTCCAGGTTTGTTCCAGACAGTGCAACCTGAACAGCTGACAGCCATCTCCCAGGGAAGTCTCTATGTTGACGTGCAACATCTTCTCATTTGCGGCTTCAAAGAGCAACTTCTACAAAAAACAGGCCAGCGATCTACAGTATATGGAATTCATATGAACTGAGCCTGGTTTAGTGGATCTGATTTGATCTCCACATGGCAGGATTCCATCATTCCATTATCTTTTTAGTCATCAGCCATAGTTTTCCGACTTTGCAATAAACACAAAAAATGGGTTGGCCCTTCATATCTAGCGTTGCATCCTTCATCAGAACATTGGTGGGCCCCCAAGATATCTAGTTTGGGTTATTCTTAGCCATGTTTAAGGGGTTTAATGAAGTGGTTCTAACAGCATGTAATGGGAGCTGAACAGGACCCACAATTTGCACAGAAAATGAGCATTAATTTGCTTGGCAGTCTGTGCCCTAGGAGGCAGCACTGCAGTCATAATTCCTTCATATAGGTCCCACAGCCCCACGTCTCACTTAAGCCAAGAATGGAATAGGGAAAAGAGGGAAATAAAATCACTTCCTGCTTCTCCTTGTCTCATATATTTGTATAACACGCTTTTGTAAAAGTTTAAAGTGATATAAAATGTAAAGTTATGGTTTTCCTCTTAATGGCTTTTATGTCACATCTGGGTGATATCTATTGCACTGTCAACACCCCTGTCCACAGTATTTTCCATTTTATTTTTGCAACATCACCAGCATTTAGATATAACATTTTCATATTATTGACTGTACTGATATCTAAAACTTATGATTAAGAGGATTCATAGGAAATTCACTTGAAAAACACATTTATTCATGATTCTTGATTCTGAATTACTTACCAGTTCATTGTGAAATGTGCTTACCCTTTTATACATCCGGATTGTCCTTGTTCAATACTGATATCATTTGCCTTCTGAGATTCTACTTTTTTGAAGCATATCTCCATAACATCTGGTGGTGCGTCTTCTCTTTAAAACTTATCTCTTGTCCTGTTGTTGCTAGTTATTAAGAACGCCCAAGAGATGAAAGTAGCAGTGAAAGTTACAGTTAGGCCAAATTTCACACGCTCTGAAATCAGACAGCATGCAGTAAGTTCCCCTCACATAAGAATGAAATATTTTCATTACGTGGGCCAATTTTTGTCCACTTGCATAAGTGTTTGCCATTAGATCTTATTGTCATCCGGCTCTGACATCTGCTGAAGAACTGACTAAACAGACACCAGCACTGATGAAACATCCTTCCTCAGAGATACTGGCAGGACATAGACTCCTCTGGGGAGAAACAACATTACATGACCTACAGACTCCTGTGCAAGGAGCATATTACTGCCAGTCACACTTACTACTACAAGTATAGTTCATTCTTTATACAAAGTTGTGAGAGAAGTTCGGATGGGGTTGCTGGTTAATGGGGGCTTCCTTGTTTGGTGTAGGGGGCGTGTATTACATGGGGTCCAAATTTGGAGGCAAGTGTGATAGTAGTCTTTAATATTATTGCTCAGAAGTGGCCTGCACCACTAAGGAAGATTGGGCATCTAAGATGAACTCCATACCTCCCTGAATAGGCCCAAAATTGTCCAATGTCAGAATCTATGCAGAGCTGGACCATGTTAGTACTTGGGGGAGACGTGAGGTTCAGAGGATTAGGACGCTATACCTGGGATTGAAAGGTTGCTGGTCGGAATCTGGTGACTAGCAGGCTGAAGACCCATTGTGACTCAAACTATCAATGGCTGCAGAACTTATAACAGTCAGGCAAAGTTTCAAATTTAATTCCCAGCACATTTACATGTATAATTCTTAGGTTATTTTATAAGTTGTGGTTTTTATACTGATATTATTAATCAACTGTGTTATTAATACAATGTACTTTATTGTTCATTGCTGAAAATGCTAAAGTAAAAATTACTTTATGTCCAGTGATTAAAAAAAAGACGGCATTGTCATTACTATACCCAACAATGCCTAATTACTTGTATCCAGCGTTGTGCTGGTTTTTACTTTCAAAAGCCAGGCCCATCTTTTTCAGAGGTTATACAAGTTTGTCTTCGGTGAACTGCCTGTTACATGCCATGAGAATCCCTGGTCATAACAGCAACGTGCGCTTGATGGATTAAAGATACTCAACAAGATCAATTTACCTTTGTTCTTCTGGCTATGCTGTTAACGTGGATAGTGGTTGAATAGTTTTTCACAGAAGGCACGGGGTATAAAAACTAAGTCAAAGCTTTTGATCTCAGAGTGCAGTGAATGAACTATAAAAGAAAACAATAACTTCATTTATACTTTCTGGGTGTCAATCATTTATTTCATCTGGCACTCAGTGTCTCACTGAGGGTACTTCAGCACATCTTCTCTGTGTTTACAGTGTTTTCACAGCAGAGAAGCCTTATTTATTAACTTTGTTCCCAGGTTGCTCTCTCCTTCCTGTTTTGCGGTTCAAAAGTTTGCAGACAATAAGACTTAGGGCAGTGTCAATCGCTTTGGACTAACACGACTTTAGGTTTAAATTTTCCAGAAACAAAAGAGGGTTTGTTGCGTGCGAGGGCCATACCAGATTACAGAATTCTACCACCTACACAAGTTCTCATGGAGCTTCTTGCCCTTCCTGAGCCACGGCCTTGTTGGAACATGACACTTAGTCTTGAGGGAATTCTAATGCTCTAATGCTCAGGTGGAATGCTAGCTCCAACCTACTACTCTCCAAACCCTTTGACGACGCTTGACATGGCCTGACCTCCTGGAGATGTGTCACTTGGCAATGTTAGCAATAAAGCAGCTGCTAAAAGCAGAATGAAGATGCAGTGTCATTAATTCCACAAACACTAATTCCTACGTTACCTTTCAGACCAGATTGATTATAAGGCTTGTAAACTATGTTGGGCATTTCAGGTCCAGAGACTACAAATCCAGGTCAAGATTTTGTTTCTACCAACCAGCTGAGCATAAATACTCACAGTCACAGAGTACTCATCTGGTTGGCAGAAACAAAATCTTGGTCTGGATTTGTAATTTCTGGACCTGAAATGCCCAACACTGCTTATAATTGCTTAATTTGTGGCAGCATAGACTGGAATGAACCACAACAAACACTCATCTGTTCCCCAAAACAGTATGAAGCTCTGCTAAGGTTCTCCTATGGTGGACTGAGAAGAATGATTCACAGAACAAGGGGTTTTTAGCCTCTGTTATGAGTACTGCTGACACATCCATGATTAAAGACAATCTTCACGGTGGGGCAGACTCCCTAACATCTATTTTTATAAGACATCCGTGACAATTTTTTCACACTGTTGCTGCTTTTGTTTCTGGTCTGTACAAGAAAGGCCAGAGCAGGCTGAGGAAGCTAAGGACTTCTGGTGTGAGCTTTAGGCTGTTGGAGATGTTTTATCAGTCTGTCCAAGATACTCATCTACGCATGCCGTGGTCTGCTGGGACATCAACACAACCTCAGGCTAACGATTTTTTTCCCCCACTGCTTTTCCGTTGTGTTTCTGACTCTGTCTATGTCTCCATTTCTCTTTGCTCCAAAACTTAAAAAAATGTATTACCAGGCTTCAGGGAACCTTGTTTCCACATTTGACATCTGGTCAATAAAACAAAAAAAGCCAGGAGGCTGGCTGCCGTCCCACACAGCCAACACCAGCACTCACATTCCCCAAACGGTGAGGAACAGGTGCCATTTCCATGAATCCATCCAAATGGGGAAACACTGCGCTACAGCCGCACGTTTTATTGTTTACAAAACATGCAGAATTCCGGTAATAAACAGATCTTAGCTTCAATGTTAAATGCCTGCCATTATCATTAACTAAAACTAAAATATATAAAGATTACATAGAAATATCTTTAAAATATAAAACCACATTGAAAATAAACTAAAACTAAACTGGATTTAAAATGAAAATAGAAAACTAAATATATAAAAATCATTTTAAAATCATTTTATTTATTGCACATTGCTGTTCATTCCATTCCATGCCCAGTTGGACAATCTTTCCCCACCAAATCAGGTGTTATACTGTATTTCTTTTCTTTTTGTATGTCTGCCTATGCTTATGTGCCCACATTGTGTGTGTGTGTGCGTGCGTGTGTGTGCGTGCGTGCATGTCTTTTTTTGTCTGTGGCTTCCCAACTAGATGGAAAAAAGGAACAGCACCAATGAACTTTTCTTTCTAATATATCTTAAGAGCATTCTGGTTTCCCCAACAGGCCTGTCCAAATTATCTTAAATGTTCTGCAAAGGGAAACAAACGAGAATTTTCTATGACTCAGATAAAGCAGTCAGATGCACATCTGATTTAATAGGCATTTTTTAAAACCATAGCTTTGAATCCTCTTCATCGAAACCTCAACCATTTTGTTTCACCACAGATTTGCTCCTTTTCTCATTTTATTTACAAAGCTTGGTTTAGTGTAACTGGAATCGCCAGTGATTTGTGAATAATCTGTGTGGTTGCAGTTTGTTCCTGCTCTTACCTTTAACCTTCTGATGCAAATCAGCATTTCGATTACTAGACCACTTGCAAGGGAGACAAAAGGGTTTGTGTCATAAACAATAGGCTCTGGGACACCATTGTACATTTTCTGCCCGGCATCTGCA
Source organism: Mormyrops attenuatus (assembly GCA_026777985.1). Lineage (NCBI taxonomy): Eukaryota > Metazoa > Chordata > Actinopteri > Osteoglossiformes > Mormyridae > Mormyrops > Mormyrops attenuatus. The sequence goes on from JAODKC010000130.1 coordinate 21,713,911, forward strand.
TTCCCATCATGGAGCAAGTGAAGTATTCACAATCAGAATTCACATTAATAGCCAGGTACACTGACTTGCACTAGCAACGTGTTTTGGCTGTATTGGTACATACATTCACTGAAGAAACTGAAGAAAGAAAAATAATATAGATAGAAATAAATAAAACAGATCTGAGCCCAAAAAAAGTTTAGAGTAATTAAAAACTTTTCAATCCCTTTGAAGGAAATGAAGCTTTGGATTATTATAAGGGTGTGGCTTAAAACTACATTATTGGCTGCTCTTTTGAATGATTTCATCATCTAATCTAAATTCACTGAGTATATGGTGTCAGTGTTTGTTACTTGGTCATTTTGTGCATTTTCCTGAAGGGTTTCACCCATTTTGCAGCCAATTCTTTTTCATTCAAGTGACAGCCGAGGAACCATATTCATTTTTATTGTAAATTCACCCCTCCAAGTTAATCATGGTTCTTTCAAGTATAGTGTCCTTATTTATTATATGGGACAGAATTGTAAAACTGTAAGAAGCTGTTCTGAAGGAAAGCGACCTTGGATAAAGATATGAGTGGTGCGTGGTTCTGTGCTTGTGAAGGTCACCAGATCAAATCCCGTGGTTGGCAGAGTGACGTCAACGTTAGGCCGTCGAGCAAAGCCCTTAACCCCAGCTGCTCCTGGGACATTTGCTGAACCTGCCCTCTAATCATCACATGTGCCTTACTTTGTACATTAGTTTGGACAGCAGCATCAGCTAAACAAGCAAGCCGTGTGAAAACATTGCTAAGGCTTACATTGTGGTTCAGTTCACATAATTAAGAGTACCAAGAACACATAGTATATTGATATTTGCTTTACAATGCAAGTTTACACAGTAAACATTCTGTATCTTTTTCCATCAATAATCGACAATGATGAATGTCCGGTGAAGATGCATGAAGTTAAAACATCAATCAGACCAAATGCCATGTGGCTCAGTAAATTATCCTTTCTTTGGAGTGAAGCCATTTGACAGTCTGGTCTATTTACGATTCATTCTCACATGATTTTCTAACTTTTAAAAATCTGGATGCAGTTACTTAAGTTATTCAACAGAAGCCGTTTACTTCTAGGTCCTAGACCTACGGCGAGAAGTTGGAGTTGGTGTCTCCTCCCCCCCTCCTGCCAACACATTCTCTGGTCTCCTGTCTATTTAGACCTTTTTCTCTTGTATTTATGTCCTCTGACTTTTATTCAATGGGAACATTAATGAACTAAGGCTTTGAATAAAGTTTTAGATCCTGTTATTAAAATGCATGTCTCTCCCCTAGCAGCGGCCGTTCCGCTCTCATTCCTGCGCTGGGACTCCATTAACCTGTCTTAGTGTTACCCAACCTGGTCCCCCCTCACACTCACTGTTTTTGGTTCCTCTTGAGTGGGGGTCCCAATGACCAGGTTGGGACACACTGAGCTGACTGAAACAGTGTTGTATCCTGTTTTAGTGAATCCTTCCTCAAAAGCCGGTGGCAGAACACACAAAGAATAGCAGGGAAGAGGACAGTCGCCAATAAAGCTTTGACACATGCCCTAAATCAAGAAGGATGTATTTTTTTAAACAAAAGAGAATGAAATAAGGGCAATAGAGAGTACGGGGTGGAATTCTTCATTGCTTGCATGCAGATTTTGCAGATGAAGGGAAGCCTGGGTTGGTCATGTGATCCTGTGTACGTGGCAGGGATTTCTGCTTGTGCCACAGCTGTGAAGTATATAGCTGTCTGGGCCACAGTGAAGCAGGCCAGACCCTCTTAAATCCAACCTCTCCAGTCATATTTGTATAACCGCAACCATATCTGTCAAAATACATAATGAATTCTTACCCATATCCTCAGATTCAAGTACAGATTTACTGTACACGTAGGCATTGATGTACTCCAAGCAACTTTCAATGTCCCTGACACGAAGCTACAACTATCTACACTGGTAGATTGAAAATCAGTGCCACGCAAATATGTTTCAAAGGGGGCAGATGCTCAGCTGATCCAGTAACACATAACAAAGATCAACAGTGATGATCATGACTGACTTTACAGGCTGGGTATGACCCCTGGTTGCAAACAGACTTAGACACACAACACCTACCTGCAGTCAAACACCCGAAAGTATCGTGACTCATCTAGATTCCCCAGATAAAGCTGCCATCCAGCAGCTTGCAGACAAAGTAGACAGTTTAACAAGTTTAAATAGACGAACATGCCAGTATCACACAAGTAAACCCACCCTTAACACTGTGACCTGGTCACGGTGCAAAGTGCATTGAGCAAAACATCCTTAACTGTAGACACTGCTTTCTGTGTGGGGAGGAGAGCCACAAGGCAGTGAGGTGTCCCACTGCTGATTTCCTCCACTGTGCTGCATGCTGATGTCGCCCCTACAAATTTTCTTAAAGGTATGTGAATGCAAATATATTGAACACTATCCAGTGGTACAGAGTGGCATCCCATGAGGATGTCCCCACATCAGGATGTCCCCACACCAGGATGTCCTCACACCAGGATGTCCTCACATCAGGATGTCCCCACACGAGGATGTCCTCACATCAGAATGTCCCCACATCAGGATGTCCCCACACCAGGATGTCCTCATAATAGAATGTCCCCACATCAGAATGTCCCCACACCAGGATGTCCCCA
>JAODKC010000130.1:21722845-21745115 GCA_026777985.1 Mormyrops attenuatus
CCCCACCCCCACTCACCCAGCCTGGTATAGACTACCCACCCAGCTTAGTATAGACTGACTTTCCCCTCTCACCTGGCCTGGTATAGACTACCCACCACCACTCACCCAGCTTAGTATAGACTGACCTTCCCCACTCACCCAGCTTCGTATAGACTGACCTTCCCCACTTACCCAGCCTGGTAAAGACTGCCCCTGGGCTCTTGTCCTGACACACGGACTGAAACTCCACAGGCAGCCTTGGGTCGGCACAGGCAGTGGCTGGGTCGCTGTTTAGTAGTCGTGGACTTGCAGCATCGCCAACATCCATCAGTTCTTTCAAGAGCTTGACAGATTCCAGGGTGAAGCTGAGTTCTCCATCCTACCAGGCAAAGCAAGTAGAAGGGAACAATACAGGAGGGAAATCCACAGCAGTCGTCTTTTGCCTCTGAGTTAAATTTTTCAGGTTAAACTTCGCACTGTACATATTTAAATCCAAAACTGTCAATAACTCAGCTCATAATTCAGATGGAAAACATTTTTCTTCCATCCATCCATCCATCCATCCATCTTGCTAAGTACACTTTAGAGAGGAAACTGGAGTACCTAGAGAAAACCTGCTTGGGTTTAGTGAGAACATGCAAACTCTCCCCAAACAGCACAGGGGAGTGGAAATGAAATCCACAGCCCTGGAGTTGTGAGGCTACAATGCTAACCATGCAGTGACATTTCCAAGCAGGTACTTTACGTGAATGGTTTATACAGTATATTGGAAAACCCAAGGACAAGCGAAGGCGAATAACACTGATTATTTTGTTACAATGGAAACTGTCAAGGGTCTCGTTATATATTAGGCAAGTGACAATGTAATACTGTGTAGACGTGCTATACAAAAATTAAATTGGATTGAACAGTCAGTTTGTGAAGTTGCTGTGTTGAAAGCAGGAAAAATGGGTACGTGTAAGGATCTGAATGACTTTGACAAGGACCAAAGTGTGATGGCTAGATCTCCAAAACGGCAGGTCATATGGGGTGTTCCCTGTATGCAGTGGTCAGTACTGCATGGGGACCATGGCACCCAAGACTCACTGATGTGTGTGGGGAGCGAAGACCAGCCTATCTTGTCCGATTCCACAGGAGAGTTAATGTAGCACAAGCTGCTGAAAAAGATAATGCTGACTACGATTGAAAGGTGTCAGAACACACAGTGCATGGCAACCTGCTGCCTATGGTGCTGCGTGGCTGAAGCCCAACCAGAGCGGTCATGCTGACCCCTGTCCACTGGTGAAAGTGCCTACAATGGGCACGTGTCAGAACTGGACCATGGAGCAATGGAAGATGGTGGCCTTGTCTGAGGAGTCACATTTTCTGTTACATCGTGTGGACGGCTAGCTTTGAGTACGTCATTTACCTGGGGAGAGATGGCGCCAGAATACACTATGGGAAGAAGGCAAGCTAGTGGAGGCAGTGTGGTGCTCTGGGCAATGTTCTGCTGGGAAACCTTGGGTCCTGGCCTTCATTTGGATGTTACTTTGAGATGTACCACCTACCTAAACATTGTTGCAGACCAAGTACACCCCATCATGGCAATCGTATCCCCTGATGGCCTCTTTCAGCAGGATAATGAGCCCTGTCACACTCCAAAAATTGTTCAGGAATCGTTTGAGGAACAGGACCAAGGGGTTGACTGGCCTCCAAATTCCCCAGGCTTCAATCCGATTGAGCATTTGTGGGATGTGCTGGGCAAACAGGTCTGATCCATGGAGGTCCCACCTCGCAACTTACAGGACTTAAAGGATCTGCTGCTAATGTCTTGGTGCCAGATACCACAGGGCACCTTCAGAGGTCTTGTGGAGTCCATGCCTCATTGGGTCAGAGCTGTTCTGGTGGCAGGAGGATGACCTACATAATATTAGGTAGGTGGTTTTAATGATAACTTTAAATGATAACTTTTTTATGAACAAATTTTTCCAGTCAAAATTAGTTCACCATATTAAAATGCTTAATGCTCATTTTGTTCAAAACAGATCAAGAGTCCAACACTAACTGAAACTAGTTCAAGGTTTCATACCACAGCATTATTACTTGATAGCACATAACATTAAATGCTAATTGTTATGCTTAATAATTATCTTGATACTGGATCAAGTAGAACTACAGTTGTGTCTAGTAAGCACAGTGGTTTTTTAGCTGTTCACAATTATTCCAACTTTCAGGAACCATATGCAACATTGTTTTCATGACTATATCAAAACAGCCAAGTCACTACTGTATATACAACAGAAACAAAGCCTTTTTGAATGTAGTGTAGGATAAATTGTGAGGTCATTCATTCATTTGCTTACTTTAAAGCACGATTTCTACCTGAGGTCTTTAGGTGTGAAGGGCTGCATTCAGAATCCTCTCCACTGAACCTTCAATGGAAATTGGCCGTAAAAATGGAAAACCTGGATTCACTAAATGCTAGGGGTGTAACGATATACTCAGCCCACGAGACGAGATGAGACACGATATGGGGTTCACGAGAACGAGACGAGACGATATTTTACAATATTGTAAGGAAAACTTCAAAGAGGAAATATATTCCTGGAAAGCAGCCTTTTATTTGATTAATTTGAAAGACAAAAAATGCTAAATAATGCAGATGTTTGGTGAAATGTGTTAAATAATCACCATCATCATATGCAGTGAAGAACAGAACAAACATCTAACGCCATAAAATATTTCACCACAAGCTCAAATGACAGGCTTCTCTCCTATTTGACTAGAATATAAATAAAACAATATAAATAACAAACATAAAACTTTTTTTAATGTTTTCTTCACCGGCGCAGTGGATTTAAGTAAAGAGCTATGATGGTGCTGGAAATGGCTTTGCATAGTAGTAGCGTTAGCCGCTGTGTACGCCATTATTCTCCTACAATGCTTACAGATGGTTCGTGTTTTGTCTGTCACCCTTTCACCGTTTATATTTTCTGCCGGGTACCCAAAATGCTGCCACGCAAAAGATTTAAAAGTGTCTGGGGCATCTGCTATGGTAATTTCTTCAGACGCCGACATGCTTAAAGCAGCTGATTCGCTATGCCCTCGCCAGACCGCTTTTCACTCCAACGAGAAATCTCGTTATGTAATATCGCGAGATCTCGTGGTTACACCCCTACTAGATGCTAGGATGACCAGATAATCAATATCAGGGAGGATACTTTGAACTACTTTTAAAATTGCTCCTGTGCTTGGATAACTAATTCAGTTCTCCTTGCGCTTTGACTGGTTTGTTTCCTTGAATGAAAGACTCATCTGGCTATGTCACTTAAGCATTAGCGACACATGCATGATTATAGGAGACTGACCGTTCAGCACACAGCAAGAACGTTTAAGTGTTTAAGTGAAATACAGGTCCTTTTAATTGAAATGGTAATTTACTAATCCTGTTCTAGCTCAAAGTTTCCTCCCTGACATGGATGATCTGGTCAGCCTGCTAAAAGCAGGAGATGATGCAAGGCCTGGGCAGAGAGAAAAGCAGCTTGCTGGCATTATTTTGCTCCCGTATACTACTTGCCTGGGGTCCAAAGGTTATAAGCAAAGACTCTATATCACTGTACACACCAAGGCCAAAACCACAGAATGTTGTTTGTCTGGCCCTCCCTAGTGGTAGGAACAAGCCTTTATTTATAGTATAATAAAACATTTTATGCAGGTGTTTAAACAGGTGGCTACTGTTCAGAACCCAGAGGACATCTCAGGGGAACCTGATTACCTGAGCTGTACTGCTGGTACCACTGTTAGATGTGCTTTCTGCATCTGTGGGATGGACTTGTTGTCTAACCATCCATCCTTCATCATCCATCCAAGGTTGCATGGAGGTGAGCACATCATTTCCCTGACGTCGACAGACACTGTAGATCACGGTTCCTCACTGCTGAAGAACTTGATTGCACGTCTGTGAGAATCGCCACTACTGATTCCAGCTGACATTGAACCCAAGGTTTCTCTGGCAGGTGGTTAACACACTAGACCATGAAGTGGAGCTCAAACAGATCTGCTCTGTGTTTACAACACATCCATTTACTGGTAGCTGACTGGGGATATTGATTAAATTTAGGGTACAATTAAGCCTGGGGCATTTATAAGTGACTTTACAGTTTATTCGTTTAATAAACTGACTGGTTTAGCTAGTTTATTGCAGTGGTGCTGTTGTGTCTATTTGTCTTGGTTAGCTCTTTTACAATGAATAAATGCTTAACATCACAGGGAATCTGTATGCACTAAGCGCCTACTAAATTCACCTAAAATGTCTTTACCCACAATCCCGGAGGTGCACAGCCACGATGCCATCTACTGGCTGAATTCTGTTACCCCAGGTGGAAAATCACGAACAACAAACAAAGGTCCCAGCTCCTTGCTGTCTGTTAAATAAACACAACCTGGATCTGATTCAATAAAGGAAAAAATGTTAGTCTTTGGTAAGACTGAGATGTCAAACTTCTGGCTGAAAATATACAGGTTCATGAATCTGCAGCTAGCGCCCGCCCCACGATCCGTATCCACCCAAACAGAGAAGAAAAACAACTGAGCATGGAGGAACGCATGACAAGAATTTCAGTGCACCTCTGCCCCCTTTCCAGCTTTGCAAAGCCAGACTCACCTGAACTCTGACGCCCAGTGTGCTCCAGATAAGGCAGGAGATGAGGAACACAGACACAGCCGCCGATCTCATTCTGAAGAACTCTTAAAGCTCGCAGCACCACACTGGACTCAGGAGGACAAAATATGCCAGAGGCTTGTCGGGACCCTAAGCAATATATAAAGCCCCCTTGGAGGGCTTACTAAGTAACCTATTAAATAGGCAAGAAGGAATCAATGAAGGAATATTTAGCTTTGTGATAACTAAAGAGGATGTGAAATACTAATAAACTAGATCCTCTTTTCATTTTTATAGACCCCGCCCCCCAAATTATCTTTGAGCTGCGTTGTTGAATGACGTTTGCTATAAATCTGTGTTTGTTGAGGAGTTCGGCCTGGAGATGGATTCTGGTGTGAACGTGTCGCGCACTGTGATTGGCTAATGTTTGCGTCCAGGCTTCTCACCTGTTCCTAACAAGGTGTAAATATGACTGGTTTCAGACGCAAGCGATGAGGTAGATACCTTTGGAGCTCGACTATAGCTGTTTACTGATGGAGGGGTTGGCACAGTAATTTCATACCTCTAGGGTTATGGGTTCCATTCTTTCCCATAGCGCTGTATGTGTCTGTGTGTCTCTGTGTGTGTCTGTCTCTGTGTGTGTCTGTGAGTTGTTTGATTCCCCACAATGTAATACATACAAATATCCCAAAATGTAATAAAAACCTTATTTTTATTACGTGAAGGCATCTTTCCAGTCCCCTCAAGGGAAAATAAGTAAATAAATGTATGCAATCAAAACAGTAAAAATGCCAGAAGTCTTATATTTTGTTTCACTACTATGGTTAATGTTAGGGCTGGGTGGGGGTTAAGGCTGTCATGGTTGAGATTAGGGTTATGCACATAGAAATGAATGGAGAGTCCCCACAAAGATATAGATACCTAATCTGTGTATGTGTGTGTGTGTGTGTGTGTGTGTGTGTGTGTTAATGGAGTCTGTGGACTGACTGTTTCGTGATCAACTTTACAGTTGCTCAGGATAATTTCGTAAAAACACAGACAAAGCAATACTGATCATATGCAAACTGTAGTAGCTGCTCAGAAGACCCTGGAAACTTCATGAGTACAGGAAAAACAAAAAATAGGGAGTCTCTAGAGACAAAGGTACAGACCAGCAGACCAGTGCTGCTTGAGGTGGCCAGGTTTATAGGGTTATTGAGGACACGAGGGAATGTTGTAGAACAGGGGGTCAATCATCTTCCCGTATTCCTTCCCTCACAGTGGGGGGCACAGCCATCCTCCAAAAATCCTCCTATAAAAGAAGACATGCACAAAGCTTCCCTTTTACTTTTCTTCCATCTTTGAACCCAAGAAAGGGGAAGACTGTCCTGCCCTCTGATTGGAGCACAGCAAGGGAAGACTGCCCTGCCCTTTGACTGAACCAATCATTGGTTGCTCGGCGTGCCCCAATGGCTGATGGTGAGGAAACCACAGTTTTCGGGGGTCTCCGTGGTGCTGATCACGCTCTCCTGGTACATGACGTCTTTCCAATAGGCTGTTGCATCATAGCATCCACTTTACTTTGCTGACCAGTCATTTTTTCCCCCAGAGAACTCTATGACCATAACAGGGTAGTTAAACATGTTGGGAAAATTTGGAGCAGGGTAACTAGATCACCTGTTCGAGACCTGGCTTCGGCAGAATAGTCACATGTCCATTCTTGAGGAAGACCCTTAACACCCAGCTCCAGGGGCGCTGCACACTGGCTGACCCTGTGCTGTGACCTTCAAGCCTCCTCTCACCTCCATATGTGTCTCTGTGATGTAGGCAAAGAGAATTCTGATGATCCTGTACTTGTGCAAATGGCAAATAAAAGATCATTTCATTTCATAAAATCAAGCTGTTTCACAATATCCTTTTGAGCCACAACACCTGTTGTGCTAATATACAGATTTAAAACATTACCCTATATCCATCTAACAACAGTAAATCTGCTGAGGAAACTCAAACTTTTTTCAACTAAAGTGACCATCATACCCTACATCCTGCTGGACTTAACCTGGTCATATACATTGATGAGCCAAAACATTATGATCACCCACACATACAGCGATAATGTAGACCTTGGTGTGTATCAAGGTACTGGATATATTAGACTGTAAGCTAATAATCAGTACTCATATTTGACATTCTGATTGCAGAATAAATGGGCAGAAGTAAAGACCTGAGTGACTCTGACAAGGGCAAAATCATTATAGTCAGACAACTAGGTCAGAGCATCTCTGAAACAGTGCTCATGGTCAGTCATAGTACCTACTGACAGTGATCCAAGGGTGGAATATCTTGTGAGACTTTTACTTGCACAAAATTGTTCTGAGGGCGGGACGTAAAATCATCTCTCTGAACCAATCAGATTGTAGAGGTGGTGGGACCAAAATATCTGATTGGTTGGTCCTGCTTCCTCTAGCTGCTTGATCTCCTCTACAGTCTGATTGGTTATCTCTCTGAAATCATTTTTCAGTCTGCCCTCAGAACATTTTTGTGTAATTAAATCTCCCATGAGCGAGAGAAAAAGCACAAACTGCTGACAGGGTGCTGTGTAGCCAAGACTCATAGATGTGGGATGTGAATGAAGGGCATCCCGTCTGCTACAAACCAACAGTAGGGCTACTGTGGCACAAATGGCAGATAATTTCGATGTTGATCATGGGAATAACGTATCATGACATGAAGTGCATCAAGCACTGCTATGTTTTTCGAGATCGATATCATTATGTCACGTGAGGGTGGTTATAATGTTTTGGCTCATAGGTCTATCTGTTGGCTTAGTCAGCTATAACACTGTTTGAGGAGCATGGCGTGTGTAAGAGGTCAGGAAGAATCATAACCAGAATCTTTATTGCCAGCAAGGCCGGTGTAAATTTCTGTTGGCAAAGCTCGCTGCTGCTGGAGACAACAAATATAGACAATGAACAGTTATGGTAGAAACAGAGAAGACATACAAGACACAAGAAACACAACAGTGAGGCAAAATGCAAGAGATTTGCAAATTCATGTAGTGCAGTGAAAGTTGACACAGGTACAACACAAACAAAATACATCCTTACATATAGTCCATGATGTATATCACATGTAATGTTCTATTATGATGTGCAAGTAGACCATGTGCTGATGAGAGTGTAAACAGTCAAATGATGAAAATGTTACATTGTTGTTTGAATACTAGCAGGGGATACTGTTGACGAGTTTGATGGCACTGGGGAAGAAACCATAGTTGTGTGTTGTTGTGTGGTGAGTGATGTAAGTTATCTTCCTGTGGGAAGCTGGAGAAGCAGATCATGTGCTGATGTGAGGGCCCCTTGTCATCCTTCTGGCATGTTTAGTAGTGCGTTGAATGTAGAGGCATTCAATTGACAGCAAGGCAGAGCTATGGATCTTTGAGGCCTTGATGACAATTCTCTGAAGTCTCTTTGTAGTGATACAATCTGTTCCACCATACCAAACTGAGAGGGAACATGTCAGGATGCTCTCTATGAAGGAGGTGTAAAACTGTACAAGAGGGCAACGACTGACACAGGACTTCTTCAGTTGCTTGAGGAAAACAAAGGATGGGGTGCCAACACACCATTCAGTCACACAGGTACACCTATGGGTAATTCAGTAACTCCAATCAGCTTCAGCATGATTTTGGTGTGTGTGTGTGGGAAACTCCACGACCACATGAGGGGAACATCCAAACATCACACACACTTGTATAGCACCCAGGGATGTGAGTCAGCAGTGCTACTCACTGCACCACCACGCCACTGCCATGAATGGTGCCATATTCCTATAAGTGGCACGGACAGTGTGGTCCTGAAGGGCTGGGGATGACTTGAGGTCCAAGGAAACTCAATAGTGTTAATAACCCTAAAATTACATATATATCTATTTTATTTCCACGCAGATTGTACTGGGCCAAAACCCAATTGCTAGCTGGTGACTGTCCAGATAAGCAGCTATTACACCATCATTCCCAGTTTCATGGCGCCAAGCAGAGTATCACAGATAGGAGCAGCATGAATTTACCAGGTTTACGTGGGTGGAAAAGGACACCCTGCTGAGAATAGATGTCCTGTAATTTCAACGGCTCCGTTTCAAGTTCAGTTAATAAAGGTGTGTAAAACATGCCATAGAAAATCAAACAGGAGATGAAAACCTTACTCAGAAACAGTCGCATAGTTTTAGATTTAATGACTATATGAATAAGTCTGCCATTATTAAAGCCTGAAAAAATGCTTATTTGTATATCTGTACCTGACAGTCGAAAGATAATCAGTAATGAAAATCGTCAAATTAACTCCACTTGAGTTGGACCAACTCCCATTTCAAGTAGAAAATTTGCCTTTTTTTCCCTCAATTCATATTGAGTAGTTCTCACATTAAAAGGAGTATGTGAACTGAAGGGTGAAACTGTACTGTCTTCAACGTAACACAAAGACATTTTATTCAACCTGAGCCGGGTTATGATTAACGACCATCTGGTTTAAAGTGCTAAAACAATAAAGACATCACTGAATTCGCACGGCCGTCAGCCACGTCCCAGGCCAAGCTCTCCGTGGGGGACGTGCGGCCTCACCTGCCCAAATGGGCGTGACTCCTCCCCTTCAGCTACCTGGTCAATAGGACGGCTGGAAAAGTATCACTCCTTCCACTCACACGATGGCAACAAAACAGACAGTAAAAAGTATGTGTTTGCCCGTATGTTACTGACCAAAACTGTCACCCTGCCAATCATAACAAACCTTGTAAACTATTATCCACAAACTATAATCTGTAATCCCAACAGTACACAGAATTTTCACAAGATCCAGAATATCCTTAAGTCTTATCTTCGCGACAAATAGGTTACCAGTTAAATTATACACTTCGTACTAGATTTGTGTTGTTTTGGTTAATTATTTCCCGTGGAATAAAGTATCATAAATTTTTCTTTTGGACAATTAGAAGAACATCAACAGGTAATTAAAGTAGGACGTACTTTGCAGTTGTCAACACTAACCTATAGCCTATACCTTGGTTTACGGTCTATTTGATTATCCATCCATCCATCCATCCATCCGTCTTCTTGTGGAACTCTATTTGATTATGTAGTACTATCATAGTTTTTTCGTTTTGTTTTCCAATGGTTGCAATAAAGAGAACAATCTTTTAAAAAGAGCTTTGAGAGTGTTTTATTAAATGCTTGAAATATGAATAAACAACGTCAACTTACAGATACAAAGTAGCTATAAAAATAGTATCTACTCTATTTTAAATATGTAATAACAGACAACTTACAACCTATGAAACAGAAAAAACAAAGAGCAGTTCTTAAAAAAATAGGGAAAATAAGTTCAAAATGGTAACATAGTCGGTAAAAAGTTGATTCAATCAGCGCACTGTCGTACAAATAATACATATTATCAAGGTGAAATAAAAAGTTTCTCACAATTTTTTTAATGATTTGCGCAAAATTCCCCCCAAAAACCCATCAAACAGCACCCCTGTCCTTTTATGGTCGTTAACATTCAGTGATGAGCAGCAGGTCATCAATAACAGCATGCTTTAAGGTCTGCCGAGGGTTACTGGACTGCACGCAGTGCGGTTTTTTCCCACCAACTTCCGGCCGGGGACGGGCATCTCAGCAGCCGGTGCAGGCGGCGAATGCGCAGATCTCACATATGTCCGAATATTGTGCCATGACACCTGTCAATGGAAAAAGGGAGCAGAAGGGTTGAGTGTGCGTTGAAGGCAGTGCGTGTGCGGCTCCTAATCATGTCCCCGGCTAGCAAATAGATCAAAGCCACACGCTCTCTCACCAAGACATGTTATCACAATCAGTGATTTCGCTTAAGATTAACGTCGCCTGCTGAAATTAGCTCTGTGATGTTGCTGTTCTTTCTGCATTCATAAAATGGCTTACGAAATCCCCGGTGCCCCCCCCCCCCCGCAAGCAGATCTTCCACTTAAACTCTTACCAAGTCGGTGCATTGACATGCTCGCCTTGTTGCTCCTACACAGGGGTTTGAATTCATCAGGCAAGGCAGGGTGGACGCAGACGGCTCTGGTCATGGTGCCCGCCAGCCTTGGGTTGGGGTTTCTGGTGATGCTGGCATCCATCAGCTCTTTCAACATTTTGACCGACTCCAGTGAGAAGGTGAAGTCTCCCTCCTGGGAAAGAGAATAGATTGTGTCATTGACATGGTAGCTGGTGGAACGGAGGAAGGACACATGCAGAGAGGTGCTGGTTATCAGAACCATAATTGATTTTTTGAACACTGAAGGTTCAGACCTGTATCACAACACATTAAGGAACACTCATACCCATCATTTCAGACTTTATTCTCATTAGTGCTGATTCAGCCTGTTTCTGACCAGTCCATCCACATCAGGCTGTGGTAGCACCAGTTTAAAAACATCCAACAAAAGGACTAATAAAGCATGATTTGAAATAAGTCTCTAAAGGGTTGAGAAACAGGCACTCACCTTAACCTGGACAGCCTGAGAGACTACGCAAAAAACTGCGATCAGAACACCGAGCGGAAGCTTTGTAGTCATTTTCTCCTGCAGTCCTCTCTGATCTTTTCTTGTCTTTGTGAAGGCTTCTAGATTCTTCTGCAAAGCGATTCTCCTGAATGTCTGTCATACCCTCTGCATCTCTCGGTATTTAACGGGTACCGCTTGCAGTCTGGCAGGCTTGCCATTGGCTGAGCTGTGTCAGACCAAAGTCTCTTGGTTAATGAGTTAATGATGGGACAGAGTTGTTTATTAATGTCATAAAGGCCAACTCCTAAAATAATAAATCCTCTCAGCTCTTCTGTGGTCACAAAAGACCAATGCCAGAAAGCGTGAACGCACTGCAGACGTTTGTCGCATTGCTTGTAAAATCTGTCACACCTCACACATTGAGAACACTTGTGTAAGCATACAATATGTAAAGTGCAAACATGTCTTTATGCAACGGCACAAATATGAAGTCAATCGTCTTGTTTTTTGAATAAATTCTATGTTGTGTGTCTGGGAATTTCCCACAGGGATTAATAAAGTATTACTATTCTATTCTATATTTCAGAAACATATCTTTTTCTTATACCACAAACAAACAAAAAGCTGAAACCAAAAAAAAAACTCAATGTCACTCACACATTTTAGTTGTGGTAATTGTGTGTGGGCACTCATGCGATTTTGGGTGGCAAGGTGACTCGGGGGTACAGTTGCCTCACACCTCCAGGGTTGGGACTTTGAATACTGCGAGTTTGTGTGGATTGTCTCCTTGTGCCTTGAAGGTTTCCACTGAGTACTGTGGGAACAGTCCAGGGTGTACACCTGCCCTGTGCCCTGTGATGAACTGGCATCCTGTCCTGGGTGGACACCTGCCCTGTGCCCTGTGATGGACTGGCATCCTGTCCAGGGTGTACACCTGCCCTGTGCCCTGTGATGAACTGGCATCCTGTCCAGGGTGTACACCTGCCCTGTGCCCTGTTTGCCTGGTATAAGCTGTAGACCCCCTGAGAACCCGATCAGGATAAGCGGTCGGATGACAGATGGAGTAACACACAATGTTATTAGTGTGGTGATACAAACACTTGTTAAGCAGATTTGGATATGGATAGTAGGGACATGGTTCTACCAATATTACAGGAGTAATGTGTGTCATTAGGGGACGGGGGGTTCGGGGCAGATTTGGTCCCTACCAATACTGAAACCAAACCTGCTCCCTGGATATTAAGGATGGGATTGCCATGATTAATAAGTGCATTGCAGGATGTAAATGATGAATGATATTTACACACATTGATCGGCTGTAAGTAATAGGGCAGAGGGTAACACTGAAACAATGAACTTGGGACCTGAAGGGTGTTGGGCCTTTTGTGGGTCAGAGGGTGAAGGGCAAGAAGTGCTCTGGCATAGAAACATTAGCTGGATACAGACATCTGGGTGGAAGGTTTCTACCTTCGGTCAGAAACCTGATGGGCCACAGGGAGATGGAGAAAGATGGAGGAGGCCAGCTGTCTGTGGCAAGGCTAAGAAAACGTACAGCAGCATGCCGACGCCATTCTACACGGACTAAGCATGTATGGCAATAAAGGATCGCAGGGCATGTTTCTACATTTGGGTGGTGCAGTATCATTTTGAGAAGTACTTAAATGTTACCCAAGATTAAATAAATTGATAGAGCGTGAAACATCACACAGAAAGTAGTAGAATATAAATGTAATCTGTATTATAACACTTTCCATACATCCATTCTGTACCTGCTTGTCTTATACAGGGTCACAGGGGTCTGGAGCCTATCCTAGGAGCTATGGGTACAAGGCAGTGAATAACCTAGGATGGAGCGCCAACCCATTGTAGGGGTCTGGAGCCTATCCCAGGAGCTCTGGGTACAAGGCAGTGAATAACCCAGGATGGAGCGCCAACCCATTGTAGGGGTCTGGAGCCTATGCTGGGAATTACAGGGAATAAGTACACATTTACACCTATGGGCAATTTGGCAACTCCAACTCATCTCTGTATGTTTTTGACTGTGGTGGGGGTGGGGGGGGGACCAGAGAATCCTGAGGAAACCACACAATGAGAGGGGGAGAATATGCAGAGACTCGCACCCTGGTCCCAGAGGTGTGAGGTAACAGCGCTAACCACTAAGCCACACCACAAAAGATATCAACATTTATTATGAGAGTAATATAGCCGGCAGTAGAAAAGTGTGTGGCTCAGGGGGCTAAGCCTTTGGGTCTGTGATCAGAAGGTTGCTGGTTTGAGCCCAGCCTCAGCATATCTGCAAGTCCTTGAGTGAGGCCCTTAACCCTCAGCTATTAGCTTACTCTCGTCTCCAGGAAGCAAGTCTGGAGAGGTACAAAGAGAATCCCCCCATGGGGATCAATAAGGTACCTATCATTATTAAAATCAGATTTGTGGCTTGAGGTGAAACTCGTCATATAATAAACAGTTCACTGCATTTACTACGGTGGTTTTATAGCACTGTTGAGACTTCTACATATAAAGGTTCTCCTTAATTTGTATCGTTTTGATGCCTGGGCTGCTTTTCATTTCACAGGCGTTTGATCTTCAGGTTCCCCTCCATTTTCTGGAAACGCTTCACAGTGCGTCGAGCATCTTTCATGCTGTTTTAACGAGCTTTAATATTATCCATTGTTCTGGCAAAGTTGGCAGTGGCATTCATGTCTCTCCATATTAGTGTCAAAATTCCTCCAAAGTACACACTCACATGTGACAGCTAAATATTTGTTATTCTCCTTTATGACATTCACCACAACGGAAGTTTGACAAGGAAGCTTTAAACTGGCTGTCCAAGTTATGGCTGTAAATGTGTGCGTCAAATGTTTGCAGTACGTAGAATCCTTCTACCCCCCCCTCAATTCACACCTGTAGTGGGGTTTGCAGTCGTCTTGCTGGAAAAAGGACACTCTTCCATGAACTCCAAGCAATATGTAGTCACATGGGTTTGGTTAAGATAAAATGAACAAACTGCGTACAAAATGTCTAATTATTGAAATAAGGTTGGTTAAATTGCCCAAAAACCTGGATTTTCAAGGAAAGTGCATTGACCTTCACTTAATCCAACTTGGGATCGAAGATGCAGCCCAGACCAACCACTGAAACAATAACCCCTCTCTGATCCTCATCACTAATGTTTTGAACACCTGAAACCAATTTCTGGTTTAATTACATACTGCTAATTGTATACTATTCTCACCTGACAGATCACAGCGGTGTATAGTGAATTGTCTCTATATTAAGAATTCTCCCTTGCAATCATATTCTGACTTCTTACTGCATATTTAATTCCATGCATGATTTCTTGATCAAGATTTGGATTCTCTTCTGCCATGGTTTCTTAACAATTTTTCTGTGTATTCAACTTTGAATTTATTTTTGCCATTTTTGGTCTTGTCAATAAACAGCTACAGATTGATCTGTAACCAGAACTTGGCCAGATTCATCACAGTAAGATGCTTCTGACTTTAAATGGTGACCAGCAGGTGACCAGGGTGGTCCTTGTTGGGACAAGAAGCCTGCAGGAAGTTTCAGAAAACTCGTGGGGAATATGACTTCACTGGATGACTGTGCCACCTATAATTGCAGCCAGCTAATGTTTTATCCATTCCTGGGTTCAGGTAGGACAGAAATCAGACATCTCCACAGATAGTCTCCTACTCACAGGTTGAAGAATGCCATTTTGAGGGATGGCATGTCATACTACCCTAAGTGGGATTTTGAGGGGCACATTTTGATGGACGCTCCATTTCTGCAAATAGTCATCCATTAGTCAGAATTGTAAAACACCTCCACAAGCCATTTTGGGTAGATTTCCTCTGGTTGCAGGATCGACACTATCATCTCTACATCATATTCCCAGTCTGTGACGTCCTACTGTGAGACCAGCAATCTCATCCAGATGTCCAGGTGTGATAACCTTTAGTAGGCCACCAGCAAGCCAAAGACTACTGTGCTTACTGTTTGCCAACAAAAGGGATATAAAACAACCTACCAAATTCATATAGGGTGTTTTGATTCTATCACATTTATCACATCTATCAAAGAAGGCCACTCATAAACATTTTTAACTGGTGGGATCTACTGGGCCAGAGTTTCTCTAAACCCCAGGAAGCAAACAGACCTCATGTGAAAGAATCTGTGACTAAGAGTCACTTAAGTAATGGTTGACTCCTCAACATACAAGAGGGGTAAATTATCAGCCTGACGTTGTGCAGTTTTGCCCATATTTTCATTCTAGGCACGGAAACTAAGCTCAACTCCTGCTAAGAGATGCCCACATACTGCAAGTCAAGCCAATGGCCCCTGGCCAGCATGGAAAGACCCCAGACTGCAATCATTATTTACAAGTTGCGTCAACAGAGCTGGGGAGTAACATGCAATAAATGATTTACAGACCATTTGGCAAACTCTCTGCGCAACCCGTGGACCCAGTGACATCACACAAAGAAAGTGGGTAGCCTCCCACGCATGTAGGTGTGTCCCTGCATTTCACAGTGAGCGCCTTCATGGCAGGCCACTCTGTGATATCCTGAGCCCTTCTCCTATAGGCCTTCTGTGGGCTTGTGTTTCCGCAAAACGTACTTGCTGGATAGCAATTTCAGTTTATGTCCAAAATAAAGTTTTAGTTTGACTTTCACATATGTGAAGTTTTTAGCCTCTGAAGGAGTAATCATATGCAGGAAGTGTAACTGTAACTGGCCCCTTCTTGTGGGCTTGGACAAAGGCTCATACATACTGTGGTCCTTAAAAGCAGCAGAGGGTGGTATCCCCCTCTGTAGTGGTCTGTTTAAGTCATATACCGCCACTCTGAGGTTTCAACAGATCTCTGCTGAGAGAAAGACGTTTTATCTGACACTGTGACTCGGGGGGTTTGTATTTGTATTTTATGGGATCAGTACAATGAAGTCTTGGAAGGAGCCCTAGTTTGGACCCCATGTCAGCATAACAAAGATAACATTACTTAGGTAGTAGTTAAGTAATGGTTAGACTGGTTGTTAGGTAGCTTCATGTAAATATTTTGTATACAAATGAAATCGTTACTTTTTAAGCTGCAAATTACATGAACTTAGTTCTTTTTTTTCAATGCTGTGTTTGTACTCATAGTACCTCACAGTAGCTGAAAACACAATACTGTTATTTCTCCTGTGTCCTGCAGGTTTCTTCCCACAGTCCGAAGACATGCAGTTAGGACAGTGGTTCTCAATCCAGTTCCCAACCCCCGCCTAGAATGTTTTCATTCCAACCCATACTGCTTTCAACCTGCCACATTCATTATTAGCCTATTAAGGACCATCTGAGCCTGATTACGGTAGGGTTGGAATGAAAACGGGGATTGGTGCCAGGGACAGCACTGAAAACCACTGAGTCAGGTGATGCGGTGTTGCTAAACTGCCCAGTGTGAGTATGTGTGTGTGCCCTGTGATGGCCTGACGTCCCAAGCGGCATCCCTGCCTTGTGTCCTCTGCTGCCCGGTATGGGCTAAATGCTTAGTTCCCACTGTGACCATTGAGTCTCCCTGATGGAACATCCATAAACCTCATCAGCATAAGCAGACAGAGACAGTTCCTGTAAATGATTGGGGTGAACAGGCACATATGGAGAATCTATCTAAAACTGTGAAGACCTGAAAACGTGATTTTCTGTTGTTATCATAAGGTTTTGTTTGCAAAAGAGCCTGAGCCAATATTCACTGGCTATTTTCACAACCAGCCCTCAGCCTATTTCATCATTAATATGCCATAAAATTTAAACCCCACACCTATTTTTACACCCCCATACATTGCATGTGTTGTAACAGACCATAAACAAGAGATCCTGCTACCTTAATCAGCTGTGATTTGAAATTTACTATTTGATGAAATTAGAACTGGAATTGCTAAAACTGGGACAGAACCCAGGTTCACACCTTCAGCAAAAAGCAGAACAATCCTAAAACTATAACTGTTTTATCCTATAAGTGTCATGATCGAAAACCAGGAGGGAGTGACGATCCCGGCACTGGCGTGGGTCTTGACAGAAGGTACAGACACACTGATACTGTGACAATAACAACAATGACCAAGCTGGAGAAGAAGGCAAGGGCAGGAGCATATATACACGAATGACAAGGAACAAACTAGAGACAGGTATGGATGATTCCCACATTAGGGTGGAAACAATTAGAGAATTATGGGATGGTCAGCGCCCTCTACTGGCCAAACAGGAACATGACAGGCTGTTGGGGCAGGCCTTGACAATAAGGATAGACCGTAAACCATTACTTAAATTCTTTAGTTTTTCTCTGTATTGGTGAATTTCACTAGGGTGAATGAGAGAGTTACTACTCTGGATTGATTCATAAAAATGCTATTTTGTTTCATAAAGTGAAACATAAAGTGACTATTGTGCCACTAGCAGTTTGGGGCCACATGAAACATATAATATTGAGCCCCCAACCCAACCAATTCACTGTGAAAATTTTTAGGGCCCCTGTCTCTCAAGATTTAGTTCGCACCATGACGTAAAACCAATTATTTACAGTTAAAAGTCACAGAAAGCTGACAGCTAACAAGCGTCAATGAGTATCTGTGAAGGTTTAACAACGCAATTTGTCACAGAATGGAGAAATGACGGCTGCTCTGCCACCTGAATGGACAATGTGCTGTATTATGTGCTTCTGGTGCAATCTGCAGCAAACAGTAGACGTGCAATACATCCCACTTCTTATGTGTCACTGGAGACGCTATGATAGGGTGGATAAAACTACGCGCTGAGCTCCCTGACCTGCAGTCCATCTACACCAAGCGGTGCTGGACCAAAGCCAGGAAGATAATGAAGGACCTTAGCCATCCCAACAATGGACTCTTCTCCCTGTTGAGATCAGGGAAGCATCTTCGCTCCCTCAAGACCAACACTGAGAGAATGAGGAGGAGCTTCTTCCCTCAGGCTGTTCGGGTTCTGAACCAGAACACCACATAGGACCGGACTCAGATCACTCGCCCCCCTCCCCCACACACGCACACACTTACTGTACTGCACTACACTGCACTTTACTTTACACCAATAATAATAATCAGATATTGTTGCTGCTAATTGCACATTGTATTCTATTTGTACATATTATAATTTCTATTTCTATTTTTCATTCTTAACAGTTTATATTTTATATCTTTATATTTTATATCTTCACATTTTATCTTACATTTCATTCCTATCTTCTATTTTATTTTATTTACCTATTTTTTTGTTATTCCATTTAATTCTTAATAGGTCGGTCACTTGAAATACATTTCACTGCATGTCTGACTATGTATGATTGTGTATGTGACCAAAAAAATTTGAATTTGAGTTCTTCTCAGAGCTTCTTTTATCAAATTCACTGCTTCTCTCTTGCAGCTCCGGACACGTTTTCGACATTTTTTCCTATTACTCTTATCTCAGTCAATTAAGGCCGTTGCCAACTTTTCTTCTTCTTGATAATGATAGGTAGCAAAGTAAAAACGAATGCTGCCCTCTATTTTCTCGGGGTATGTTGACGGGCCCTGTATCGATCAATTATCTGGGATCTATTTGTCTTGACTTGCTGTACAAGGTAACCAATCAAATGTTATGCTCGGTTGGCGACCCGCAGTGACAGATAAAATTAATTCATGTGCTGAGAGTGTGCAAATAAAATAAATAGTGAAATATTTATATATGACAATTTAATTAACAATGTTTTTATTTCCTATTTAAAATAATTCATGAGATATTTAATTAATGGTGTTTTTATTTTATTTAATTTCCCATTTTAAACAATTCATGTCACATTTAATAATTAATTATTGGTGTATTTTTATTCTTATGACGTTGTCATTGTGCCTATATGAAATGTCACTGATGATATTTCCTGCCTGCACTCGTAATAGTAGAATATTTTTCACAGTAACCCTGTTATTGACCACACTGCAGTGCACTTACATGTATGTGTGCACATGTGACTTGGGAAGTCGTGGTGCATACTGAAAAATAAGGCTCCCTTGAAAGGCACTGTGTAATTTGAACCCTGGTGAGGAATGGGAGAGATTAAAGACAATGAAAGAATGCTCAACGCGAAGGAAGCAATATCTCTCACTGAATGCAACGGCTGGCAGGGATTGGGGCAATCAGGGGATTCTGCCCTGCAGGGCATGACAATGTGACAGACTTCAAAGATAAGGATTAAAAAGACAAACAACACCAAACTCTTTGTTCCCATAATATATCTCTTAGAATTAAATTTAAACAATATTTTTTTATCTTTTGAATAAAATAAATTCACTTAAAATTTTTTTCTTAAATTCCTCAGTAAAAAATTCTTAGTAAATGAGCTACTCTAATATTGCGAGCAGTTATAAATCAACATAAATGTTACATTTTACAAAATAGTAGTGCAGCTATCTTTTATAAGCACCTTTAAAAATTGCATTATTTAAATGATTATGTATTATATATTTTTGTATGAAATATACAGTACAGATTAAATGAAAGAATATGCCATTTTGGATTCATGTTTCAATTTTCATCCAGTACAGGGCCACAAACCCTGGGAGGCTGAGAATGCACTGCTAGCAAGTGAGACATTATGTCATGCAAGAACGCCATCCACCTTCCAATGGCCCATCCTGGACAAGGTCTTGGGAAGGCCTGGGGCTTATCCCAGGAAGCATGGGACATGAGGCAGGGATATGTCCTGAATAGGATGCTGTGTGCAAGCACATACATTTTTAGCAACTCAGAGAGAGGACTTTGAACTGCAGGAGGAAAGCAGAGTTACCCAGGGGAAGCCCACACAGCTCAGGGAGTACATACAAACTCCACGGAGCAGAGATTTGATGAATAAATCTCAAGCAGTACTACATACTGCACCATCGTGGCACACCACCTCACCAGCCCTGTCTGTAAAACCAACTATCCATTCATCACTTCACATTAAACAATTTGGTTGATATACTAATATTTTTCTGTTTATCTTTCTACCAATGATTCTATGGTTGTCCAGTTATAATTCCAAACAAAAACAGACAGCATTTCTGTTTCCTAAACATACAAGTAGCTTCCTTTCTTCTGATAATCCAGAGGAAAGTTTAGATGTGTCAGCAAAATATAAGGTGCCAATTTAGTCACAAACAGGCTTCTGCTCTTGTTCCCTAAGTCCACTGCGCGTTGTAATTCCAAATCTTGCAGTGCAGGGTAAAAAATTGTGTTGGTTAAGCCTTTATCAGTACAGATAGAAGCTACGGATTGGATTTGTCCATCAGTTTGTGAGAGATTGGAGAGTCAGAATCACTGCTTAGAATGAAAAATTTTACATTTTCCCCCTGAATGGCACTATTCAACACTAAATAATATAATAAAAGTTTTATCTAGAATACATTCTGCAGTGGTATATTTATATGTAAACATTACAGTTGCATACAGTAATAAACAAGCGATTAATTTATTTAAATATTCAGCTGACTTGCAGAAAATATATTCAATTTTTCTTGCAGTGTTCTTCTTAAAAATGTCTGCCAGAAATGAAAGATTAATAAATAACTTAATACACTGCATTTCAGAGTTTTGAAAAGCATTAAAGGAACAAATGACTGTGCTACCAGGGGAATAATTAAATGTTCAGTTACTTCTTTAAATGGTGAACATTTCCATAGCAGGTATATGTTATAAAACACGATTGCCTGCTGGACAACTGCTTGAGACCAGGTGGGTTTTTTTTTCTCTCTTTTTTATGTAACACTTGACATAAGTTCCAGCAAGGCTTGACCATACCACATATCTTGTACAATGTGCGAAAGGTCATATTGTCTACCCTACATTCATTAACAGTGATCTCCTCCTTAGGACATTAATTAAATTCAATTTTGTTTGTATAGTGCGTTTCCACAACGTTACATCGTCTGAAAGTGCTTTACTTTATCTCTGCCCAAAGTCCCCAGTGACCAAGCTAGAGGTGACAGTGGCAAGGAAAATCTCCCTAGAAGGAAGAAACCTTGGGAGGGACCAGAATCAAAGGGGGAGCCCATCCTCCAGGGGCCTGCAGGGGAAGTCAAATGAAGAGGATGGCAAAGTACCAATTTTCACTGTCCAAATTATAAGATTTGAGTTTCAAAGCAGAGGTGACGGCACACATGTTATGGTGCTGCTTCTGGTGGCAGGACGAACGGTACAGCAGCAGGGCATACAGGAGAGGTGTCACAGGCAAAAGGGCGAGCAGGCCGGAAAGAATATCTTGATTTTCTGGAGTCTCCAGGGAGCACACCCCAGGAGGTGTAGGGGAAATAAAATGTGCAATTAGCCAAAGTAGGGCAGACTAGAGGCAGTGCAAAAAGTTAGGTGAGTGCAATATGTAAGCTCTGGCAGATATGGTTATGGCAGCATAAATAGGAGGGAGAGGCAACTGGGAATGCAGGCATGGGGAGTCCCTGAAAGTCAGCACTCCAATTCCATAAGGGGGTGTGAAGCTAGAGTGACACCACTGACAGTTGTGGTAGAAATTTATGACACTTAGCCGGTGCTTCAGAATATGACGTCACTTTATTACTGAATTCAGGGAGCAGCCACTTCACTGTCAGTTCCATGGTTATGCTCAAAGAACATTCTGGTTAACATACCTTTTATAGGGGTACACAGATAGTTTGTGCCCCCTCCTCAGAACATTTTCTATGTTAATTTTATGTTTCACTCAACTCATAAAGATGTCATCCAAAGCAGAATCTTGCTTTGTGGCACAACTTTTATTGATAAATCCTTTAAATTTTTGGGGGTTTGAATATTCCTGATTGCAACTGTACATACATGATGTTTATGTGTCATGTACACTTGGTCACAGACCGGGGAATCAGGCGCAGGAGTTGGGAAGTCAAGTAAACACAGGATTTAATTAGAAAGGACACTAACGGGAGACAACTATATAACATAACGTTAATGAGAAAGACCTCGGAGTGTATGTTGATGTCCCACTCTCGCCAGTGTGGGGAAGCAATTAAAATGGCCAATAGGATGTTAGGTTACATCTCTAGGTGTGTGGAGTTTAAGTCAAGTGAGGTGATGCTACGATTATCCTCCTGAGACCCAAGGAAAAAAAGTGTCTTTCAATTTCAGGTTATTTGTGATTTTCTATGTCTTTGGAGGAAA
>JAODKC010000130.1:21745215-21764725 GCA_026777985.1 Mormyrops attenuatus
TCCCCCCCCCCCACACACACACTCACTGTACTGCACTACACTGCACTTTACACCGATAATAATAATTGGACATCGTTGCTGCTAATTGCACATTCTACTCTATTTGTACATATTTTAATTTCTATTTCTATTTTTATTCTTGACAGTTTATATTTTATATCTTTATATTTTATATCTTTACATTTTACCTTACATTTCATTCTTATCTTCTATTTTATTTAATTTATTCCATTTAATTCTTAATAGGTCAGGCACCGCAAATACATTTCACTGCATGTCGTACTATGTATGATTGTGTATGTGACCAATAAAAATTTGAATTTGATATGAGTCAAATGCTGCCCCAAACTGCTGTTATTATTATTAATAAATCCCACACCTCTTTTAAGCCATAGGGGAGCATTGTGTTGTTACAGACCATAAACAAGAGATCCAGCTACCTTAACCAGCTACGCTTTGAAATTTACTATTTGATGAAAATAGGTGCATATCCAGGTTAATAATAATAATGATAATAATAATAATAATAATAATAATCGTCACGATCCTTCGTCCAGCCCCTATATGGACCACGCCCCGCTCGTTTACCTCGTGTGGAATCCCGTTGTTTTACCTGTTGTTCCAGCTTCCTGGCTTGTCGAACTGTGTATTTAGTCCGCGTTTTAGTCTGTTTCCCCAGGTCTGTCATTGACGTGTGTTACCGTGTGCTTACCTGTCTGTTAATTTCCCCGTAATAACCCCCCTTTATTGGCATTTTGGCTCGCTCGCCTGTTTGCCGGTTCGCCCGGACACGCAACATAACAATAATAATAATAATAATAATAATAATAATAAGAAGAAGAAGAATAGTTGTAGTCATAGCAGTGTTGCCAGCTCTCATGCATCTAGCGTGATACTCACGTTTTCAGACTCTCACACTCACACAAGACATATCGCGGCAAATCGATATTATTCCATTATAAACCTAAAATTAGCTACATCAAAGGCGTTGAGGTAGTTTGCAAACCCTAAAGACTATTTACAATGTTATAAAATTCTTACATACATGTAAATGCCTGTGCATGTGTGTGCAGACCTGTCTCAACGACCCTGCTGTAGCAAATGGGTCCCATGTTCTCAGTTTATCTGAATTATTGTTATATATCTGTAGACTGGCAAACAGACCTTCGTTAGACAAGCGGTTGTTGTATTAATTTATGTACAGTTTTAAAACCTGTACGAACCTAATGAAGATCCCACACTGAGCTCAATGGCTCTGCTGGGGCTCTGTGTGGCTGCGTATCTATAGATATCTAATCATTCAATGGGCCTCCCGGGCGCGATCGTGCCATGAACCACATTGCACCGCTAAGTTATTGCCGCTGTTATCGGGACCCGTAAAGCAACTCACTGTCAAGGCGACTGCTCTTCCCCGGTTCAGCCTTTTTCCGGTGCCTTCCACAGGGCGTGGTTTGCATTCACGGGCCGATTGTAAAACAGAAGCAATGTGCGGCAGTAACCATGATCAGGTACGCATTCATATGGAGATCTAGCGGGGTTTAGTGGTCGGGATTATTATTTACAGTGTGCTTATCGTTGGCTGAGATCCGGTGTTTGGTGACATTCTGAAACTTCTCCTTTAAATGACATGTTAAAGGGGCTCAGCATCAGGGACTACAGCACCAGTATCGGGTCACTCGTATTTTGTAGCTGCTTTCATTTGCTCTGAGTCAACCAGCTGGAGTGGATAAGGGGCATGGAGAAGTGGATGTTCTAAAGTAGGATATGATTGGGCCGATATTAGATAAAAGACAAAAAAAAAACCCATGAAGCTTTCTGGCCCACAAACCCAGCGGGAAAATGCCTGGTTTGCCAAATTGCTGGTCCAGACCAGGTTTGGAACTGGGTGCTATGATAATTCGCACTGTGACCACCTACCTCCAAATCCTGCTTCTTCGGAGTGCGGAACTTACATGCTCTCTCTGTGTTTACAAGGATTTTTTTTTTTCCAGTCACTTTGAAGTCCTGCAGTGTCAAAATATGACTGCAGCCTTGCACTGGGTTAGTGCCTGTTTATGAAAGATGAATGGGTGGATGCTTTGATTATTATTGTTTGGCTCAGGGCCCCCTTAACCTTTTCATGGGGCCCAGGCAAAGCTTTACTTCCAAGAAAACTGCTGATCATTTCACTTCCTCCACAATGGAGGTAATTCAGGGCCCCCCAGCAGTCTGCTTATTCTGCCTATAACTAGAACAGCTCTGGCTTGGTTCCATCAGGCTATGTCCTAACATCTCAGTTGAGTTTAAGTTAGCCTGACTTGTTACTAGCAGTGCTCGTTACTAAGTTGCCTTTTGCCGTTACCTGATACGCACCTGTCATTAGGACTTCCTCCAAGCGTGCAGATAAAGATCAGATACTGTTTTAGGGCTACAAAATAAACCTCACTGTAAAATAACCGCAAGCCGCATCACAGATCTTATGCGATCAATACTGTGTTGTTTTGAGTGGCTTATCAAGCTCAAGTGAGAGTGGAGCTCTGTATTTGCCTTAGTAGGACATACACACGAACAAAGTCATACACTATGGGAAATGTAGAGAAATCAGTGTCACTGTATGTCTTTGCACTGTTGGGCGTAAACTAGAACACTTGGAGGAAAAGAATTCAACAAAGGAAGAACGTGTAAGATCCATGTACAGATCAGAGACGAGACTAAACCCCCCAGCCTTGACAGTATGAGGCAACAGTACTAAGAGTCTCCATGCTGCCACTACTATTAACATCATTGTTATTGTTATTATTATGAATTGTGTGACTGTGAATCCTGTCCCTAGTGTGGTGGTGGTGGTGGTGTTTGTGCGCCTTCTGAGTACCTATTTTGGCCTTTCCCCCTCAAACGGGTCTGTGGGGAGAAGCCAGAAAAAGTATGATCCCAAAAGACCTTCAGTGAAAGATACCAAAAAGAGCAAGTGCGCCCTCCCTAGAATAAGGTCACTGGGAAGGACATACTGTAGACACATTTGACCTTGGCAGTGAATAAGGGGTGGAGTCTCTCCTACACTGGAGTTCCCCATAGTAAGTCCAGTCTAATACAACTGGTAGTTAGGTACAGGTGAAATAAACAAGTAACTGTACTCAACACCTCACTTTATCCTCCTGTCTTTGTAACACAGGATGCAAGTATGCAAACTGTACGCACAGAGTCGTACCCACAACCCTGGAGCTGTGACACTGCAGTATTATCCTGAGCTACCACTGTGCTCTCATTTTCCTTTTGTATTATTCACTGTATTAAACAATCTATTTCATGATAAAGTACAATTAAAATGTAACAGCACAGCAACAGCGATACTTTTCATTATGATGCTGCAATAACTAAATCTAAAACCTGAACTTCTAAAATATTATCATAGTAACCTTTCTGTGATGAGCAAACCTTTAACTAATAACTAACCCATTGACGTATAAAACAAAATACTGCATAAAAACTGAATAACTGAATAACTAAGGACAATTGAGGCCACTAATTCATTCAATGCTAATCTGAGGTGTTGGCTTGAAAACAGACGTCCATGTTGCCCTAGTAACCTGTACAATAGTCGCACTACTAAAGTTGTTTCCTCCGGTTTCGCGGATGTCTCATAACCCTCCTCTGATTTTCACCTTGAATTAAGTGCTTTTGCTACAAGCTGAGAAGTTTAATAGCCATGCTACATTTAAAACGACAAAAACATGGTCATGCAATTATGTTCTGCAATTTATCATGACTCATTCCTTGGCAACATTTGGTATTTAATACAAGCAGAAATTGCATTAGATTGTTCCTGCTACAACAGCAGCGTTTGGCTTTCCCTACTTTTATTCGTTCGTCTGTGGTAATGGCTATTATTAAAATATGGGGAAATTATAAACAAAGTTTTAAAATAATATTCTCAATTGATGCCAGTTGACTTTCTTGCAAAGTTTTGTATGATCGTGCAATCATCTGAATTGTCTGATTATCATCCGTCTTACTGCACTGTCACCTGTTTTTATGGTAGATCTTCCCTATCATAAAGATAAACACAACCGTCTACAATCTCAGCCTCTGAATCTGTTCATCTTGCCTGCAGAGTCATCTGCACTTTGACATAATATACCCCACTAAAGTTGTTTCATTCTTCTTTGTGAACACGCGTGGTTTTATCTAGAGATGACAGTGGCTTACGTCAACTCTCGTGCATCCTCTAGGAGCAGTTACTGCTTACTGGAGCAGCCAACTGAACCGAAGTCCCTCGGGTGCAATCTGTCACCATTTGACTCAGTGCTGTTAACATGGGTGACGACTCTGCGCAAGGAGAGGTGCCTGAAAGGCAAAAACACCGCAGGACGTCTGTATTACAGTCTGAATGATGAGAAAAATTGTTCGTAATACAGTTTCCACCCCCAGCCAATTTTTTTACATGACCAGACATTAACTTTATGAGCTAATTCACTTTCCGTCATGAGCGGTCCTAATGAATTACTGTATAAGCAATGACTACTGCGGTCTCCTTCAGAACCGTATTTTCGTAGTTAATACAAAAACATTGTGAAATTACTGAAAAGTGCACATTGAAACGAAAAACCCACCAAGTCAGTGATGCCTTAATTTGCAACCACACACTTCAAGTTTATGTTTTTATCATTCGGGGCAGTGACTCAGCGGATTAGGTCTCTGCGCCTGTGTGACTCAGCGGATTAGGTCTCTGCGCCTGTGTGACTCAGCGGATTAGGTCTCTGCGCCTGTGTGACTCAGCAGGTTAGGCGTCTGCGCCTGTATGACTCAGCGGATTAGGTCTCTGCTCCTGTGTGACTCAGCAGGTTAGGTCTCTGCTCCTGTGTGACTCAGCGGATTAGGCCTCTGCTCCTGTGTGACTCAGCGGGTTAGGCGCCTGCGCCTGTGTGACTCAGCGGGTTAGGCCTCTGCGCCTGTGTGACTCAGCGGGTTAGGCATCTGCACCTATGTGACTCAGTGGGTTAAGCCTCTGCGCCTGTGTGACTCAGCGGGTTAGGCGTCTGTGCCTGTGTGACTCAGCGGGTTAAGCCTCTGCGTCTGTGTGACTCAGCGGATTAGGTCTCTGCGCCTGTGTGACTCAGCGGGTTAGCCGTCTGCGCCTGTGTGACTCAGCGGGTTAGGCCTCTGCGCCTGTGTGACTCAACGGGTTAGGCCTCTGCGCATGCGTGACTCAACGGGTTAGGCATCTGCGCCTGCGTGACTCAGCAGATTAGGCCTCTGCGCCTGCGTGACTCAGCGGATTAGGCCTCTGCGCCTGCGTGACTCAGCGGGTTAGGCCTCTGCACCTGCGTGACTCAGCGGGTTAGGCCTCTGCACCTTTGTGGCTCAGCGGGTTAGGCCTCTGCGCCTGTGTGACTCAGCGGGTTAGGTGTCTGCGCCTTTGTGGCTCAGCGGGTTAGGCCTCTGCGCCTGTGTGACTCAGCAGGTTAAGCCAGCGTGACTCAGCCGGTTAAGCCTCTGCGCCTGTGTGACTCCGTAGGCTAAGCCTCTGCACCTGTGTGACTCAGCAGGTTGACTCAGGGTGAGTCACACTCAACCTGCTCCTCTAGTTGCTTGGACCCTGAATCCTGAATTCTCATTCTACCCTCAGAACATTTTTGAGTCAGTAAAACTCCCATGAGCTATGTCTGCAGACCCCAAAATAAATTCTGATTTAAATGTAGCCTGATTTAAACCTGTAGACTGGTGCATATGAAGATTATTTTGATGTTACAAAAGTCTGCTCATTTTGTCCATGAGAGTTTATTTGACGTCTTGACCGGTAAAAGTACAGAAAGAAAAAAGCAGTGGCATGCATTAGCTAAATTAGCTCCAGCTTTCTGCCTTAATCCCTTTGTTTCCAAGAAGCATCTTTATATTGGGAGGGTCTCAATTGGATA
The DNA here is from genome assembly GCA_026777985.1 of Mormyrops attenuatus. NCBI lineage: Eukaryota > Metazoa > Chordata > Actinopteri > Osteoglossiformes > Mormyridae > Mormyrops > Mormyrops attenuatus. The sequence continues at coordinate 21,751,110 of JAODKC010000130.1, forward strand.
AGAAGCCATGGGAAACAGACGGAGGGATCCCGCAATCAACCAGTAAAATCAAGTGTAACATACCGTCAGAACCAACTTGTCACAACGTGCCTACCCAGAGCGAATTTTAAAAAGAGAAAAACTCAATTCTCAGCATAGGGAACACTGAAAATGATTTCCTGACCCCATCAAAGAAAGGGATTGAGGAAAAAAAGCTGGGAAATAGTGTTTATAAAGCCCAAATTGCAAGGAACGTGTGGCTTACTGTAAGACTCTGTTGGTAACTAAATGCTGAGAAGTTTTAAAATGATCCTGTAAGTTTTGCGAGTCGTGCATCTCCTGGGAGACAGGACTGTGTGTGTGTGTGTGTGTGTGTGTGTGTGTGTGTGGTGGGGGGGGGGGTATTAACTCACAATTGCCTTCTTGTTAAACAAATCTCCAAATCAGCCCCACCCCACTGTATAAACCTCCTCACAGTAACAAATTAAAATTAAATAGCAGTTTGGCCTGGGATTACCATACTGCTCTACAGCTTACTATCCCAGAAAATGATCGTGGTGGAAAAGAGTGAAATCGTAACATACGCTTAACGTTTCTCGAATAATCAGGAACAACAAGTGCGCTCTGTGAGGCCCCTTATGAAGATCCCCTGGTGAATAAAGAGTGGAATTTATGAAATTCTGAAAATATGTTTGCACATGCCTTCAATGATGGAAATATCTTTAAATAAATATCATGGTCTTAAATTTAGTAGACTTGTGGGAATAAAACAAAATACTGGTACCACTCTCTGACATTAAAGTAATAAAACCATGACTGCAAAGACCTGCTGGAAAAGCAGCGTGAAGATGCTGAAGAACATCTCTCTCATGTTCTTATTTTCATCTCCCCACCCCGGGGTTTGGCCTGTAGCAGTCAGGCTCCTGCCTAAAATGGACACTCAACCACACACAAGGAAAAAGGGACACACATACACACACTGAATGGTAATGATGGTAACCTTGGACCTCATGCGTGTGTCACGGACAGCTCCGCTCAAACTGCATTCTGTAATCACTAAGCATCACGCACTGCATGGGGCAAGGATGTCTTCATGGATAAATGTCCAAGAATCTCCAGCCTCACAATAACCACATGAGCTTTAAGATGAATGAGCTCCATTCAGACATGGACACTCTTTCATGATGGACAGCAGGGCTGTGCGGAGACTTTGAAGGCCAGGTGTTCGACCAGTCAAATTTGCCAACCCAGGTGGTGGTGGTGGGGGGGGGGGGGGTCGCCTCAGTAATATTAGAAAGGGGGCATTCAGGACTCAGAAGGGAGGCAGGGTTGGGTAGATCCCCGCACTACAGAATCTCGAATTACTTCCTCACAGGCACCACGTGAGGTCGGTGAGGGCCTGGGGGCATGCCTTAGTCACTATGATGGCTGCATTACTGCGCTATTGAGGGTGGAAATCTGTGCAATTTAGAGCGAACTCTTCACACGACAGGATTCATGTTTACATGTATTGCAGCTACAATTATCTGAGATATTTGTACATGCAATATTACGTTTCTAAGCAGTCAGATAAAATGATTTAATTTGATTATTTAAAAATTTTGATTTAATATTAATGAGGGATTCTAGCCTTCTGAGATCGGCTGCAGGACTTGTCACAGCATGTACCCAGCAGGACTGTGTGAGTGCGCCATGTCTTGTTTTCATTATCCTTCTTACTTGTTTATCCAAAAAGAGTTTTTTCCCCCCACACAGTTCATTTTGTTTTTCTAACCCCTTCATCTCCCATAATTAAAGCTCGGGTCCTTATTTCCTGTCTCACATTGTTCTATATCTAAGCAATAGACTTCCCCATGAGTATTTTTGTCGGTATTTCTCAACCACATCTTAACGAAAAGCATTACCTTATTCATCAAATCGGCACTGCACCCGAGAGTGGCATGACGAAATTTTAATAACGCTCTGGTATAATGTCCTCTGTTAATGAGTTTCGTGCGATTAATTTGAAAGCATTCTATATACTGAAATATGAACCAGGAATTTGGTTTCATTTCATTTAAAATAGCCTCAGTTTATGGAAAACACAAGTGATATGATCAGACCTGATGCAGTAATTAAGCTTTGTAAAAACAGAGACACATCCGAAGAAAATAAACGGGTTGTAGCCTCAGGAAACATTGAAGGAATCACCGTTTTGGGGCAGACATAGAGGTTTAAAGTATAGGTCTGAGGGTAAGCTCTAGCTAGGCTCACTGCAATGCCCGTCATCTGTTTATGTGCTGAAAAGGACGCACACACAAAAGTGAACTTGCTGAAAGCAATGCAGAGTCGCCCATTCACCGGAAACCTGGAGCACCTACTATAGGGGACACCAGTGTGAAGAGAGGGTGGGTGATCTCCGCGGAGACGTCAACCACCACACAAACCGTTACCATGTTCTCCATGGCTCATGGTCCGAACTCCAAGCAGGAGCGGCTCAGCCTAGATTCCACGTGCAGATACGTGACTGAGCCTGGTCACGTAGCTCAATAAAACCAGAAAGCGGCTATAATTGTTTACTCGGCTAGGATTTAGGAGCAATCTAAGTGGAACATTCTGTTTCGTTATTAAATGAAAGAAAACAAGTCTATTAGATCTACTTCCAGGATGGACATATCATGTTCTGAGAATGGCAGAGAGATTCAGACCACCCATTTGTCTTCAATAACTATCGATACAATGTAACGATCTTGAGGTCATCCCAAGAAGCACAGGGCAGTGGACACTGAATGGGATGTCAGTACAGGCTCCCGTACTCAATGGGCTGGGGCTTTGAGGTCACAACTCCCTGATTTGCACAAACTTGTTTAAAACTGGAAGGGTGTGAATCAGGTTTGGGGGCAAATGGAGCCTGACCTGAGTCACCCAGGGTGTAAATCAGGCTACATGTGGACGGAATGCCAGTCCTTGATAACAGGAAGCAATCTACCATTAAAAGGAAAACTCATTTAACCTTGTTACACTTCATTCAGCAAACCTTAAAAGAATACTTTTATGCTGTAGGATAACTTAATTCATGGTTGATTTGCTGGCAACAATAATGCCAAAATGCGTCATCGGGCCCCCCTGCCAATGTTGAACCAGTTGACGTGTACTGTAGTTTTATGTTCAGTAGCGTGCCCCCGTTCGGTGGCTTATCGATTTTAGACTTTCCATTGCGCAATATCACAGCAAGAGCAGCAGTTGTTTCTATACACAGTGGTCAGATGACGCACAGGAGACTCTGATGAATGAAGTGTTTTTGTTGCAATTTGTTCCACCTGTCTATCTTATTATAATAGTAATAGCATTTTAGCACTGGGATACTCGTGTCCTGCAATGATAACCATAATTTTAAAAACTGCCCAGGTGAACTGGGGACTCGCAGTGTGAGTATTTTAGATGCCCATGGCTAACATGCGGCTGCTAGTCTGTGTGAGCGGCCGCAGCTGCACGTCATGTTGCTCAGCAAGCCATCTGCCTGTTAAAAGGTTTGTTTTCAGGCACGGAGAACAGTGGGCAGGCTGATGGGTCAGTGATACGCCTTGAAATGTTCTACTCGGCGATGAAAGGTAAATTTAGTTAGAAAACAAATGGGGATTCAAATCAGGAAATGGGTTATTGGGTCAAATAGCAGATTAGCTTATAGAGTTCCAGGCAATATACTGTATATATTTAGGTGTAACAGGAAATTATTGTTTAAGACTTAATGGGGGAATCTGTATGTATTATGGGTCTTGTCCCAATTTTGAGAATTTTTATGTAAGTACATATTTTATTTATTATATATTTGCATTTTATTATTTAAAGCTACAAATGTTTCTTAGTTATGCCCTTGCCACCACTGGGCAATCAAAGTGATCACAATCCAAAATTAACTGCTTGCCTGTCATTTCCAATTCCCACTGTTGCCATGGCGAAGATGTTCAGTCAAATAGCAGGAAGGTTACTGGTCACTATTGCGGTCTTTGAATGTCAGAAACTGGTCGGTATTGCAATGGGAGGGGCTGGGGGGGGGGGTTCTGGGGCTTCGGTAAGGGAAGCAAGGTGTGTTCTTCATCAAGGAATGTTGGAGAGATCCAAAACTCCAGCACCCACCTTAGGACTGGCTTATGCTCTGCTTGACCTCCTGATTCTCATCTTCATAAAATCTCTTCCCTGCTGTGGCTCGTTCCTCGGTGAATCCGGAATCCCACTGGCGATGAACTCCTTTGAAAGTCAGCACATCCCATAACTTTGATGTGACAAGTCAACACACAGGACAGACCCTTCGCAATATTCTTCGCGATATTCTATAATAGTATCTATTGATTGCTCCAGTACAGAGTACATATAACCCAAGACAAAAATAGTCATTGATAACAAGGAAATGTTAAAGTATTGCACATAGAAAATGACCAAGAAGTATTATACTCTTAGTAAAGTAACAAAATAACAGCAGGAAGACTTGTATTATAAGTATGTCTGTTTCAGTTCATACAGGCCTATTAGCATTTAAAGTTACAGTGTATTCTTCTGAAAAGATAATTGCATTTGTTTGCATTGCAGTAAGACATTTTTTTATGAGTCTATACAGTCAAGGTTTCTGTAAATTGGTGAAGTTTCGTCTTGGCATTCGGTTTCCCACTGAAGGCGCAGCGTTTGATGAGGTCAATGGATCTGTTAGACTATGCGGCAACCTGTGACTCCCCCGGTTTGTCTAATTCCTTTCGTAAAAATGTGCTACACTGTTGATTCCCTGGAGTAGACAAACTCTTCTTTATCAGCCAAAATTGTGTACGTTGTTAATTTGCTTCTTATTTTGTCTTCATCATGTCCTTTTCGATATAACGGCGTTACACTGAGGTCGTCGACGGCTGCACGGGGCACCAGCACGTCCAAAGCCAGAGCTTCTACACAACATCTTTCTTTACCCCCAGATTAATGAATTCATATTAATTATTCATATACTCATTCTTTATAGAAAATCTACCTTTACCGATGACTGACGTTCAATCGGTAGCAAAAGTAGGCTGCACTATAATATCTAAGACAATTCCGGACATAGTACGCAATTCAGATAAAATACAACCTAAATAAAAATATTTATCTATTGCACAATATCACTTTGAAAATGCACCCGAAAGTATTATAAAGCAAAAACAACATCCAGAGAGTTTCTGTTAACGCTGACTTATTTATTTTCACTATTATTTTCCTGCGTAGGCTGATTAAAGTATGATATTCGCAAGCTTACGAAATTCAGCTCAAAACCTATTGTCGCCTTAACGCTGGCGTTTATGTAGATCAAACCGCTGGGAAGGGCTCTTTGTAGCCTTTTTGTCATGCAGGACAGCCAGGTAGTTTGACATGTATTTCATCCAGAGGTCTCTGAGTGGGGGGGGGGTCCTGGAAGTGCGAACACATCTGGTGAATTTAGAACGATGCCGCGATGGATGCAGCGCCTGCAATCACGCGCACAGACGCAAGTTTATAGGGGTTTATTGTTGCACCGCAAATAGGCTCCTGCAGCCGCTCCTCCAGCGCCGTGATTTTTAAGATCAAGTCTGCTAACACAAATATTTTTGAGAAGATGCTAAGGTGCGTGCAAGAGAAAATGATGAGAAAGACAGCTTCATCTGGGACGGAAACATTTTAATACGAGGTGTCCATTAATAAAGGACTAATAGAATCCATGCCTGGACTGGACTGGTGGAAACATTTAAGGTTAGTCGGTCTTTACTTGTATTCAGCAGTTTGCTGAACGATAAATTCGTATCCATTGAGTTTACAAACATTAACAGTAAATTATTTTAGCGTCGTTAAATCTTTGAACGTGTTCGACTGTAAATATTAACTTTACACCTTTAAACCATGGTAAATCGTTTAAAGAAAGGAATGACCATATGAGTAATGGGCTGATAGGCAGATTTCTGTTATGAGATATATAAACACTTGGCTGCAATCAGTTGCACAAATTTAATTATAGCGTTCAATTTAATTGCAGCATACCAATTGTGATTATACCAAATCAGGATATCTGTATACGAAAAAAATGTGCATGTAAATGATTTTTACGTTGACCAACCTTATAAGTGGAAACGCAAATAATTTTTCCTATTTTTGCTTGTTTGGAAATATCCACTTGTGTATACGCTTGGTGATTTAACTGTTTACTTACTGGTGCGGGGAATCAGATTATATAGCTGAGTTCATATCCACACACCATTTTATGGAGGCTACTCTGTACATTCCTGCATACCTTCTGTTATGCTGCCAATTTTTAAAGTTTTTCAAAGCCAAAGACGTCTTGACTGGTGAATGGGTTACGTCCGATGCTATAATTCATGACCTTTTTTCAGGGGGGCAGGCTTAACTTTTTTACCGGTAAAGGCGGTAATGATTTCCAGCGAATGTTCTCCTTAGTCGGAACCGTTTTCAATAATTTGTATTTAGCGTAGGCTATTTGAGTCCAATTGATTTTGAAATTTATTTTTTCTTTTATAGAAAACTGAGTCAGAATTATGTATTTGCATGACAAAGAAATTACTTTGCCCTCGCAGAGTTAGATATAAATATTGTGTTCATTTTCCCGCTCAGTTAAAATTAGGATAAGGTCATTCCCCTGTCTTGCATGGCAATAAACTGACCTCCATGGATGGGAACAAGTAATTTCTTGGTGAGTCTGGGTCAAGTCTCAAGTCCAAACATTGTAGTCCAAGTCAAGTCTCGAGTCCTTGCATATATAAATTCACAGTTACCTCTTAATACCTCCATTTAATTAGTTCAAGCCAGATGTGCCTTCACTGGTTCTACCCTTCATGTTCATGTGTTGTGACGTCACAGAGTAGTTCTGAGAAAGATCACAGCAATAACACCTGAATCGCGTCCTACGGTTTGAGGATGTCTGACAGCTGAAATTACTGTCTTAGATTAATAAAGAAATGCAATCAGGGTGTCTCATTTAATGTGACATATTCAGCTGATCCTGAAACACAGTTCACATCCCTGCTGGAATTTTAACAGCAGGAGAATGACTTACTTACTTGTCTGTGTCATGGTGGTCCTGTCATCTCTTGTTTTAGGAATAAACGTCCTTTGAGAGGTCTGTCAAAATGTTAAGTGAGCCTGCTCATGAGCCTGATCGTTCAGGGCTACACCTTCTCTGACAGCATAGCTACAGTAACATCTCAGGCAGAGAATCCTCTAGGAAACTGTGTTGTTTTGGAAGTTTTTTGAGAAAGTCCAAAATGAAAAATTTTGCACCATGCCTCTCTGGGGAACCACCGCCTTCCACATATGGCTAAACAATTCTCAAGGACTGCACCTAATGTCCTGGAGCAAGAATTGACAAGACAACAGTGTGGAACACACACCCACAATGACTAATCCATTACAGATAATTAGCTCTGCTGGATGACAAGTTACAGTCTTGGTAATAAATGGCCAATTAATTAAGACATTTTCTCCATCTGCTAAAACAGTAATTATTTATCCAATCAAAGTCACCCCGATGTACAACTTACTGCAGACAGTGAAGACCTGGGCGCCAGTCCAACAAATGACAGTCAGGAAAACAGTCACACACTTGCAAACACCACACACACACACACACACACACACACACACAGACACACAAAGGTTTGTAATTATATCTTTGTGGGGACTCGCCGCTCATTTCAATGGGGAAAACTCTAATCCCAACAATGACGACCTTAACCCCCACCCAGCCCTAACCTAGAACCAAACAACATAGAAGACTTCTGGTATATTTTAGTTTTGTATTGCAGTCACAGATTTTTAAAAAATTGAGTTTACTGAAAAAGCAGTGACTACAACGTCTAAATGACAGGTTTTTATCACATTGTGGGGGACATTTGGTCCCCACTAAGTATATACATGCCTACACACTCAACCAACCACGCATACACACACACAACCAAGACTTAAATATCACATTTCCAATTATCAGCTCATATTCATTTAGGGTTAATGTGTTGTCTGCCCAATCTGTATTCCATCAACCGGCTAGAGTTAAACGGCTCAAAATGTCACCATTGATCTGTGGTCTAACAGAACAAATAAACTGCTTTAATTACCAGCCGTCAGTAACAATGGCACAAAAATCTTTCCCAAGGCGAACTACGACGTTTAAGCAGGGTCGTTACGGATGTCCCCAGAATATGCCAACAGAGAAGTATTGGAACCATGTTGGGAGACTGTCAGATCCCGGCAAATTTTACACAGCTTGAAACTTGCGAAGCTATCAAACAGATGACTCCACCAGAAAATTAAGAAAAAAACTTTTCCAAAAATACTGCTTTTTTAAAAAAAAAAAAAAAAGCCTGAATCAATTCCCATTTTGCAGCAGCTGACATCTGTAAGTCCATCAAAATGCCCCATGATTGTGATCTTTATATTATTACGGCAATGATCAGAAACTCAGGCATTTTCTGTAGGCCGCAAAATGGCTCTTATCAGAGAGCAAAAAAAAAATCAATAGGGTTCCCAAAAACTGCACACAGATTTTATTTCTTCTCCTTTAAGGTTTTAGAACCTCAGACTGGCTTAACTTCACACCCACAGCCATTTACTGGCTCCATTTCTAAGTCTCACAAAATACAGTAAATTAATGTGGTGACATTGAAAATAAACACGTACATTTTAGTTCCCCACATCCCTACATGCAAACACATGCAGAGGTGGTGGGGGTGGGCGCTGAGGGTGCCTGAGCACCTGCCCCTTTTGGCTCAGTGGGTGAAAGTGCCCCCCCCCATACCTAAAAAGTCTCTGCATGGCCCTGCCTGTGAGAGACAGTGTAGCTCTGGTTGCGCTACCATGAGTATGAGACCAACACAATTCAGACATGTAAGGGAAACCTTCCCCTTAGCAAAGAGCAGTTCAGAAATAGCACTTACAATAATGACTTTTCAAAATATGAGATAAATACCTGAAGTAAATGCAAAGAGGTGAGAGCCTCATTATTTAGTCTTGATACTCTTCAAGCATCACTGACTTGTATGACTGAAGAATGTAAACAGAATTCTGCAGATAAATAAGAAAAGCCAGCCACGACTGAAGCTATTCTTGAAACACAATGATAAAAATTAGCTTTCGTACTAGGTCTTGAACAGAGACTTATTTGTTCTCTACTAGAGCCATTTGTAGATCTGGGGTGCACTTCTCGTACATGCGTGGTTAAACTATCACCTGAAGTACGACTGTTTCCCAAAACAGTCCAACTTTGTTAGTACCACAGTAGTCTGAGGCATGTTGGATGGTAGTACAACACCCCACAAAGCAAATCATGATTTATAACGCAGTGTGCACTTATTACGGACAAAGGACATGGTGCAGGCAGAAAAAGGTGACAATCCACTTACGGCTCCAAGGCAAAAGGGATTTATTAAACAAAAACCGAACACACTGGGAAAAGTACAAAATAAAGGAATCATGAAGGGTCAGAATTAAACACGAGGAAAAAAAAAAAACAGCCTAAAGGAAAACAGGCAACACCAGAACCAGAACTAGGCCAAACAACAGCATAACACACAGCAATATTAGCATGCTGACTCACTAAGGGGTAAAACAAAGGCAAGCACTTAAATACACTGAAAACTGGACCAACAAGGACAGGCAGGTGCGGAACATAAGACAATCCGCCAATCACGGAGGGCGCAGGACAACGATCAACAGATGGAACAATTAAACACTGGCACTGGGAAACAGGCAAGAGGTGGAGTAACTAAATAATAACAAACACAGAACTAGGGAACGTTAACAAAGCACAAACTGGGAAAAGTAACAAGGAACAAAAATATAAACGGCAAGGAATGACATGTGGATAATAGGTATACAGCTGGACACAAAGTATCAAAACCTTCAGTTTACAAAGCTTGACTTCCTATTAAATTACACCGTTTTTCCCAGTCAATGAGTTATTGCTCGCTGATTTACAGATATTTTTAAAGCGAGGTGTCATATGTTACACCCCCCCCCCCCCAGCCTGGATGCAGCTATCTTACCCTAGTGCCAATTTATGACACTATCACCTGCTCTATTCACATGACAAAGCTAAAAGGTGTGATTAGTCATGGCACCAAATCTCACGTTGCCGCTGTCCCGTGATCATCACGATGTAATCTGCCACCCCAAGTCAATGATTACAGTTATCCCATCCTTTTGATCAACACACACAAAGCAAAATGAACACAGCTTTAATCGAGACTCATAACAACCAGAGCACAATAAGAAAACGTGGCTCATGTGCTGTACTGACTTCATGAAGCAAATCTAATCACACTGCGATGGTGCTTCACCTGTAAGATCTGCGGTTCATGTAAACAGTACAATTTTAGACATCTAAAAGGCTGTTATTAATGAGCATATCCCATCATAAAGAGACACGACTGTAAATTGCGCCAATTAGCAGCAGCAGTGCGCTCTGCCTTGAGCTTTAACGATCCCGCTTACCCAATGCACCATTTCCTGGGCCGTAACGAGGTTAAGTCTTTCCGTAGCCCGGCTCTGAGCAGCCATGCCCGTAATGTGATTATGAATAAAGTTTTTCAAAACAAATCTCATGGTGTTTATCTGCCATTACGGCTGTCCTCGCTGGCTTGGCAACAGTTGTCCATCAGTTATGACTTGGACATGAAATCTACACTTTCTCTCAATTTGAAATTCGGTCGGTTCCTCCGAGCGAAGAATCAAGCAGATGGACCCCATAACATTTTCCAAAAGCGTACAGAAAACAATAAAACATACATATTTCAGACAGAGCTCATCTTTTAATTATCAAAGATGTATTGTGACAAGAATATATGCATAAGAGTAATTTTCGTACAAAAGCCATTTAATTTGTAGTCGTTGTTGCGAAGGTCTCTTGAACCATGTTAAACGCAGTGTCCTGTGGCATATTCACCTGAAGTTTGTGTTCTGTTTATCTGTTTAAGGATTTTGCGGGAGTGTCTTTTTCACACCTTTGAGAGAGATGAGGCCAACCCTGTGTGGGGAGCATTGTGTAGAAGTGGCTACACTGCCCTGTGTTAAGGACAAAATGTCCAGTGAACCCACGACCTGACTGTATTAGCTTTGGACTGGCACAGTGACATTTCTCAGCCCCTTAATGGCACAAAGCAACCTGTGGGACATTTCTCAGAACTGCTCAGACCTCCACCACGTTCTCTGCAACAGCACCACTAACAACAGCCTCAGCTCACACCCGCAGAGCCTAGAGGACATTCTCCTGAGCATCCTTGGGCCTAGAAGGTCATCCTTCTTCCTCCCAGTTTCCCTCACCTACTTGCTCATCTTCACGGTCGGAGTGACAGGTAACCTGCTAACCTGCACAGTGATCGCCAAGCACCAGAAGATGCGAACACCCACCAACCTGTACCTCTTCAGCCTGGCCGTGTCAGACCTTCTTGTTCTCATTTTCGGGATGCCCCTGGAGATCTATGACATGTGGCAGAACTACCCCTTCCCCTTTGGTGAGGGTGGATGCTACTTCAAGATCTTCCTCTTTGAGACAGTCTGTTTTGCCTCTATCCTCAACGTGACGGCGCTGAGCGTGGAGAGGTACATTGCCGTCATGCACCCTCTGAAGTCCAGGTATGTCATGACCAACCAGCATGCCCGGCGGGTCATCACAGGTGTATGGGTGGTCTCCTTCATCTGCGCCATCCCCAACACGTCCCTTCATGGAGTCTATTACCTCCACCTGCCAGAGAAGGTAGCTGAGTCGGCCATCTGCAGTCTGCTGAAGCCCTTGTGGATGTATAACTTGGTCATCCAGATCACCACGGTCCTCTTCTACTTCATCCCCATGACCATCATCAGCGTTCTGTACCTGGTCATTGGCCGACGGCTGAACAGAGAGAGCCGGGTCCCGCAGGAGAAACTAGGGAAAAGCCGCATGTCTGGGACAACCTGGAAAATCCACTTGGAATGTGACCGGAGGAGACAGGTCAACAAGATGCTCAGTGAGATCCTTACCGTCTTGCCCTCACAGTTACGGTCCAGTTTCAACATAACAGGCATACTTACAATATCGATAAACATAGATGCAGACAGTCCCTGGGTTAAGAACATCAAACTTACGGACAACTTGTACTTACAAATGTACTGCCATAAAGCCTATTGCATTAGAAATTGAGGTGAAATACGATGGTTCACACACTACTGTACCTTGTTACGCTCGTGAAAACATTGCGCTTGAGGTACAGTACAGTACCATATGTAGTTAGTTTTATTATTACTGTACAGCTACAATAACAAGGGGACAGAGTGTGGTGTAGCAGGCAAAGCCTATGTACCAGTCACCAGTAGGTTGCCAGTTCAAGCCCAACCTTGGCTGAACAGTCGGATGTTTGGGTCCCTGAGCAAGCCCTCAGCTCTGTGGGAACGGCTGCCCTTCGATGGCAGACTTGCTGTCACCTACATACGTGATTATGTGCAAAAAGATACTTTTAATAAAGTGCTATAATAATTATTAGTATAATTCTGACTTACCCACAAATTTGACTTAAAGACAGACTTAGGGAATGAATCTTCTTGATAACCTGGGGACTCTCTGCATTAACCTGTAAAGTTTTCGAAGGTCATCTTATAAAGTCACATTCATTATTATAAAGAAAAAAGAAACATATCAAAGGAACACGAAGGGCCAAAAATATAAACACATAAACATTTATATAGATGCCCACTTTACTGCTTAATTACAGCATGCAGGCTAACTGAAACACTGCGAACCACTTTAACACGACTGATCAGTAATCAGTAATTTCGTAGTGACAAAGTTTTCCATTGGTCAGAGATAATGGGTAGTTAGAGTGAAACAGATGACAGAATAAGTGTTCTAAGGCTTTTAGTGTTTTTGCACGTTCTGCACTTGAGCTTGATTGTACTTATTAATAATTTTTGGCCCATGTGCAGCACTTTTTTGCTGGACATGCAAATTGAAAGCGAATCATGCTGCATTCCTGACATTGATCAAGGCTTTCAAATTTTTTTTTATCTCAGGGGGAACATGCAGGATTACTTGGGTTCTATCAATGAATATGCATTGGTTATGGGCTTTTGAATATTATTGAATATTAGTCATATGTTTGTTGGCTTGTTCTGTTTGCCGTCGGCTATTTTGCCGGTTATTTTCTGGTTAAGCAGATTCTCCAGACATTAAAGGCCAGCATTATTAAAATAGGTTGTGGATAAAAAGCTCTGTATTCTTTTGTAATATTTATTGATCCTTATTGAAAGGCAACAGGATTGTATTGACTTACTACCTGATAGCCTTTTGTAGATACACTGGTGAAACTTTGTCGAAAGGGAACATACTGATAACTGTGGGGTTTTTCTGTACATACTGTAGCTAATGGCAGATGTACACAAGTAAAGTCCATTTTGTAAAGCTGCACAGAATTACATATTGTGGACAACAGATTAAGGCAAAACTGCTGCTGACAGCCACAACCGGTTCAGACTCATTAATATGAGAAAGGGGAATTGGCATTGCTGGACACAGCTGCACGGGGAATATTGAACATGCACATCTGTCCCATTCAAACGTCCAGTTTAGCGGACATTTTGAGGGGGGAGATGGGAACGTGGCGAGGGGGGAGGAGGGGGGGAACATTGCT
>JAODKC010000130.1:21777370-21791254 GCA_026777985.1 Mormyrops attenuatus
ATTGGCAGACCCTTGAGGGTACAGCCCCAGTGACAAGCAAAGGTACAAATTTGTACCCTTTTTTCTGAGAGTGTACCAAGAACTGTAAATGACTGTCCTCACAGCTCTATTACAAATGTACGGACAAACTTCAAAACACAAAACGTACAGAGTCTTACAAAGTTCAACATCATTTATGCTAACGTGACACTGGTGGAAGAAAGAAGACATATGGGCAGTGACTTAGACATCTACAGTAATTAAAGAAACAGAAGTAATCAATGAAAGGCTACATAATCTATCATTTTTAAATCTGAATGTTACATGGAAACAGCCATCAAACTGACTACATTAATATCAGCCAACAACTGTGAGTCATAGTATGATTTCATTATATTAATAAATGTAAAGAGCAAGCAGTGACTTAACTTCACAAGTTTAAATGCAACTTTGGCAGTTGTCCTGAAATATATAACAATAATCATGCATAAACAGCATTTATTCAGATTCATAACACACACGTTTATATCTGTGTGTTCTAACGTGCTGTGTGTAGAACACTGAATGAAAATTTTCCAAACATACTGAAATACATTTTTATGACAGTTCAAAACTGGTGGAATTATTAGATTGCCTAATAATTATTTTAATATGAAAAATGCAGCAGACACAGGCAATGTTAAAATTCTTAAAGTTTAAAAAAGAAAATTACTTTAACTTTTTAATATATTTGTTTTAATTAACTAACGCTAACAGTAGGCTTAGTATCGGGTATATAAAACGAGTTTTTATAGCACAGAATGATGGCATGACTGTAGATTACAGTGAATGGGACACGCATTTCTAAAACACACTTTCACAAGCCTGTTTGAGTTTTCTAGGTTATGGTGTGCTGTCCCCTATACTATAATACTGATTTTAAACAATGAGCTTCCCAGGATTGGGCTATAAATTTGCCGAGTGACCAAAAAAAGTGTCGACAGTTTTGACATTCACTGTACCTGAAATGCAACGTCAAAAGTGACCCACTGTTAAGCTAAGGTCAATGACGTTAATTTATGCTCCAGTCAATGCCTCTTACCAAAATGCTGATTATGCCTTGCAAGGAAAAACAAAAACTGGAAGTACAAAAGAAATTTTTTAAAAAATCCACAGAGACCACTCCACAACAGTTCTACCAAAAGCACTTTTCAGGCCAGAACTTCTACATCCAGAAGGCCACTTGCAGTTTCCTGGTGAGGAGGGGAATCTGGTCAGCCCGAAGCAGTAGGTCTCACTCGACCCATCCCACTCAAAGGCACTTGAATCCTAGCCTTCAATGCTTGCTGGGCAATTCATTTTCCTCCCCACCTGATACAGACATTGATGCCATAATCCATCACTCAGATTAAGAGCTCAAACGGGCTGGCGAGAGAGAAGGACTCCTAATCTCTAATCTCTGCAAATCAGTCTGCGGCAGTCACAGCTCTGCAGCTGGGCCACGTGATTTCAGCACGACCTCCCCTGTCCACATCAGCTTGGGATCACGCCGGTCCCCGGTGAAAATAAGAGGTGACACAGGACTGTCAAGCCACATTACCTAAGGCCACCAAGCTGAGCTCTTAAGTGTCTCTGGTGCTGAACGCAGCCACTGGGTAATGCAACGTGGCATTACTGTTGCCTGGGGGCTAACCTTGCCAGTCCTAATCTAAGTGTTTTCTTCTGAGTGTTGAAGAACATTGACTTAGTTGGTGGACTGTGAGTGTGTCTATGATTATAACAACGGTGATGCGGCGAAGGGAATTTTTTTTGGTGGAAGCAAGGCTTAAGTCTCCTGACTCTCAAAAAAAAGTTCCCTATTTTCAGAAAGTCAGACCCAAGGACTAAGAAGGGCAGGTGATAACCTCTTTAAATATTCACCAAGATATGACTGGGTAGCGTAGGCATCGGCCTGGCAGGAAAGCATTAAGGGTTAGAGGAGTTACCTTCTATACAAGACCTTTTACAACTGCACTACTCTATTAATGTCATCTACCATGCAATGTCAGCAGCCCTTAAATGTAATGCCGTGCTTGCTTTGTGCTGATGGGTCAGTCTTTTATAGTCACGCATGTGTCACTAATGTTAATGTGAAACAGTTGGATGAGTCTTTCAATCAAGGAAACAAAACAGTCAAAGTGCAAGCACTGAACTATTCAGTCAAGCACCAGAGCCTTTCAGTTTTTAAGCAGTTCGTAAAACCCGAAGTAGCTCGAAGTGTCCTCCGTGACATGGATGATCTGGTAAGCCTAATTTACGGCACTGCGTTTTTTAACTTACATGCGAAGTATACGGTAACTATTCCTTTAAGTGAAATTAGGCTTGGTAAAATTATCCGACCAATGGGAGTGAAGCAGGAGACGGCATGGAGTTATCCCGATTGCATAACATCCCGGTACATGTGCAGCACAGCGGCGACGGAAGGGACCGGACTTACGCGCGCACAGACGTGCGGTTGCATGGATACGTGCTTAGGACATTTCACCAAACAGCGAAACCGTGACACGGAATAGCCTACTGAAAAAGTCCACCGTTCTTTAACACGAATCACGCGGATCATTCTCTCTGCATCAGGAAAGATACGAAAACTGTTGTTGACAAATGGCTGGTTGTGGGACTGGTACCCAGCCCTTTACCTGCGACTGCAGTCCGTCCGCGCAGATCTCCCGCAGCACTTTGCTTCCCACTTTACCCATGACTGCAAACGGCGAGAACTGTCTGATCCGTCCTTTAAAAAGGCCAAAACATACAAAACATGCACGTAAAACAATATTCACTCGGGTCAGTTATTCTATTACATAATTAAAATAATACGGACAGTTTACAAGCAACACGCGCTAAATGTGAATGAAATGCATAATCACCGATGCTGGCCGTTTTGCGCTGTTTTTGTCATTAAGGTTATTATTGTTTTATAAAAGAGGACAGGCTGATTATTACAAATTCCCTAAACATCGACGCCGAATACAACAAATCGGACTGACTGAGGAGTTCGGAAATGGGCCCAGGGACTGCTGTTGTCCGATTTCACATAAAATATGCCTACCTATTTTGTCACTCTTTCTCAACCTTATACAATAGATGTGTTTTGGGTAAAACGACGCCGAACAAACCCTGCGCATTACACGCCTGGAGGAGGCAGCCGCAGCGGACGATCGAAGCCCAGGATGCGGCGACGCCCGTTTGACAGTGCGGCGCGCATTCGTACCTCTCATGAACCTTTCGGGGTCACTGCAATCAAAACTCAATCAGAAACCCTTAAACTCTACACTAGGATTTTAGCTAGAGGAACTGGCATTTACAACGTAGGGGGAAAATAATAATAAAAAAACATAAATTAAAAACGCAGGCAAAAGTGTTTCTCTTTAATTGTCTGTCACTGATCGAGTCTATTACACTGATAACGGAGTGATTTTTCCATCACTTATAAAAGGGGAAACTCACTATAAATTAAATACAAGAATTAAATACAATTATCCGTCGACTTAGGTCTGTATTTGGGACCGGGACCATCGGATGCAAATCAGTTTGGGCATATCTTGATAGTTATTTGGGAGAGGCCAAAAATTAAGCACAGTACTGTAATATATACACAGCAGGCCTGCTCTACAGCAAATAAAAATCTAAGTATAAAATCACTAAATTTTTCCAATAAACTTTCACAACACTTCGTAACAAAAAAGACATCGCACTTAAAATTCATCAAAAATACGGCACGAATTTCACTACCAAATAAACTGCGGCGAAATATTTATTGTATAATAACTTAGTTGTCTCGAGATCACTAGAAATATTTATTGTGATCTCGAGACAACGGGAAGAAAAAATGATGGCGCGTGTCCTCTCTGGATTTTTGCATCACCGACCCCCCACCCCCGCAGATATAATCAGTGTTTAAATTATAGTACTCAAACTTTATGCAAGAGAATCTAAACGGCGGGGGAGGGGTTTTTTAATTCACACTGCAACGTTCCTCCTGTCAATTACTTTCCAAGGGACAATTTGCAGTCGTTATCTTTGATGAACGAGTGTTAGTCTGAAGTCTTATACACTCCCGTTTGTTTTCATTTAATCAAACAGATTGCAGTTTGTCCGGGCTTGTAGTTTAATACCTCGTCAGCAGTCTAGTTCAGAAGAACGTCAGTATTTCTATTTAAATGACGTGCAATTTGGTGCTTTTAAAATTTTCTTCCTATGAATACTTTCACTTTCCTGGCTTTAAATCAGTCTTTCCACGTAAACATCCGTTACATAATGTTTAGGCTACGCAATCAACCCATTGCCCGGCTGCAGGGATGTAATTCGGTTGTTTCAGTTCATCCGATTCGGTGATCATTGAAGCCAAAGCCCTAAATGTAAAACGGAACACAGCTGCGTTTTTGCTTTTACCACTGTCATTCACATTTTGCCGCCGTGAAAGTCACGGATCATTTGGTGTCATTATGTATTACATTGGTAAAATACGAGTCACGATTTAACAAGCGCCCGAGGAGTTCATGTATAATGTTTTGATTTCAGAGCTACCTTCATGAAAAGTTTTCATTATTTATATTAAATCCAGTCGGTCGACCATCGATTACTGTGACGTTTACATTTACGGGTTTAAACGTATTTTTTTTACTATCAAACTAATAGATAATCACGTCTTTTCAGCAATGCCCAAAAGTCTGTTCAACTTTCTCATATGAAAATGTTTTTGAATGCATGTTCACCTGTCATTTGCAGGAGTATTTGTATTCTCCCAATATATATCACCTCAATTTTCTTGATCCGGCCAAAACATCTTCCAGTACACGGGTATCATTCTGACTGTAATAAACTAAAAATAATTTCAACAATACTAATGCTGACCAGAATCTAACATGGTTTCCCTGATGTACCTTGTCCCGTCCTTTTCACATTGTCGGCGACTTACCAAACAACGGTCACCCGTCTCAAAAGAGCTATAAGCTTCACTCCGTCTCCGTCTCTCCACCAGACTGCGGTGGCTGGACAGACACTGACTGTGGCTGAAAGTTAAATCTGGTGTCCGACAGTCCCTGCAGGATCTGGGATTTACAGGGCCTGCTCCGCGGTGACATCTGGCAAAGCTGGCGAAGAGGGTGTTTTGCGCTTGGCTGGGGCACATGCAGGGCTTTCCTGCGTGTCTGTGTTTGGCTCTATCATAAGACTGTTCTGTAACATCGCAGCTGGAGGGATGTGTATTGCTTATTTAGTGCTTGGGAAAAATTTTATGAATCACTAAACTATTTCTCTGATTATTCCCTGGAAATGTATTATTAATGATCACCACGTTTAGCTGATGAAATAGCTTTATTGTTTGTCATTTTCAATAGGCTAAAATCCTGAATTTGTCCATCAGAGCTCTTCCTGGCTCCTATAGGGGGCTGGGGGCAACTTCGGTGAACCTAATTACGAGTTGATTGCTCAATTAGTGGATTGCCAGGCACCTCCCCTTTTGCCCAAATGATTGAAAGTGCTTCACTTAAATTTTACAGAAGGGCACTGCCCACCACAGTCAAGCACCTGCTCCTTGAAAAGTCTCTGCGTACACCTAAACCTAACCCTAACCTAACCCTTAGCCTAAACCTGGTAGAGTGCCTACATCTTTGCCTAGTTAGGCTCCCAACTAAAGTCTTGGGGTTATCTGTGTTTGAAGTTGCATTTCAGTTGCATAATTGGTTTGTCCTGGTGATTTTTGTTTTGATATGGATTTGGCATCTTTTGAGAATGTTATTTTCGGGTTCAATTTTCTGTGCGGAACTTTTGATAAAAACATAGCAGTCTTAAGTTTGACCTCCACCTCTTTCAGTTCTTTGGAAAGTGGGCTGGTAATTTGCAACTACACTGGGAGAAGAAACGTTCCAGAATGTCTTGTGACATGGCACAAATCAAACTTTACACACTGATGTGATGTGACTATCTATATCAGAGTTTCCCAATCCAGTCCTTGGGGACCCACAGCTGGTCCACATTTTTGCTCCCTCACAGCTCCTGGTCCCCAAGGACCGGATTGGGAAAGACTGATCTATATCATTTCATCCACACTCCTACCATACTGCGAGAAATACCTCTAGACTGCCAGTATGCAGTATACTACCTATACACTGCAGTGTAATCTGCCACACATTACCATGCATGCTCCATGTATACTGACAGTATGCAGTATACTACCTGTACACTGCAGTGCAGTCTACCACACATTACCATGTATACTGACAGTATGCAGTATACTACCTGTACACTGCAGTGCAGTCTACCACACATTACCATGTATACTGACAGTATGCAGTATACTACCTGTACACTGCAGTGCAGTCTACCACACATTGCCATGCATACTGTTAGTTTATTGCGAAACATGCCACCAGTATATTATCATGGAAGACACTTGTACTGTATACTGCGAAACACACTACCTACCCCTTTATACCCCACCCCCAGGAAATTTTACCAGGCAGCTTCACTGGCTCTGATTATAATGGAGATTACATGCATATTATAACTGCCAAGGACACCACTTGTCAAAAAGTTGCATCTTTTCTTTCATGCAATATTCATATTGCCTGCATGCTACCTTGGAGACCAGATGTATATTAAAAGTACTACTGCTGTGCATTTCACCTGACCTATAAACACGGCAGATTGAGGTCACTTTCAGGCCTCCTTGTGCCACTATTCACCATTCTATGATTACCCTGGAATCAGAAAGCTTTCACAAGCAGCTATTGGTTTGTGTGTCAAAGTGCCGTTCTGATTACCTGACATCATCATTATCCTTTGCCTAATATATACGTTCATGGTTACTGTCTGCTATAAGCAGAGTGGTCTATACCTATTCAGCATGCAATTTATATGAAACACGCAGTATCCATCCATTCAGATGTGCTAATCTGTTCCACTGGTCTCTCTGTTTAATGAATTCTGGAATATTAGCAGCCAGCACAGTGGCATCTGTGCTGTAAGAGAGCCTGGCTAACAGATGGCGCATTCATTGTCCTGTGTTTTTCACTCTTTTGCATTTGTCACCATTATGCTGACGAATCAGCTTGATTTAGAGTGCAGCGTCAGTGCACATCCACGCTTCAGCGGGATGGAGAAACCCTAAAGAATATTTTTCCCATTTAAAATTCCACAGAGACACCTCCTTTATCTGAAATTCTCATCAGTCAAAACACATTTTGACCAGTGTATAATGAAGCACTCTTTGTGTGCGTGTGCAACAGGATTAATTTCTTTTAATTGTATTTGAATAGAGAGGATTTGACTCACTTAATATTCAGAAAGTGACTGTAGTCACATTCACAGTAAAGACAGACAGAGTGGAGGAAGTCAGACCGACCGGCTCTGGAGCGTATTTAGAGCATTGTGTCACCTGGTGTACCTCCTCAGTGACTGCAAGACACGGTGGCTTGATTCTTGCAAATTTCATTCATAAGAAGGAAGCCTGTGAAGGAAGCCTGGGAAAGGAGCCTGTGAAGGAAGCCTGGGAAAGGAGCCTGTGAAGGAAGCCTGTGAAAGGAGCCTGTGAAGGGAGCCTGTGAAGGAAGCCTGTGAAGGAAGCCCGCCTGTGAGTTCTGAGGCTTCTGAACTTATCTCTAGGAGTTTAAGATTCTACTTCTACGTAAAGAACAAAAAAGGGCCTTCAAAGACACAGAACCAGGTACAGTCCAGGAATGAAGACATTTGTGGGGGAAGGAAGACTGAAAAATAGAAGATGGTTCTCAAATTCATGCCCACTAACACACAAATCTCCTCATTCAATTTGTTTACTTTGATGTTATTTAACCTGCTGAACTTATAGCAATTTTCACAAAAGTAAAAGCAGTTAACATTTGGGGTGCTCTGAATTTGAATAAAAAATGAAATTTTATTAAATATAAAAACCAAACAATGAAATTTTTGAAACATGTCGATATTTCACTTATTACAAGATTTACACCGCTGAAGTGAAAATGGAATGGTACGTTAAGAATTTTAAGACTGAGTAAAAAGGTCAAAACGAGGATGCTGTTGCTATGACAACAAAAGCACAATAAATGCAGTGCCGCGTAGATCTGTTTAGATCAATTATAAAATAAGCAATTACAGTAACGACATCACAATGCAATGAAACCTGCTTACTGCACATCACTACCGAGGGATAACAAACACTTTGCACTTTTTTATCCTTTTTGATCCCTTTTTGATCCCCCTTGTTGTGTCATTTTTGACCCCCTTTTGATCCCTTATCCTCCTTTCTTCCCCTTTTTGACCCATCTATCCTGATGAACTGTCTGTAATAGGGTCAGCAGGTTACACTGCGCCTCAGCACTCAGTCAGAAAATTACAGTAATCACCCAGGAAATCACTTGTCTTTTGAAGGTGCCAGTGAGTTACTGATTGGTCGATTTTAAAGGCTGGTAGCTGATATTTTAGTCGCAGAGTTGCGACTTCCCTTTAAATTAGCACAGAAACTGAATGAAAACCGAAAAAGACATTCTGGCCTGCATTTAAGACCCACTGTTTGTAAACGTGCTCATCACTTGGTTATGCTCTGCTCCCTTGGCTTTGTTTACTGCTACAGGCCTGGTCTTTAGGGATTGTTTGAGTTCCCGAATTATGCACCAGGCCTCCCAGACAGTCAGTGCCGCCGTTTTTTTTGTCGTCAGCTCTGCTAATATGGCGATACATCAGTTTAATGAAGGATTTTAGCCATCTGACTGACATCTTAACAACATCTTGCTCAGAAAAATATCCTCTACTCTATAAAAAAGATAAGGATTGTTTATAGCGATAACTTTTAAGTGGGTGGCGTTTCCTGTGCAGAATTGATTATCCTCTTCTGTTGCATAGACATGCTCTCAGATGAAGAAACATGCAAGAATAGCTGAACTTTCTGCCCTCAGCTAATCTTGCAAAGGAGACTTGCAGCACCCATAGCTAGGACATGTAGCTTATTTCAAAGCTTATAGCTCATGGTTGGTGACACAAACAGAGGATTCAAGGGATTACTAAAAAGGGACTGTGACACATATAGGGGGTAGAAAACAATAACAGATAAACCTAGCAATATATTAATACTGAGGATTTAATAAGGAATCGGGCCTTCAGAACAGCTTCAATCCTTCTTGGAATGCTGTCACATGAGTCCTGAACCGTGTTTCAATGATGTTATTGGGGAGGCAATGGAAGGCCTTTGACTTCATCTTGGTGTGTTTGTCAGTATGTATGTACATGTATGCATCTTCACTGAATGTATCTTCACTGAATGTGGGAATATCATGAAAATCAGGAATAGTGTTTTGCCACTGGCTGCTTCTGGGCTTATGAAATGCAACCACACATAAAATACTGTAAAATGTTCCTGCTGCAGGGCTGTGCAAAAATCAGGATTTATCAATTGTGCCTCATCTCACATGATGTTGAACTGGAATTTGAATTGAAAGAACAAGAAGAAGAATTTAATTCTTTTCAATTCGAAGAAATTCAATACAATCACATAGCGATAGGTATACCTTTTATTTGCATGATTGTTAGAGAAAAAAGTATGTATGACTTTTAGTATATTTTATCAATGTACATTTGGATTGTCTTGACCCTCTAAGTCCTTTTCCATAGGCATGTATTGCTTTTTTGCTTATCTAAGTGTGTTAGCATTTGTGAGGAGTCTGCAGTAGCTTTTCTTGTCAGTGTCTCCGGGTTGTCAGATGGACAGGGTGGAGACGGAGTTATTTGTATAACTGTAAACTCACATACGTTAGCGTTTGAGTCAAGTGTCAAATGTATTTTCTTTTTGTTATTGTTTGCTGAATAACAGTTTTTTTTAACATTAAAAGCAAATGACAGTGTAGATAGCAAAACAAGTTACTTTATTTCACATACATCCTATTTATTTTCTGATGTGGACAATAAGTTTAGCTTTTCAGTTCAACCTTAGCACTATAACAAAAATCAAAATGTCTTGGCAAATGCAGTTATGCCGTATTTTAATAAACGAGACGTATAGTTCAATATTGTTACATTTAATCGGCAAAAGGTCTTTAATTCAATTCAATTCAATTTTATTTGTATAGTATGTTTTCGCAACATTACATTGTCTCAAAGTGCTTTACAGCATCTCCGTCCAAAGCCCCCAAAGGTTTCATTATTTAGATTGCAACAATGTGGCCTGATATCCTTTCCTGCTACAATGAAGATTCTCTCCACAAGTGCAGAGTAAGCTGCTATTGCAAGATTTTTGCAGGCCAGTTGTGCTAACTGAGGAATACTGGTTTGGTTTTACTTCCAGCAAGCAAAACGGGTGGTGTCCTTTGCTGAACATGGTTATCGCTGATATACAGTGACATTATGTGAAACTCTGGTGACAGGTGAAAGACTAGTTTGACTTTCCATATAGGGAAGTAAGCATTTGAGACATTTAATAATCATTTGGGACGTTTCATAGGTTGGGCACTACAGTCATTATTGTGACCACTGAGTTTTGGGGGGGGGGGGGGGGTGACACTTTTCCTATGAAAAGAATTGCCACGGTAACTAGCTGATAGTTAAATGATTTATTCTATAGGTAACGCTTCAAACGTGGCATTCTTTCATTCTGAATAACATGATGCTGTGTATGTTAACGTATTTATCTGTGATTTATACTGAAATATTAAGCTGTATTGTCAAAAGCTGTAACTACGCTATGTATGTAAATTTATTAAATTGAATTTCATTTTAAGTCTGCTTCCTTAAATTCAAAATCGAATTGCAATTCTGCGCCCTGTTCTCAACCGCAATTCGAATTCAAAGAAACTCACAAATTGAACTGGAATTTCAGGGCCATTCTCAGTTCAGTTCTGAATGGTGCACACCCCTGCCCTACTGTTTTTAAAAACTGGCAACAAACATTATGGGTTGATGGTGTTCTTTGATGGGCGGCACAGTGGTGCAGTGGTTAGCGCCGCTGCTTCCCAGCAAGAAGGACCTTTCTGTGTGCAGTTTGCATGCTCTCCCTGTGTTCGCGTGGGTTTCCGCCCGGGGCTCCGGTTTCCTCCCACAGTCCAAAAGTGTGCACGATAGGTTAATTGGCCCCGTAATTGTGCAAGTGTGTGCACTCTGCGGTGTGTTGGTAACTGCCCAGGGTTGGTTCCTGCCTGCGGCCATTGTTCCCGGGATAGGCTCCGGTCCCCCCCGCGACCCCAGTTATGGTGATGGATGGATGGATGGCATTCTTTGACTTTCTCCAGGCATAAACCGATCCAGATGTCAGAAAAATGGTGAAAGACAGCACATTAAGCCATGTTACTTTTTCTGTTGCTCAAGAGTGCTGGATTTGTATTCCATCTTTCAGATTATGCATCCTTTTCAGTTGGCCCTGTCAGTTTATCCCCATTTGCTGTACGATGGACCTTTTTCAGGCTGCTCCTCATTAAATAACTTTGTATTTTTTGTGACTGATGCCCCCGCAATCCAGGCACCCACTCCTTGGGCACTTTGGAGCTCTGTTAGTTGGCCTGTGTTGATTTGAACACTCAAAGCGCTGATTGCCAGACCCCCTTTGTCGCTGACACATACTGCTAATTGGCATTTGACCTAATTTGACTCACCTTTTCAGCTGCATTTGTGATTCACTTCGAAGTTAATATCCCACCGGTTTCTGTAACTGTGTCCGCCCCCCTGTATGTGTTTTGAGTCAGCCTGGTTCTCCAGTGCCCTCAAAAGGCAGCCAAGATATCACAGCTTCCAATGGGCTGTTTCCTGTGGGGCGGGGGGCTGTCCCTCAATCCTCCCTAATTTCCCCTCCCATCACACCCAACCGCATTGAACCCAACCACCCTGCCAGACGATGAAAGTGTAATTAACTATGCAATGCACAAAAAGATCAGTTAAAGCACAAAACTAAACTGCCTTTGTTGTTGGCACACAGAAGCAGTAATATGAGAATATCTCTTAAATAAATGTTTGAAATTCAATACTACAGTTTCAATTAAAGCGTCTCTAGGGAGTATGACAGATTTGTTTTTATTTTTTCCCAATTACACCCTGTACTCTATAGCATTCAACACAAACTTAATTTATGACTATGAAATTTCAGATAATAGTTGGGTTAAAATCTCAACAATCACGTAACCACTCATTCATACTATTTGATATGTATTCCCAGTTTTCCTGTGACACCTTATTTACTTCTACACTGGACTTGTATTTTGTTGTTTGTTAACTTGCTGGTCCTTGCATCACCTGTCTAGGGACAGCAGGAAAAATTTATTTTGAGATATATGAAATCTTTTTCACTGTCCTGCCAAATAAATACAAAAATTTCTAAACAAGGTTTATTAATAGAAATTTAAATACACCGATGAGCCAAAACATTATAAACACCAATGTGAAGTAAATAACGTTTGATTATTTCATGATTATTTCTATGATTATCTCATAGAAACAGATCATCTGAAGGTCTTTCAAGCATTAGACGGTAAGCTAACAGTCAGTACTCGTATTTGACGTGTTGAATGCAGAAGTAATGGGTAGAGTTCTGAGTGACTTTGATACGGGCCAGATCATTATGGTCTGATGACCTCTGAAATGGCAAGGCTTGTGGGCCGCACACAGTCAGCCATGGCGAGTAGCTACCAGCCGTGGTTCAAGGAGGGGAAAACCACAATCCACCAACAAGGTGTTGGCCGGCCAAGACTCGGTGATGCGAGTAAACAAAGGTTATCCTATCTGGTGCAAACCAACAGAAGGGCTACTGGTTATGGGAGCAATGTGTCAGGAGGGGATCAAGCTCTGCTGCATAAGGGGCTATGTAGTGTAGTCACAGGCCAGTCAGAGTGCCCATGCTAACCCGTGTTATACTGTAAAGGGGATTTAAGGAATTAAAACAAGGCCTTTGGGAACCTACTGTATTAACGCACTGGACAGCAGCATTAGGATGCACATTACGACACAACATTACAAAACACATACAGAAGAATAGGCTTCCGAAACGTTTTATGACAAGCAGTTCTGACACGTAATACAGTTGGTGCGTACAATTACGGCTAGCTTGGTGAATCGTTAAAGAACGCAGAGTAATGAGATTTTATTCCCAACAGGACAAAATGCTAATTTACTTCCTGTATATAAAAATGTCAATTTAGTTTTTTGGATGTATCCCACATGAGTTGGAATATATTTGTACTGTGTGGGAGAGTATTTAGAAGCTAGTATTCTATGATGCTGTCTGTGAAAAAACAAATCTTTCAAAATATCGCACCATATACAGTACTTGCTGACCAGCCTGACATGAAAGCCCAGGTAAATGTCCTTGAAATGTCCTTCAGAAGGTCCATTATGAATGTTAAGGTCAAAGATTGTATGTACCAGTCACTAACATGAATCTCTATATCGTCTGAAAAACAAAAGGCAAGTATATTGTCTTGTCTTGTATTATTGCGCATAATCTTCTCCAGTGTTGAACTGCTGTTTTCCCAATACAACCACAACTGAGGCACACAATTTTCACCGTGATCCCTGAATACATGTAATAATAGAATTTGAAACTTGAGTAGCTTTGGGATTATGTGCAAGATTCTGCCGATTTTGTTAAGAACTTGCAATCTAGATACTACATAGATTCTACGTGCTACATGATCTCCAAAAACCATGACAGGGAAGGCCGATGAACACACTGCTGTCAGAACCATGCAGTTTGGGCACGAAGCAGCGAAGACTGCAGTCAAATGATTAATGACTGACCCCACCTGGTGATGGTCTGGTTAAGTCCTGTGTCTCTTCATCAACTGCTGAGTCTTGAGCAGCTTTTTGCCTAGAATAAGCTGGTTAGGTCAATCCATGGGCGTCACCGCCATTAAATCTGAGGGGGACGTGTCCCCCTCATATTTCATAATTATTCGTTTGGACCCCCCCACATTTAACATA